>ML796533.1:517230-579631 GCA_009831015.1 Picea engelmannii
AGTGTTGTTTCTGAGCATTACTCTATTTTGAATGTGAAATGTTGTATGCACTGCCTGTGTCCAAGATATATGTCAATTTTTAATCCATTAGCATTGTTCGAGCCATTTCATGTACTGTCATGTTCTTTCTTTCAACAAATCCATCCTGTTGATGTGTCCTAGCAACAGAGAATTGCCTTTTTATTCCATGACTGTTGCAGTAGTCCATAAATTCCTTTGAAGTGAACTCTCCTCCATTATCAGATCCTAAGAATTTGATTATTGAATCCATATCATTTTCAACCATTTCCTTGTAGATCTTGAAGTTTTAAAAATATTATGACTTGTTCTTGAGAAAGAAAACTGCAGTCATTCTTGTATAATCATCAACTAATAGCATCAAGTATCTCTCACCTTTTAAGCCCTTTGTTGTAGTTGGTCCAACTAGATTAGTATGCACAATTTCAAGTGGTCTTGTTGTTGAATATTCCTTTGATTTGAACCTGGTCTTTGTTTTCTTTCCTTGTTGACAATGCTTGCATAAAGTGTTGGTTGGTTTCGTGATCTGGGGCATTTCTCTGACTGCCTCTCTTTTGCTAACTTTGACAAGGTTATCAAAATGCATGTGACCCATTCTTTTGTGCCATAACCAAATTTCATCTTCCTTTCCTAGACAACACTTTTCATTTCCAATTTCACTTAACACATATATGTTGTTTGAAGTTCTTGCAACTGTACCAACCAATTTCCCTGAACCTTCTCTTCTTATCTCACACTTTTGTGAATCGAAAGTAACTTTATGACCTTGGTCACACATTTGACACACATTTAGAAGATTATGTTTCATATCTTCTACCAATAGAACATTTTGTTCCTTTTTATTCTTGTTCCCAATTCAGAGTGTGCCTTCTCCAATGATTTTGGCTGAATTATCATTTCTGAAGGAGACTGATCCATTTCTTTCCTTTTGCAATGTAAGAAATTTGTCTCTATCACCTGTCATGTGTTTTGAACACCCACTGTCAACACACCAACCGTGTTTCTTCTACTTATCTTGTAGAGAGACGATGCATTCTTCATTGCTATACTGATCTTTCTTTCTTATCCATGTCATTTTCTGAGGTTCTTTTCTATGACTGTTTTTTATTTTGTTAAGGTTCTTTAGGAGGGATTGTCATTCTGCAATTTTTGGCCACGTGTCCAAAATTGTTACATTTGTAACATTCCACTTCAGTGATCAAAGATTCAAACTTGTTGTAACTTCTTCTTTGTGTTTCACTAGGTCTTCTTGAGTAACCCCTTTGTGTATGCCTCTCGAAGTTGTTATTGTTCCTGTTGTTAGCTCTTCAATTCACAGCTTTATGTCCAAAATTATTACATGCATAACATAAACCAAAAAGTATAGTTTGATACCTAGGAGTTGAATATCTTATGAAATAATGTACTCTTATGAATCCTTCTTCTTCTTTAGGCCTATCTATCTATTGTTGATTCTAAAATATGAATCTTCTCGGTGGAGGACTGTCCATGTAATCTTCCTTGTACATATTCCTATCCCCTTTGATTGTTTTTGCATAGATTTTTGGATTTGTTTCTTCCTTTGTTGTTTTGGAGCTTGATCCCTTTTTTGTCTGATTGTATCCAAGTCCAGACTTGTCAAGATGAGATTTTTGACTGCTGATAATGTCATCCAGAACTTTTGAGTTATTCTGCATATTTTTCTTTTGAATATTAATTTTTAGTGTGACAATCTTTGCTTCCAAGTTTCCAGTGATCTTGTTCTTCTCTTCTAGTTGTTCTTTGAGTGTTTATTCAATTATGTTATCTTCTTCTGTTTGAACCTTAAATCTTGTGATCATTTGTTCTAGTTATCGAGTGCCATTTTTCTTGTCTAATTCTACTTGTAGTTTCTTGTTTTTCTTCGTTTCTCTTCTGATAACTTCTATGGAACACATTAATTCTTCTCAATAGTCAACTTCTGCCTCTTCAATTTCGTCTTTGACTTCTTCATATCCTTCTTCAGCTTCTTCATATTATTCTTTGGAGTCTTCTTTGTCAGAATTTTTACTGTCATGAATAGAACTCTTCCTGTCTCACTGTCACTGATTTCATCTTCATTTGATGATGAGATGTCTTCTTTGATGTATAATCTTTTCTTGAAATATTTCTTCGTAGTTATTTTTCCTTTATATGTGTGTTTTCGTTTTGAGTAACCTTCATCATTTCTCTTTTTCTTATGAGGACATTTGTTAGAAAAATGATCAATGCCACCACAATTAAAAAAAATTAAAGGAATCTTACCTCTATACCTACCATTGGTTCCCTTGTTCAGTATTTTGACAAAGTTTTCCACTTCTTCATCATCTTCTGAGATGTCGTTGTTTCTTCTATATTCTTCTTGTTCCTTTTTCTTTTTCTTTGATCTTTTGGATGCTTTGAAGACTGCTTCTTTTACATATGGATTTTCCTGTTCAGTTGTCATTTCATATGTTGTGAAGATTCCATGCAGTTCGTCCATGCTTATTGAGTTCATATCCGATACTTCTTCTAATGTTGATATCTTAGGGTTTAATATCATAGGAAGAGATCTTAGTACCTTTTGAACAATTACAGATTCTTCGATTCTTCTCCCAATACTATGATTGCATTCACTGTTTCGCCAACTCTTAAGAAGTAGGCTGCAATATTCTCATCTTCCTTCATTTTTAGTTGTTCTAACTGACCTTTGAAAGTTTGAAGTTTTGTTTCTTTGACTTTTTTATCTCCTTCATAAATATTTTGAAGCTTGTCCCAAATCTCTTTGGTGGATTTACAATGTGCAACTTTGGTGAATATTGTTTCAATGAGACCATTCAAAAGTGCATTTGTAGCTTTGGAATAATTCTGACCAAGTTTCACTTCTTTGTCATTTGTTGGTGGAACTGATGGTACTGTGTATCCATCTACAATTGATTGTCAAATTTCAAACCCATGTGCTTGTATATATGTCTATATCCTTATGATCCAAAAATCATACTTATGTCCAGCAAAGTGTGGTATTCCATTTTTATATGAGTTGGTACTCTCCATGATCTACCTTTCAGTGGTTAAACTGATTTCTGAAGGAACCTTCTCTAATACCAATTGTTGGATTACTGAGAGGGGGGGTGAATCAGTAATAGCGTAATTATAATCCTTTTTTCTCCAAATAATCCAAGTGTTATATCAATGTAGAATTATTATCCAATAATGAGAAATAAGAAATGAACAATCACACACATACACAGTACACCATTTTTTTACGAGGAAACCCAAATCGAGAGAAAACCACGGAATGCTTTATCTTATATGTCTTGAAGAATTGCATTCATTGGAAGCACCAACTTCCTTTGTTTTCGAGCTGCAACTGGAAGGAGGCTCCAACCCCCTAGTTTCTCAGGCTACAACCTGAGGGAATATCCAACTCCCCAATTCTCTGGCCACAACCAGAAGGAGGCTACAACCCCCTATGTTCTTCGGCTGCAACTGGAAGGTGGCTACAACCACCTGTCCTTTCCCCGTCCAACCACCCTGAAGTAGAAGTAGAATGATGGAACCACTATCACACTATCACTGTGAGATATACCGATGTAAACATGTACCAATAAACCTAAACCATGCATCAACCTGTACCTCAACCTGTAATCAACCTGTACCATAAACAAGTGCATCAACCATGCACCAACCTATACCAAACAATCTGTAATCAACCTGTACCATAAAAAAGTGCAACCAACCATGTACCAAGTATGTACCAATCATGTTCCAAGTACTCATCAATATGCACAAACATCATCAACTATACACCTCATGTATGTGTCAACTCATCAACTAATTGTCTCAACCATGTACCCAACTTGTACCTCAACCAAAATCCCTCATAAATTTCATCATCCAAATATGATTTGTAACTCTATAATAGACCCGGTGTATATGATCACATACCTGCAAACCTTCCTTAACTTTAACAACAAGGGACTAGAATTTTCATCAAACGTTTCTTTAGTCTCACAAGACTAGTTTTGGATTAGTCAACAACCCTAACTTGAAATAATCATAACTTTGTACCTGTAATGAATAAAGATATGAAACGGATACACAATATTCTTCAGTGTGTTTTATGAAATTCATCTAGGTTTCACTACTTGGAACCTCTCATAAAAGGATTTATGGAAAAAATGACACACCTTGTTGAATTATGTCTTATTCTAGAGAGCGACCTTGTAGAGCGTGCCCCACACAGAATGTTTTTTGAATTCATATGAAACTATTACACATCATACTATAGAATGTACTCTAACCAACACATTTAGTATTACTAAATTCGTATATGTTATGAAGGAGTTATGTTGTTTTTACCCGAAACACCTGTTTTTGACTAGTTTCAGGACTAGCCACAAACCCTATTTTCCACGGAGTGTAACTCCAAAAATACAATGACCCACAAGATGAATTTTTTACCACAGATACTTGGATATGTTTCCTCAATGGAATATAAATTTCATGGTCTGAATCATTCTATAAAAAACGTTATTGCTAAAATGGTGAGATGAAAAAAACATACCTTAGAAAGCATCATCAAAAGAATTTATGCTTCCTAGAATTCCGGCCTTCTTTTCTTCACTTTCCTCATAAATTTAGCTTAGATATCCTTTGGTTACTTCAAACACCTATAGGTATTCAATATTCTCAAGTGTGACTTAAATGAGAGAGCCTTGCCTCTTATTTATACTCTCCAAGTAGCTTCCTTAAAAACATCTTCTAGATCACTTTGCCCACTTTCCTTATTTTAGAGTTAACCCACTTCTAATTTCTCCATTAAATTTATTATTGAATTAATTTATTTTATATTCACTTTGAATTATAGTACACTCATCGCTTCACTTTATTATTTACCTTTTAAAATCTCTTAAACCACTTTGACTACTTTGACCTTTTGGGGCTTCTAGATGGCATATGAGGGTCGTCCTCCAACTTCGTAAGGCCATAACTCTCAAACCGTGAGGAGTTATGTGATGTTCCACATACCACCAGAAAAGGAATGACTTGTACTATCCATATAGAATAGTATTACCTGAAAATATATCAAAACACATACCATTATCCATCAAACAAACTTGGGTCCATTACCCAAACCTGGGTTCTCCAACTTCTCATGGCCATAACTCTCTAACCGGGAGGAGTTATGTGAAGTTTCACATACTACCAGAAATGGCATGAAAAGCACTATCCATATAGGATATTTTCACTGAAAAATTCACTGGCGTTCATCTCATTATTCCAAAAATAAGCATGGGTTCTCTAACCATACTTCTAGGATAACTCAATCCGCAAAGCGTCTTCTCGTGAGGGCTTTCACCATAAGGGGACCACTTTGGAGTTCATCCATTTCTACTTATTATCAACCATGACAAGAAAATAATGAGTCATATTTACATCAAACAATCTTGGGTCCATTACCCAACCTTTGTGCTACAGGGATTTCTTCAAGCGTTGACATCAATGAAAACCAACCTTAATCAACAGTTTTCATTTTTACGCAAGCTTAAAACAAAAAAAAACTATGCTTGGGATAGATTTTATTTTTTCACGAGCTTAAAACTAAACTAAACTATGCTTGGACCTGATTTCATGTTTATACAAGCGTGAACCAGAGGAAACTATTCTTGAGGTAGGTGGTTTGATTTTTACACAAGCTTGAACCAGATAAAACTATACTTGAGGTAGGTGGTTTCATTTTTACACAAGCTTGAGCCAGAGAAAACTATGCTTGCGGTAGGTGGTTTCATTTTTACATAAGCTTGAACCAGAGAAAACTATGCTTGTGACTTCCCAAATCATGGTTTACGAATTCACATGGTTGGTACTTAGCCCCCAGCTTAATAAGCTAGCGTCTTAACTTCAGCAAGAAGTCTAGAGACTATAAGCATTTCCCCCCAAGCTTCGTTTCATCGAAAGTCACAGGCGGATGGAATGAAGCTTCAAATACTATATGTAAAGAAGTACTTGACTCAATCGAATAGGGGAGAAATCCATTTCATTTTTTAAAGAGATTTCCACAGAGAAGAAAAACTATGCTCGAGAATCCAGTTTCAATCCCAGACCTCTATTTCATTTTTTAACGAGCTTGACACAGAAATAGGAACTATGCTCATAACCTTTGTTTCATATTTTAATTAGGTTTCCACAGAGACGTAAAAACTATACTCGTAACTTATGTTTCATTTTTTAACAAGGTTTCCACAGAGATGCAAAACTATCCTCACAAATGGTTTCATTTTTTAACGAGATTGAAATCAGAAAAACATGCTCAAAGATGGTTTCATTTTTTAATGAGATTGAAATCATAAAACCATGCTCAAATACTCTTCTTGATCATGGCTTCCAAGAGGATAATTATCCATAAGGACACCATGTCAAGGGACAAAACTCAGTCATGGCTTCCAAGAGATCTTCATTCAATGGAAGAAACACACTCTAGAAGGAACAGATGTTGAGGGTCATGATAGGGGTAAGGAGATCAGGCTCTAAAAGCCCTATCGAAGAGATCACCATGTCAACTACCAGATCTAAGTCATAAGAGACTAATCTTACAATGAGAGGCTCATATCCATCGGCAACTGAAGGCATGGGAGACAACGCCATATAATTGACATGTGGCAGAGGAGATACTGTCTTCATATATGAACCATTTAGGGAGGTCATTAAGTCATGACCAACGAATGAAAGTTGATCAATAGTGACAATTATTCCATCATGAGGGAAATATATCACACGAGAAAGAGTGGAAACAATATCTTTCATGGCATAAACATAATCTCTCCCAAAGAGTAAATCAAAATCCAAGGGATCATGGACTACCATGACATCAATAAAGACATTTTTCCCTCCCAAAGTTATGGGAAACTGAGGAAGGACTCCTAAAGGGTGACTAGTTCTTCTGTTAAAACCTAATAGATTATGCGTAACCGGTATAAGTTGAGGATAGCCCAAAGATTGCAAAGCAATAGAGGAAAAAATACTAACAGATGCACCTTCGTCTATCAGCATCCGAGGAATGTCTCGACCACAAACCTGTACTGTAATCTTGAAAGGAATGTGAGAGGGAATATGAGGTCCAGGTAGCGGACCCCAATAAAAAAGGATGGCCTCATTACTTAGAGGGGGTTCCACGGGAGAAGGAGGAATGTCCCCCAGCACGATAGATTTTGTATCAACGAGAAAAACATGGGCAGTATCGGGTTTAATATATAGCAGGAGAGTAGGATCGACCAATGATGAGATTAGATCGACCACTTGAGTCATATTCTCCAAGGGGAGAATGGGGTCAATAGATGGAAATAGATCTATCGCTTAGGTTTCACTCTCTAATGGGAGAGTGGGATTGACCGAGGATGGGACCAGATCGACCACTTTGTCAACTGGTGCAACTAAGGACATGACCAGATTGACTACATGATCAATCAAACCGACCGATGAAGGGACCGGATTGATCATTCCATCAACTACAGGTGCGTCAAGAGTAATCTTGTGATAAGTAGCTGGAAGTTGAGGTTGGGAAACAATCATGTCTTCCAGTAATTTTGAGGCTTCTTCCATATGAGGGAAAAGGTGAGTTTGATGACTCTGTCCATATAACATACACGGGAACTTGACTCTACTTTTCTTCTTTCCAATGGTATCCTGACTAGTTGATGGGTGGTCATCAGCATGTTGTTCAGAGGCTGATGACATGGGTTGGCGAGGGTGTGTATACCATGCTTCTATAACCTTGGATAGACCAGGGCAATCTTTAATAACATGGCTACCCTTACAAAGCCTGCAAGGGTACTTGGGATTATGGTTTGTTTGGGTGATATTGGCATCACCAACACTCCCAGCATGATTAACACTAACTAGTTGCTTTTCAGCATGTCCGATAGTGGTTGGAAGTTTGGACCATTGCTTATTTTTCTTCTTCTTAATATTCCTTTTCTTCTTCCTCTTATCCATCGAGTTACTAGCTTCATATTTTTCACTCAGCGAAGAAGATGAAATGGAAGAAGACCTTGCAAGTGAAGAAGGAGAAGAATATCTTACTAGTGAAGAAGGTGAAGGATCAACATGAGGTTGATTTTCTTGGGGGGGAGTGGTTACAATTGAAGAACTAGCTACATTCGAGATTACCAGAGTGGAAAACAACCATACTGACAATCCAATTGTGAGACCTGAAAGGCTCAAAGTAGCAATGTAAGGAGGACCAACATTTCTGTAAGAAGGAAAAACAAAAGGTTCCCCCGGAGCAAGGGCTGCTTCATTGGTCGTTCTAGAAACTGACGCCATTAAACACAGATCCAACCTAGAGTCTACTAGGGAAAATAAACAACACACACTAAAAATCTAGGAAGAAAAAAAACAAGCAAAACCTTCTCACAATGAATGCACCAGTTGGTGATGAAATCAAACATCGTGAGAACAATATAAGAAGGGGATGAGATAGAGAGGGTGGAAAAGTTATGTTGACGAGTTTCTTAACGGACTTACGCCTTGGTGCAAGATCCCACACATAATCATGGGTATACCCTCCAAGGAGCCCGAGTGAGTTTGGCCAACATCGATTCTAGGGATCGTGAAGACTTGCCCCTCCACAATCACCTTGTGTAAAGACCCTAAAAAGAGAGGCTAATAAGGTTACCAATTACGAAAATGATGCCTAGGGAAATAGTAGACATCTGATCCACACGCAAATATAGGGTATCTAGCCCGAAATCAACTCGAGAAGGTCCCTGCATGATTTTCTTCTCAAGTGACCCCCAATAATACGCTCAATCTATACACTAAGACCAACAAAGTAGGGTGAGTAACTCTGCAAGTTCTAATGCGACCTCATGATTGACCCTTGTGTTAGAAGGGCTTCCAAGGACAAAATGTAGCAAGTGGATTTCACCTCTCCCTAACACAAGATTCTATGTTTGTTTGCAGCTTTGGAAAGTTATCTTTCACACCTATTCCAAATCCCTACAACTGATCTAATGTAGGTTTGCTACCAGAAAATATAAAAATGTCTAATCAATTTTTATAAGCGTTGTATTTTAAGGCTATTGTTTACTCAAGAGGAAAATGGCATGGAATAAATGATGTTTCAACCGACTCTAAACAATGAAAAGAAATGAGAATGAAAATATTTCACTTCGAAGAAAGCTATACTATGAGAAGGAGAAAGCGTTTGTCATTCCCAGATGCACAATGTCCCAAAAATGCCAAAAACCATGCAATTTTTCTACTTCAAATGCAAGGATGCCCCCAATCTAATGCAAAGCAAGAAATAAAATTTTTGTCTCAAAGATAGCTAAAATCATATTCAAAGTTGTCAAGTAGACTGTAATCAAACCCAAAAATTCACCCCAAAACCAAATCAAAGATCTGGGCAAGGAAAACCACCAAAAATAAAATGTTCCACAATCGTCGTAGGCTACCAGCCAGCATAGTACGACGATCCTATATCATCACGGGCCAGAGAACAGTACAGTGCAACAATGTCACACTGTGTCTAAAGGAAGAGTGCACTAATCCTATATCGTCGCACAATCCCTCAAAGAAGGATGCGACAATTTTTGGCACAGGGGCAGACCCAAGGTTCACTCCAAGAGCACACCAACAAGCCCTAACTACTGGCCCTTTCGGCAACACCTGTGAAGCAGATGCGGTCTCACCCGAAGCAACTATGAGGGGGTCGCAGGACAGAGATGTCTACAACCAAAGGAATGTCAAGTGGATCAAGTACAACAACAACTCCATATGCATCAACACTTATCAAGCTAGATCTATCATGCACAGTTATAGATCTGATCTAACACAGTAATGCAATTAACCATATAACAACAACAAACATCAAATAATAAATCACACACACAACACAAGGTATATGTGGTTCACCCTCTCTCTAGGGCTACGTCCACAGAACTGCGCTTATAATATATTAAGATAAAGCCTACAGTTATGATCTATTCTCTTAGCCAACAAATATTCTCTCTTCTTCTCTCTTCCTCTACCATCCTGCGCACCCAGCTGTAGGATTTGATCCTCGTACCCAGTTGAAGATATTAAAATACCATGAAGCTCTCTCTCTCAGCACTCCCTCTATCACAGTACAATAATCTCTCAATCAAGAATAATCAATATCAGTTCCCAACAATAGTACCCCCCTGACCTAGGTCCTCTCGACCTCTATTTACACATTATAGTCCTTCACCGATAGCCTTAGGTCGAAACCTAGGTGTCAAAACCTTAATTACCAAAACCCTGTGTGTCTAAAATCCTAGGTCAACTTAACCCACTTTTCCCGAGCTTCGCCAACCTGTCTCTCCTTTCTCTCTGTGCGGTGGTAACAGTGAATTTCCCCACTTTTTGAGTTTTCCTTGATCCATCTCCCTTGTTGATCTGTCATCCTTGATCTCCTCATCCAATGACTAGATTTTCCGCACTTCGCTCCGGCTTTTCTGCTCTTTTGCTTACTTCGACCCACTGACAGTCATTGTGTCTTCCGCGTAGTTCTTGTTTGACCATTTCTTTATCGATCTTCACTTGCTTCCATATCCAAGAGCCAACAGGCCCCCAACACTCACCTGTGACTCGTCCCGAGGCACTTCAGATCTGATCTTTCTATTTTACTTCGACTTTGGACTGCGCAGTGCAGTATTTGCTTTCTTCTTTGTGTCGCTTCTCTTCCCTTGTGCAGATTCTTTTTTCTGTGTCTGGTACCCAGTTTCAACTACACCTGGTACCTAGACCCTTCTCCTTTTGTTTTTACTGAGAGATGTGAGGCAGTTGGTTGTCATAGTACAACTTCAGTCATCTCTCGTTCATTAATCCTTCCTTCCACTCTCCATTCAATGTCTTCAACTGCACAACTCCTCCTTCTATAACATAGGTGATCTCATATGGTCCGAGCCAATGCATCTTGAACTTCCCTAGGTGTCTTATGAACTTACTGTCATACACCAGTACTAAGTAACCTTGCTTGAATGTCTTCTTCTTGATGTGCCTGTCATGATATGCCTTCTCTCGTTCTTTCTGAACCTATTGGTGGAATACTACAATGAATCGATCTTCCTCCAATTCAACCAATTGTGCTAGCCTCTCCTGGAAAGTGCCAGTATCATCCCTGTCTGTAAATGTAGCAATTCTTAAGCTTGGTACCAAGTATTCCATCGGGACAACATCTTCAAGGCCATAAACTAACTTGAAAGGGATCTGCATTGTTAAGTTTTTGCAAGTGGTTCTATAAGCCCAGAGTACTGCTGGTACTCTTAAATCCCAGTCGTCCCTGTTCACACTACAAACCTTCATCAATGTTGTCTCCAAGATCTTGTTGAATGCTTCAATCATTCCATTTTATTGTGGATGGTAAGGTGTACTCTTCTTATGGTGAACTACAAATTCTTCAGTTAGGTCCTCCACTATCGTATTGATGAAATGGGTGCCTTGATCACTCATAAGGGTCTTAGGGCATCCAAATTTGGTTATTATGTCATCAAAGATAAAGCGTGTAGTTGTATTTTCACTACAGTCCTTGAATGTTCTTGCTTCGGCCCATCTGGTTAAGTATTCAGTCGCAGTAATGATGTACCTTGCTCCTATGTGCTTCCCTGGTGGGTTTATAGGTCCCACGAAGTCAATGGCCCATTTTTCAAATGCTTGTAGGGTCATCTGCAATGCTAATGGAATTTCATCTATTCGGGATGTTTTTCCAACTCTCTGGCATATATCACAAGCTTTAGAATAATCCTTAGCATCCCTTTGTAAGGTAGGCCACCAAAGGCCAGCTCACAGGACCTTCTGCGTAGTTTCTTTCCCTGCATAATGTCCTCCTGTGATGCCTTCATGAGCTTCTGCAAGGATCAGTAAGTGCTCTGCCTCCATAACGCATCTTCTTAATATCTCATCAGGTCCCATCTTGTATAGATGACCAACTATCAGTGAAAAGTCTACAGCGTGCACCATGAGTTGTTTCTTCTGGGGAATTGTATACTCACTAGGTGTTATCCCTGTTGTCAGGAACTGGACGATGTCTGTGAAGTGGTCATCAATCCTTATAATGACAAGAAGTTTTTCATCTGGTAGTGTATCCTCCAAACTGGTGGGCTCTTCTCCATGTTCCAACCTTGACAAGTGGTCAGGGCCCTTGTTCATTCTTCCTGGCTTAACTATGATCTCAAAATCATATTCCTGAAACAACAGGATCCATCTGCATATCTGCCCCCCCAACACTAGTTTATTGACTAGGTATTTCAGTGTGGAGTGATCTGTGAACATTTTAAAGTGTCCTCCCAATAAGTAGTGGCAGAATTTTTGTATTGCATAGACCATGGCCAATCCTTCTCTCTCTATGGTGGTGTAGTTAACTTCTATTGTGGATAGCTTCCTGCTAGCAAAGGCTAACGGGTGATCGATGTCTCTTGTTCCTGGATGTGCCAGTATTGCTCCTAGTGCAATAGAAGACGCATCGACGTGCACATGAAACTCCTTTCTCCAATATGGAAAAACCAGAATGGGCATAGTGACCATCTTTTGTTTCAGTGTGTTGAAGCTCTGCTAGCATTCATCTGTCCACCCAAACTGGCAGTCCTTCTTCAGTAGCTTCTCCATTGGTGTTGTAATTTGGGCATAGCCTTTAATGAATTTCCTGTAATAGCCAGTGTGTCCTAGCCCAGTGCCCAGTTTTAAAACTGAAGTAGGAGGTGGAAAATCAACTATAATTGCAACTTTATATGGATCAACCAGCAATCCCTTCTTCCATACAATATGGCCTAATAATACTCCAAATGGTGAGAAGAAGATGCACTTCTTCAAATTTAAAGCAATTTGACACTATATGCATTTATCCAACATTAGCCTTAGACATTCAATATGGTTTTTCAACAAACTAAATATAGTCCAGTCATCAAAATATGCTTCTAAAAATTTATGCAAAAAATATTTGAACGCTTCGACCACCACCCTGGAAAAGATGGTTGGGGCATTCTTCAGTCCAAATGGCATTACTTTGTATTGAAAGGATCCCCATTATGTGGAAAACATGGTCTTATGGCGGTCCTCCTTGGCAATCTGGATTTGATGGTATCCTGAAAATCCATCTGTAAAAGAATATACCTCTTGGCCTCTCACGTTGTCTAATACTTCATAAGTGAATGGTGTAGGGAAAGGGTCGTGCAGACAGACATCGTTCAATTTTCTGAGGTCCACACATATTTTGATTTCTCTTGTCTTCTTGTCTTGTACCACCATAGGGTTGATCCATTCAGATTCTTTGACAGGTTTAATAATCCCTGCTTCCAACATTCTGTCAAGCTCAATCTTCACTTTTTCCTTGTATTTTGGATTCAATCTGTAGGGTCTTTGCTTGATTGTCTTCGCATATGGTTTCAAAGGTATTCTCATCTCTCCCATAGGTCCTTTGATTCCCTTCATATCAGTGAACTTGGTTGGAAACAAGTCATGATATTTGTGCAATAACTCTGTAATCTTGTCAATGGTAGCAGCATCCCAATAATCTCTGACATTGGCAAGCTTTGGTGTCTCCTCTGTTCCAATATTGATCTTTCTGATCTTGATTGGCTATCCAATAAATGGTAGTTCAACTCCTAGTCCCTCCACATCTCTTTGGCCTTTTGTCTCCGTGATGTTGACCTTCCTCGGGTCATTGTCGTCATCGACATTGATGTTATAGCAAGTCTGCAATTTATGGAGAGGCGCAATCCATTCATCCTCCTCTTGTTCCATAGGGAGGATAGATGCCTCTTCGAATACCTTATGCCTCAAAATATGTAGGGCTTAGTCTACTGAAGGATATTCACTTTCAAATAAAAAGGTGGTAAAAAAAAATTGAATCATACCTTCCTAATCTGTGGTGCTGAGGCACAGTTCCGCTTGAAGGTACCAGTTGATAGGGGTCATATCTAGCATGTTAATGAATCTGTGCACCCATTGTTCTCTAGGAATATCGCTCCAGGCCTCTTCACAGCTTCGCGCATGGTCCTTTGGGAAGCTTCGACAAATATACCTTACTTCGCAGCTTACTGCTTGTGCTGAAAACCATGTTGTCATCAAGGTTCGGCATTGTGTCCAGTCTGTGATGTTTCTTTTGTGCGTCCCCCACCATCTTGATGGTGTAGCTTTCAAGGCCTTATCCATTGCCAACAATCATTGTTGTGTTGGTACACTTGTTTCAAAATATGAAAGGAAGGTTTCTACGGGGTTCAGGCCATCGAATGTGGGTAACTTACTCATTGTTATGCCGATCTAGCGAACTTCTCTGGTTAATATAACACATTTTATGGTAGAGATTTCATACATTTGGTTCTTCCAGTTCTCCATTGCTTCTTCCAAGTCTAATGAACACGTGTTGTCACTTCACCAACTCAAATTTCCATCGGCTGTAGGATTGATATAATCTTGTTGTCTAGCTGTTAGTTTGTATATGTTTTCAAATTCATATGCATGGTCCTCTTCTCTGATGGGCTTTGTGTAACATTGAACCTCATTTGGATCTAAGGGTGAAATGACCCTAAGGCCATCTCTTTCAAAGGTCATACGTATTTTCTTCAAATCAACAATAGTAGAGTTGTCGAAGGCCCAATTGATTCCAAGCAATGTACGGTAAGGGCAACTATCATCAACAATTTCAATTACCTCAAAATCTGCAAAGGTTCTAACTTCGTCGATGTCCACAGAGACATGCTCCAATCGTCCAAATGGGCTGACATCTTTCTGATTAGCCATGCAAATTTTGATAGGGTAATAGATCAGCTTGGGTTTTCCCATCAGTGCCCAAGTTTGTTTGATCATGACATTGACCTCCAATCCTAAGTCGAGGATCACATAGTCTATATCATATTCTCCTATCTGAGCATTCAGATGTAATTCTTTATTTGTTCTTCTCTTCTTTCCAATTTGGTGTACTTCCTTATTCAGTAAGGGGTCTATCTTCTCTAGCTCATACTGCCTGATTAATTTCTATAGTTCTTGCACAACGTTCCCATCCTGAATTAACTCAAGACAAGTGTACAAAAATTCAATGAGTTTACTTACCTCTTTTCCTTCTTTATGCACAGTCGATTGGTCAAATGCCTGAGGCATTCCATACTCTTTTATTTCTGGTTATGTTTTTTATGAGGACCCTTGGTCTCTCTTGAACTCCTATCTCGCTTCCTCGAATATTTGTCTTTCTTTCTTTGCATCAAAATCCTGAGTCTTCTCCGCAACTTTCCTGATACCTGAATCTTCTACAATATTTCTTTGGATTGTTCTATCCTCTCCTATAGCAGCGCCTCCTCGAATAATAACAATGACTCTAGGGTATGTTCCGTGAGGCTCAACATGTATCAGTTGTACTTGAAGTTTCTTCTGGGGTCCTCGTCTTTCCTTAAGATTGGCTAGCAACACAGGGAAGCCTTCAATAACATGCTCGAAGGAGTTGCAATAACTACAGGTGGTGCAAGGGTTCTGATAGTACCTCACTAGATGTCATGGCTGCACGTAGCTGTAATAGATTATTTTTCCTTGGCCTCGACCCATACCTCCTCCTCCTCCTCCTCCTCTGTATCCACCGCAAGGATTGAAAGTTTCTCTTCCTGGGGAATTGTAATGTGCATTGTTTCCTTCTTGGTGCACTTTGCCTTGGATCTTGTATATGTCTCTTGATCTTTCATGCATCAGGTCAAAGGCCCTACAATATCTGTCATCATGCCCTATGAACTTACAGAATGTGCAATACAAGTTTGTGGTTTTTTTAACATACTTCTACATATAGTAGCACTCACCAGGGCGATGTCAGTTTTTGCATACTTTGCACTAGGGAAGGTTAACTTGCTTCAAGGGGATCGATGCTCCTGAGGCTAAATATGAAAAAATGGATAGTGTTCCTTATCATGACCTTCAGATTTGCATCTTACACACCATATATCTTCTCTTTTGTCCTTCCCCTTGTCCTTCTTCATATCCTCGACCTACAGAGACAAACTAGTCAGTTGGCTCAGAATCTGGCTCATGCCTGAGATAGATTCTCCCATAGGTGTTGATTCAAGATTCATGGTGATCTCGAAAGCTTCTTCCTGTGATGAAATCTTCTACTGCATCAAGGGAACTCTAATATGCAATAGAAGGGAATCGATGAACCATTCCTTGTTTTGTTCATCTAGGATCTTAAAAGTCAATCTTCCAGTTAAGGTTTTGAATCTTTGATCAAACTCCCAAACAGGTTCGACGACCTTTTTCTTGATCCCCTTCAGTTTTGTGATACATTGTGACTCTGACTTAGGTTTCTTAAACTCTGCAACCAGCGCATTCTTGATCTCATTTAGTGGCTTAGGCTGCGCAAGTCCTTGGACAAGCTTCATGTACCAGCTTAACGCGTGATCCCTCAGTGTGGTGCTAAACTGGTTTCTTTTAACAGCTTCATCGGTAATATTTTTAATGTTCCATATGCCCTCACATAGGAACCAGTGTTGATCAGGATCTTCAGACCCATCTACTCTAAATATAGGGAGCCTCATCTCATCTGCCATGGAGCTGCCTAGGTTTCCTGTCTGAGTAGACACTGAACTGCTTGTAATGGTACTCTGTGGATTCTGGTGATTCTGACTATTCTGATGGTTTAATGTTTCTTAAACAACAGGGGTGTCATTATTACTTACTTCGGTAGTTTGCACAGTTCCTGAGACTTCTGGCTCGCTTTGGCGAATTTCTTTAGCTTTCCCTTCTTCTGTTCTGATGGGTTCTGAATGTTCTTCGTCTGTTAGATCTACCTCTTCCCCACTATAGAAAATATCTTCTCCGTAGTTTTGTTTAAACAAGTTCTCAAGGTGAACCCCTCTTAATACTCTTCCACTATGCATATGTCCAGCTTCTATGCCATTGTCGCTGTCTGATTTTTTGAACATTAGCCTTTTCAGGTCCAACCAATCTACTGTATCTTCAAGATGTGGTTTTCATGCAAGAGAATCTTGATTCTTAACTTTAGAAAATGAAAAAAATTCCCCCTGGGTCCTTTGAAAAAGAATCTCTCGGCTTGGCTATACGATTCTACTTTGTCAACAAAAAATTTGGTGATATACCCTCCAATGGTACTATCAAACCAATAATCTACAGCTCTGGATACAACATTATCAACTCTCTTAACCCTCTAGATCATTGTTGATGTCCAAGCCACAGGAGGTCTAGATTTGATCTCAAACTGTATATCAGCTAATCTAGCCAACCACTCGTGTAGCTCGTGATGGATTCCTCCAAAGAAAATCTCATGAATGTCGGAGAAAATGTATCTTTGTAGCCAATCTTCAGTACTCGGTTTAGGGTTCTTGTTCTGGGCTTCAACAAAGTCCCTCTCCTGATCTTCTATCCACTTTTGAATCTCTGTCTTTGATGGGAACCACCTTGACATTCCCTCATGAAGATTCTTTCCCTGGAAACAGAACCATTTGTTGGCATAGGGGCAGACCCAAGGTTCACTCCAAGAGCGCACCAACAAGCCCTAGCTACTGGCCCTTTCGGCAATACCTATGAAGCAGATGCAGTCTCACCCGAAGAAGCTATGAAGGGGTTGTAGGACAGAGATGTCTACAACCAAAGGAATGTCAAGTGGATCAAGTACAACAACGAATTCATATGCATCAAAACTTATCAAGCTAGATCTATCCTGCACAGTTATAGATCTGATCTAACACAACAATGCAATTAACCATATAATAGCAACAAAGATCAAAGCATAAATCACACACACAACACAAGGTATACGTGGTTCACCTCTCTCTAGGGCTACGTCCACAGAACTACGCTTATAATATATTAAGATAAAGCCTACAGTTTTGATCTGCGCTCTTAGCCATCAAATCTTTTCTCTTATTCTCTCTTCCTCTACCATCCTGTGCACCCAACTGCAAGATTCGATCCTCGCACTGAGCTAAAGATATTACAATACCAGGAATCTCTCGCTCTCATCACTCCCTCTCTCACAGTACAATAATCTCTCAATTAAAAATACTCAATATCAATGCCCAACAATAGTACCCCCCCGACCTAGGTCCTCTCAACCTCTATTTATACATTATAGTCCCTCACCGACAGCCTTAGGTCGAAACCTATGTGTCAAAACCATAATTACCAAAACCCAAGGTGTCTAAAACCCTAGGTCTTTGGCGATAGGTTCCTAAAATCTATCGCATAGGAAGATCTCCCCTGACGTTTTCCTCACCGGAACGAGGTTCGCTACCCAAGCAGAACGTCTAACTTCAAAAATGATCTTGGCATCTAAAAGTTTCTTTAGTTCCTGATACATAAGAGGCTCCATGGATGGGTGATACTTTCAGAGCTTCTATTGGAAAGGTTTTAATTCTGGTTTTAAGGGGATGGTATGTTGAATGATGCAAGTATCATACGTTTTCAAATCCCTATAGGACCACGCGAAAACATCCTGGCATTGTCTGAATAATTTGAGGTAAGATTTCCTCTCTTATTTGGATATCGTCTTGCCCAGATTTACATTCTTTGGACTCTCTGGGGTCCCACGATTTATAGTTTCATGCAGGGGACAAGATTTGCCAGTCTTTGCGTTTTTGGGTCCCTTAAATCACTACTTGAGATCGAAAATATTTTCTAGATTAGCTATCCCTTTTGGGATCGTGTGACCCTTTGATTTATCTATAGGTCGTCCCATCCGAGGATTGGTTTCTGCGGACAACTCTTGGAATTCTTCATCGTCAATAGTGAGGTCTTTGAAATTTTCTTGGTTAGTCAAGAATTTTATGATTTGTTCATCTCCTTAGAAGACTTTCCAATTGGAAATGTTATTAGGTACCGATGGTTTCTAGAGCAGTTCCACCATAAATCGGGAGGCTTCATAATCTTCTAAAGGTGACAGCCTGGAAGCGGTTGTGGCCAAGGAGTCAGCAAGAATATTATTTGTCCTGGGGACCACAGTGATATTAAAGGCCTCAAAGTGTTATATTATCCTATGCACCTCCTAATGATAGTTCTTCAAATGAGGAGAATTACAATGTATAATATTTCTTACTTGTCTAACAATAATTTTGGAGTCCCCAAAAACTTTCAATCCTTTGATATCGAAATCTATGGCTTTCCTTAAACCTTATACTAGAGCTTCATATTCGACAGTGTTGTTGGTCCATTCAAATTCTACCCTACAAGACAAGAAATGACGTTTACCAATAGGATTGATGAGAATGCATATTTCTCTGGACCCTTCTTGAGATTTATATCCATCAAAATAAAGGGTCCAAATTTGTGAATGGGGATCACTACTTTCATTTCCCTTATTAGTTTCTTGTTCCCTGACCTCTCATTTCGCAAGTTCTAGTGCTGAGTTTTGGCAGAAGAAGGTATCTCATGTCGGTATCGGCAATTTGGCTTGGAAAATAAACTCGGAGTTTTGAGTAAGAGGAACATCGGATAAGAGGGGATCGAAGTTTCCAAAGTAGGAGTCGCAAGAATAATTTCCTAGTATGGGGAAATATGTGAATGAGGGTTCATTAGGAGTTTCTAAATCAGTGACTGTATGTTTCAGATATCTCTCCCTATCGATTCTAATCATGTTATTGTATCCCTTTAGTGGTATCCAAAGGTGTGCCCAATCCATACTGAAGTAACCGTTCAACTTTTCAAACCAGTCTCAGCTTAGTAATAGCCCATATGTCTCTGGGATATCTATTACAATAATGTCAATCACTTGCACAAACGTGGAGTGTGTCGATATCTTGATCATCACATCTTTGAGTTCTCCTATGAACTTGACCTGGGTCCTATCCAGTTGTATGACATGTTTATCAGTCTTGAGAGGAACGACATTCAATTTCTTGCAAACAGACAAGGGCATGACGTTGGAGGATGCTCCAAAATCTACTAAACAGTTGTGGATGTTTCTATTGAAGATTTCAAACGTTAAGAGGAATGAGGGGACAAAAGGTTTTTCTTTTCTGTCTCCCGAACAGGCATTCACAGTTGGTTTTCCCACCGAACTTGTGTGAGTCAAGCGTCTTTCTAGGCCATTGCCCACCCTTGGGTTTTCTGCAGAGTTCAAGGCCTATAACAGGAAGTATTTCTGCTGAGGGATCCTACATATATCCATAATTGAAATGTTGGCCTTTAGCTTCTTCAAATATTTGACCACGTTGTAATCTAGTTTGGGCGACTCTTGGGTGTGAATGCTTATAGGCTTTTTACCGAGAGCGAAAGACATTTTCGGGTGGTTTATATTTAAATTACTTTGTGAATCTTGGGTGGCGTTGGTATATTTTGAGTTGGTCCGACCCTTACTGTGCGTCTGTATCGCTAAAAATTCCACAGGTTGTTCCTGAGACTCAAAAATATCGCTGGAAGGCATGATCAGGTCGGGATCCCATATCAGCATGGTTGCGTCTCGTGGTGGGTCAACTTCTTCTTGGTCTGCCATATTCATAACTGAACTTCTTGGTTGTTTGGCTAGGGAGACTTCATCTAGAAACCAATTGGCCATCAAACTCATGGCATGTACCCATTAAGAGCAGTCTCTTTCGGAATGGTTCTCCTGATGATAAGTATAGAAAGAATTAGACGCAACATTCCCTAGATCGATATTTAAGTTAGCAAGGGGAGGTTCAATTGATTTGAAAGGCGAGTTTCTTTTAAAAAAAGGTTTATAGGGCCTTTGGCCTTGGTTTCCCTCCCCTACATTTCTCTTCATGTCTATGATTTCATTTGATAATTTATTCACCATGCGTTGTAGATCTTCTATATCAACATTACCTTTGTCGGGATTCTATTCAACCGCTTTTCCCGGAGGTCTAGTCAGAAGGAGTCCTCTCCTGGGGGTGGATTTCTTTTTTCACTAAGAAGACCTGGCCCTCTTTACATCCTTTCATCTAGAATTCTATTGTCTCAGCCTCCTCAAAAATTTTCGCCAGGGTTTGATTAGCGGCTCTTTTTACAAACATAGAAATAAAAGTTGGGAGCATGTTGGCGTAAACCTCAATTTGTAACTCTTGAGTTGGTTTCGCCGTGGGCTGGAATTTGTTTAAGATGGTCATGAATATCTAATTGAAATATTTGACCCTTTCTTTCAGACTCATGGTGGTTGTGAACAACTCTACCATCAGGGCTCCCATAGTAGTTTCCTCTGCAAATTTATCTAAAAAATCTTTCTGGAACTTAGTCTAGTTGGTTATTGATCCTACTGGCAAGTTAAAATACCACGTGGAAGCTAAATTTTTGAATGTGTAGAGGAAGATTCTGCAGACTACATATTCATGTTGAACGTTCATAATTTTTATCGCGAGTATGAACTTCTTGATGTGATCTTCAGGTAATTCTGAAGTTTCGGGGTCGTACTTAGGAAGCAGTTTCTCCGGATGTCGGGGAATATTATGTACTCGTCCAGGGATGACCACGACGTCTCCGGCCAACTAGGGATGATTGTTCTGAAGCGGGATTTCCCTTTCTTCCACATGGTTATTATTATCCTCCATATCTTCGGAGTCCGATTCGAACTCTTCTTCTTCCGAAAAGTCATTTGGCTCAGAGACGTCGACGACTATTGTTTCAGGTATCAGATTGAGAGGTTCTTGGATTTCGGTAATTGAAAAATCTATTAAGTCTTTTAAGGAGTGTACAAAAACTTCGTCGGGAGTGATAACCACTGGTCTGCTTTGTTGTTTTCTTCGACGGAGTATGGGAGGTAAGGACAATGCATCAATCTATCGAGTGTAGGCTCTAGT
The DNA here is from genome assembly GCA_009831015.1 of Picea engelmannii. Lineage (NCBI taxonomy): Eukaryota > Viridiplantae > Streptophyta > Pinopsida > Pinales > Pinaceae > Picea > Picea engelmannii. The sequence goes on from ML796533.1 coordinate 538,971, forward strand.
GATTCTCCTGAATTGATTCACTTCCTCGTGAGGAAGAGCGTAAGGTATTTCAGGGTTAAAATATTCTTCCTCAGGCTGGGGTGAGTTATCTATTTCGGGAATACTCAACATGTGCGAGATTTCTTGTGACGGACTAGCCATTCATGTGGGTTGTTATGAATCTATAGGATGTTTGAAATGACATATAAAATAAATGCTCATCCGTTCATTCTCAGGCCCTCTTTCTAGCGCCAATTATGTTGATGGGACCTAAATACCTTGTCTCAATAGTAGGAACCAAACCTTCCACCAAGGCCCAATTAGACTCTGCAACGTTTAAAATGGAATGGTTTTCTAGATCTTGTGATCCGACCAATTTATCGATGGGCTTTGTGTTTCTTTGTGAAGGCTCTTCCTTCAGTTAGGAATATTTTCTTCTGTATTTTCTCTTGGGTGGGGATGATATGAGAGATGCAAGCCAACATAAACCAACTTGAAAATTAATAGGATTAAGTTTTAACTACTAGGGAAGAAGTTAAGCTTGAGATAACTTGCTGCTCAACATGCAGACAATTACTCTATACCACAGGCCTAGTATTAATACATTAACCATGTGAGCATATAATTACTGTCTGAGAAACTAACTATCAGAAATAAAACACATATGTAACAAGATAATGGAAAGAAAAATAATTCATCTACCATAACCATGCATTACATAATAACACAACGATTTATCTTCATCATTAGAGCAAAGAACATCAAAACATTGCACCAGATAACTTGACAACAGAATTAATTTCTCTTACTCATTACTGCATCATTCATGAAACAGGATAGGAAGTAGTTCTTCTCCAAGTCCAATCACATGCATCTGATGAAAATAGTTTGTCTTTGGTCCATAAGGACTTCTCAATTCGTAGCAGTCTCAAAATAATTCTTAACAACCAAAAATAAAGAGTTCTTACAACAACCATCGACCCTTTTGCTAATTGGTTGATTTCTTTATTTATAATATAGAGTTATAACCGAAAATAACAGCTAATTGCAGTTTAAAAAAAAACAAAAATTTCCACATGGTGTTATATTCTAACAACTTCTTTAATAGCCATCTTGAGATACTTCTTGGAAAGGATGACTTCTTTTGTATTCAGTCCAGCTGACAAACAGGTTTTCACAAGTTTGAGCCCGTGGAAACCTATGTTGTTCCATCAGGGCTACGTATATTCCCCTAATGTCTACTGCATGCGCCTAATACTTTACTAAATTTAAGTTCAGTTGTTGTAGCATGGTTCGGGCTTTGATCGGATGTTCTGTGAATTTTCGTAGTTGCCCTGCCTTCGCATCGACTATTTTTGTGAGTTCTCCAGTCGATAGCGCATCTTGTTCGGCATGTAGTTTGACCACATTGCTCAGATCAATGAAATTATCGGGGGTGCCGAACTCGGGGAGATATGCTTCCTTCATTACTAAGTCGATTCTTCTTTGGCGTTTCTTTCAAGTTCATCGATGAGATCATGGAGCAAGCCTTGTTCGGTGATTAGGGAATCATTCCTGCAAGAGGGATTGAGATAGTTTAGCGATCAAGCGATATGACATAAGGTACTGACAAACATAATGGATCGATGCATACTTGCGAAGCTTGTTATTTTTTATCATTTAATACTTACATGATCCCATCTACTCCTTTGAATTACCTGCGATGTCTCTTATCCATGTCGCCGCTCCTATTTAGTTTAAACAAGTCCCGTTGTCGTTCCATATCATGGTAAATCAAGTACGATGGATATGCGCATTGGAACCATCATAGTGGTTGCTCGACCTTTGAGACTGAGAAAAGACGCCAGAGTTGAGCGTGTGTGTGTATGCTCCCAGAAGGTCGGGTACCCTAGTAAGGAAGTCATTAAATTCCTTCAGAGCCTGTATCACCAAGTGTGTCAACTATCATTCGTCAATAATGGAAGCTGGGGAGTTTAAAGAACTTAGAACGATCATACTGCACATTATCTGCAACTCCATTTGGCGGTGCTTTAAGTGTCCTAGGTTACATCCGATGAGCATTTGTGACATGTTAAGTATTCAAGTCATCTCGTCATGAAGCGTGAGTGTTATTTTGACATGCTCTGGTTTGTTTCTTTGTTTCTCTATAAATTTTTGGAATTCTGTGGGGAATTCCACACATAAGTCGAATTTATGCCTCTGTGACATTGATATTGTGCGTTTATTTAGGCGAGACTTGGTGTAGTGGTCCTTATCACCTGTAGGAATCCAAGCCACTAGTTGTTTCATTATGGGATCCTCTCCTAACAATGGATGGGGTTTGCAAGGTAGCCAGAATGTCAAGTCCAAGCCCCAACGCACCTGGGATTCCTTCTTATTGGCTCCCAGTGTCTTTGAAGCTTCGACAGGAGGTACAAGCCTTTGTTCGGAGAGGGTCTCAGCGCCTCTAATAGAAGTTGGGGTGGAGATAAGTACGCCTGAAAGAGGTATGTTGGGGGCCACACCCCCAGAGGAGAGGACACGAAGGAGAAGAGGAAGGCCCAGGAAAGACATGGGAAAAAAGGAGGGAGACCGTCCCCAAGATGAGCTGAGTGTACATCCCTCCACTAAGGGGTCTATGATGATTAATAATTGGTCGAGGCTTGTGGAGACTGTTAGTAAAGGAAGAGGGGGAGGAATGGGGAGGGAAAAAGGACTGGTTTCTCCCATTAAGAGTCCCATCCAGAAGTTATATAAAGAACAACTCACTATAGCTAAACTCTATCAAGAAAACAGGGAGTTTTGGAGCCAGTTGGCGGAGACGAACCAGGGGGTATTGGCGTTGCAGGGTCATGGAGGAAGCACCGTTGGGCTCCAAAGAAATCTTCAATAATCTCAAGACACAATTGTCCAATTACACGAGGCGCAGAGGATGGCATCGAAAGAGGAAAAAGAAACGTTACACGGTGCGAGAAGCAGTCCAGGAGAGGGTGCACGCGCAGGAGATGCATAATGAGCGACCCCCCCTTGCTTTGGGTTCTCTGCAGTGACACTTGACATTTCTTCTCTCTTGTCATAAGATTTTTGTATTCTCACTGTGACCAGGTCGGTCAGTAAAGACATCGACGATATCTACTTGTATGTAGCCAAAGTTTGGCGGGAAATTTTCTAATTACATGAAAACTTGAAGCTTCTTAAATGCATCGCATTCCCTTTTGGATGTAAATTAATTGTGTTCTTTTATCTGCATTTTTCACAGATTATGTGATTTTATAATTGTTATTTTTTCAAATGTGAAATTGTTTTATGCTTTCTCTAAAGCTTCTGATATTGATTGACATTAACGTGGCTTATTAACTCAGGATTACTTAAAATATTTGAACATAAAATTTAGCATTTGGATGGTGGGTAAAGATTTCACTTAAGGGCTCTACTTACGTTGAAAACACTAAAGGAAAAATATATTGCGACTACATGTGCCTAAGTGGCATTGGGGATCGGTAATTTTAAAAGTGAAATGTTAATGTGTATTTTAATTTTTAATTATCCGACGCCGAAATCATGTTGGGTGTTGGCAATCGGCGATACTGATCTTCTCTATGAAAGACGCTTACCTTTTTGTTTTCCTGTCGAAGCCGAATGGATCAGTCTTCGGCGATACCTCTGTTAAATTTCAATGGTAAAAAAGAAAAATGTTCATTTGCCGACGCCGATGAAGACCTGTGTTCGGCTATGTTAAACCTCTCAAATGATTTTCATCACCTTTAATGTTTACTGATGTCAAACTCCTAAACGCGTCGGGGAAAGATTTAGTGTTCCAATTACCTAAGTAGATTATTAAGGACCCTTTATCGATTAAGATGATTCTTTGTTGTACGCTCAAGGAGGTTTTAGAAAATTCAAACATGAACATAAAAATAAGCGCAAGTATCAATTTCATACTAAAGGAAAAACAGACAGTGTAAAGGACCAAGTGGTACCCAAAAGTAAAACATGAACATAGACTTTCAGGGTGTGTTGAGTGCTCAACAATGCCATAGTGAGGTACTACAAGACCTCAATGAATCACCCTCAAGTGACGTGCTCCCCTCAATACTGAATCTCAATGGAAATTCTAAATGACCTTTCCCTGCAAAGATCCACTCGCCTCTGTCAGTCGATGAATTGATCAACCCTGCGATCCCAGGGTCCCATGCTAGTCTCTTCCCAGGATCACCACATTGACACTGCACTACTCTGATCATGACTGTATGATCACAGTATACATATTGGACCCCCCACTACTGGGTCCTCATGCTGAAATACCTATGGAAACTGGACTTATTGTCAAGAAGCTGCACCTATAAAAGTATCTTTGTGGAAGTAACATCTACCCAACAATCTCCATGCTCGATCATGAGTATCAATAGGGAGAACATGTCTCACCCCATAGGACAAGCCCCTGCAAGCCCTCTCAAAACCATCCAAGAGTGAAATATGTTGCTCTCTAGCGCAACCTGAACTATCATAAGATGAAACATCCTACTAACCAAATGGACTCCCGGATCCCATGGAAAAATTGGAAGTTCATCAATTCTAATCCCCACTAACTCTTCATGTGTCATACTGATAACTTTCAAAATCCCTCCATGCTCATCCTCATGAAAATTTGAATCTGTGTCACCCTCTGAGATATCTGATATCCCATGGACTATGATGCTCACCATCGCACCCAAGGTCTCAAATGTCTGTCTCTGATGATCCACCCCTATCCTTTTGTATGCAATAAAATCACTCATGTCAGGTGGTCTCGACCTATCAACTCTCCATGTCCCCTGCCACTGTCTATCTCCCCCTATGTTGTTGTCAATGATAAAAGTGTCGTGAAACGATAACAGAAACATCTGTAACTGACTGTAGGACTGGAAAGTATCATATGATTTGGTCAATCGCAAGGATTCAACCAAAATATCATCCATCGGTACCCATGGTAAATACTCACCTATAGTCATCATTGAACCCCAATCATTAGGTACAGCCGGGGGTAGCTCATCAAACTATTGGTCAACCACTCTCCATCCATCAACGCTCATGAAATTGTTGATATTTTGAAGGTGATTTCCCATATCTATATATTGTTGCAAGGGAGATAAATCTTCATGCTCTACTAAGTACGTCTCCTCCCTGCAATCCATTTGTCCCACTGAATCTTACTGTACACCTCGACATGTCTCTGTGAACTATCACTTAGCATTGTATTCTCCAGCATACTCATGTAATCTCTTGTATACTCCTGCAACATAATGGATCGTGGGTGTACTACTGAGACAACCTCTACATGAAGGTCATCCAATCCTAGAACACAAATGGAATTGTCCTCATGTGTATGTGAGTTCTCGACTGTCTCAAAGATCCTCGTGGAGGGTAGCTCCTGTGACACATGGACATCCTCCTGTGTCTCCAGATCATATCTATCCATACTCATTAGTGGTCTTGGGTACTCATCATGCTCCTCCATAAATTGGTTCTTGTTACACATCAAAATTACTCATTACGATGAGGACCTAGTGTCATCATTACCAAATTTTGCAAGTGTCTCATTTTGCCCACAAGTGTCGCAAATATCAAACTATCATCTTTCCTATGTTGTGTCTCAGACAACATTATCAAGAAAACTTAAAAGACACCTCAAAAGACTAGTTTTGAAGAGGAGAAGTCATTTGACAAAGAGTAGAAGTCTTTTGCCACAGAAACAACCACTAAAAAATCAATTTTGGAAGGCAACACTCCCCTCTACACTGTCAAGGAGTGCCAATGCTCTGTGACCTCTTTTGGAGGAGTGTTCCAATGCTTTGTGCCCCATTCTGAGGGAGAGATGGTCTTTTTTGAGAAAATTTTTGGATTGTTGAGAGAAATCAGGGAAGAATCCATTCATATATAGAGTTGGTTGGATTCAGATCTGAGGTCAAGGCTCGATCTTTGGGAAGATACACAACTAAAGGAGAAGAATCCTCAACTTATCCCAAGAATATCTTAAGTGGTTAGGCCTCTCCAAGGCTATATAAAGAGGCCTCTTCATGGTGAAAGGGGAGGCATTGTAAAGCATCAAACTTATGATCTCATAAGGGATATATCATTTAAGCATCATCATTTTGTGTGTGGATTATTTGAGCAAGAGTCTGGACAAAGAGAGCTTGGTGAAGCTGTTGCATCTACATCATGGTTGTAAGAACTTTGCTTTGTTTTCATTAATATAAATATGTGCTTGGCCTGTTTCCTTTAAGTTTGTGTATGTTTCATGAACTTGTTTCTTTTGATTGATCTATTATGAAGCTAATCATGGTAGAGTATAAAGTATATCTCGTTGTTGTTGCTCATTGTATTCCAGGACCTTCTGAAGAACTTGGAGATCAATATCATCCTAGATCGAGCAAGGACAAACATCGGTAAAAGGTATTTTCCCTTATTCCTTCTTCTTCTTTGAATAGTTTAGCTTCATGAAAAGGAATGTCAGTGTCCACAATATAACTGTTTTGTCTTGGTCATAGGGGTCTAGTATCCAAGAGGAAATCCACTTGTCTGCAGGGGGATTCTCCTGTAACAGTGCTCCTCTTCTAAACCACCAACATACTCTAGCAATGTGGCTGAAGGATATATTTGACTCTCTGCTAAGATAGATGTAGTGGATCTCCGTCTGATCTCCTTAAGGAGCTCCTATGATCTGAGTTCTGATTCTTGAAGGGTTGTTTGTGTGCCTTTCAAGAATCCTCGTGTGCTCCCCAAATCATGAGTGAGTCAGTCCACCTCTAACTCTTGCTCCCTCAGGGCCTTGTGATACATCTCACCAACCTCCAATAGGCAGTATCTGTCCATCAACAACTGTTGGTAGTTGACCCTCATCATAGTCACTCTCTCCCGAAGAGTATGAAAGTCATCCGTGGAAAATCCCCCATATGAACTATCATGTGCCATTGATTCCCTCCAACAACAATCTTCCACCAATGCATTTGTGTCATCAATGCGCCTAGTGGCTTCCATGATCATGTCCTCACTAACTCTCAATTATCCTGCCAAGTATCAGAAATCTTGATCACAGTCCTGTTGAGGTGCTACCTCACACCCCTCACTGCTAGTGTCAACCCTAGAATCCCTAACAACACTCTCCGCAAAAGATAAGGCATTGAACTACCCATTGTCCAGTGTGCTACTGGGTCCTTCTATATGCCATTGCACACCATCACCAACTACTACCCCCATCTTAATCATGTTGTATCTTGTATGGGTAGTTGTATCCTTCTGTGCACTCACCCTACTACTATCATCTACGCTTGGATCCCATACAGATGTCTCCATACATGTGCTATGGTCATTCTGACCAATAAGGAGTACATCCTCATCACTTCAGGTCGATCCTGGAAGTAAGTATCCCATCAAATTGTCAGTCTCCCCAGCTTGATCAAACAATGGAGTCTCCAAAATAAATGACTCACTCTCCTCACACTAATATGTATGTGTAAGGTCAACTCTCTGCAAGTCATGTCTCTCCTCCTGGGTCTGTGGATCCATATGTCCCTAGTGTGCATCCCTCACACAAGGCTCCTCCATCATATCTTAAATGCCACTAATATCCTCATGTGTCGTGGCTATCATGGGTGTCTGAAAAGATGAAAAATGTGTTACGGTCATCATAGGAAGCACATCCTCCTCCACGCATGACTCCCCGACAGCCATGTCTACATACAAGGGTAGTTCATATGACCTCCTACTCTCATCATATCTCAGTGCTAACTCGTGTGAATACTCACACGTGTAACCACTGTGTTGAAGTGTTGAATCCTCAATATTGTCTGATGTGGAAGATAAGGAACATGTGCTATCATCATGTCCATCTAATTGTCCCTCAAATGTTCACGAGTCACTAGTCTTATCGAACTGTTGTAAATAGGCATCTATGGTTGCATCCTCCCACAAATCCTCATCCTCACTATCATAGTGAACCTCAACAATGTGCACCTTCCCTTTACCCCTACATTTGTGGTCTGGCTCCCAAGGCTCTTTGCAACTGTAGAAAATCTCCCTTCTCCTAATGGGTGTAGGGTTAATCTGTGCTTCCCTCCATTTATCTTCTCTGGCTCATTTTTTCTCTTTTATGTTGACCCAATTTGTAACCTCATCTTTGCTCCACCTAGGATTTTTTATGGATATAAATTGTTGGAGTGTTAATTGAGCCCTAAATCCCTCACTAAGGGCGTAGTATTCCCATTCACAAACATACAGTCTCTCTAGAAAATTCCTTAGTATATGTATCCATTGTATTTATGCCTGCACTAATCCCCACTGGATGGGAGGATCCACGCTCTAATACCATTGTAATGTTCCCAAGCCAAGATATCATGAACATTGCATTTTTATTGATTTTTATGTGTTTTCGGGTTGTGGCATTTCATCAAACACTTTGTTGATATTGATCTTTTAGGTTGCACTAGGGTTTATATTGATGGTTTTAATGTTTTTTTTCAACAACAATAAATAATATATATCAATGGAACATAACTCAACAAGATACAATATCAACAACACAAGGAATAACCAAAAATACCTCAGATTTGGTTTTATTCATAGTAGTAAATATCCTGATACAACAGATCTGCAGATCTGGAACAATATAGCTGAGATCACATAAAAAAATGGCAATAATCCTCCAAAAAATATAAGAGGAGAAGAAAAAAACCTCCAAAGGCCAAATAGCTACAAGAGAGGAATGATAAGACGAGATCCTGACCCTCCGAAGTACCAAACCCTCAAACTAGATGAATTGTGCACTAGATTTTAGTTGTAGCTATAGAAAGATTTCAGCCCTCTTCCTCCTTGGAACCAATAGAAACCAAAACACTTGAGAAGAGTAGATATGAAGTCTAGAAACAAGATAGGGAAGTTCCCTTAATGAATAATGATGTGTGTTCCCTTCCCATGAATAGATCCACTTCGAAAATTGTGCCCTTCCTCTAGGAGAAAACGTACCACTCACAATAAATAAATAATCAGCCAAAACACACCCAAGATAGTCCAAGAAGGGTGCTATGGCCTCTACCAAACTATCTCAATAGATAAAATCTCCAAATCTCCTTCTCGTTGTCCATATCGAAGGGATCTAGTTTCTCTAGTGTGCCCTCTATTTGGAAACCCTCAATGTTGCACACTCTTCTCTTATGAAACTGTAACTGCTGTAGATTCCACCTGTAGCTGAAGTAGAACTTATGTAGAATGGTGAGGGAAGAATATTTCACCTCCGTGACCAGGCTTGGACCAGGTTGGGTGGGATCTTTCACCACCGATCTGATCTCTAGTGTTTGTTAAGTCAAAACCCTCAAAACCCCCAAGTTCATGGGCTCACTAGAAAGAAGCCAGATATCAACTAATAAAAAACATAATGATAGAATAGAGGCTCTTGTCTCTCTTTTATCCTCCTTGATCACCTTGTCTCTCCAAGTGAATTTTACTTTATTTAATTATTAATTGATTAATTAACCATTTTACCTCTAAAAAGTGGTTTATCTCTCCTTGTGGATTCTCTGGGCATTGAAAGTCACTTCTCATCATCCTATCCTGTAGTGCTATTCCTCATGATTCTGATGAGATATTACACGAAGAGATTCCTCCAAGTATTATTCCCAATATGACCTCTGTAGTGAATTTAATTAACATATAGCCCAAAATAACTCAAAATTATGAAAATCGTCGGAATGCAACGGAACCAAAGCCAATTTGTGCAGAATGGATCATGATGATGAAATAAGACGAGTGATGCAAATTGGGCCCAATAAACCCCCTCAATAGATCATGTACTCGCTATCACCTATGTTTAGCTACTATGTTCAGCATAACACTCTGTAATATAATGGTGACCAAAAGTGGGGACATTACATTGCCCTAGGTCAAGGAGAGCTTCCAAGAGGTTCCTCTCTAAACCATGTAAAGTGTATGATGTGGATAGGGTCAATACTCAATGTGCATATGGATCATGACATACACGGGGTCATGGTGTCTCATTCATGGGTGCCTTTGTAGAGGGTGTGGTACCTTCGTCCGCAATGCACTTTTTCCAAGCCCATCAATTGCCTTTTATCTTCATTTCTTTATATGTTATTTCATAATAACATAAGGAGAGATTGAAGGTCACTTCCCTGGAGTATTGACCAAGTGATGGGAATGTCACCAACAAACATGTAATGGAAATAAGAAGGTTGGATTTTGATGAGACCCCTTTCTCTCAACCATGCAACTAAGAGCCATTGCCCTGGTTTGGTGACCAAATGATGGCAATGTCATACCACTAGATATCCATGGATGTGATAGGTCAACTCTTGATGAGACCTCCTATCCTTCAACTAACCTTTCAAGCATTTTTTTATTATATTGTGGGTCCCCTTTATTCAAAGATAAGTGTTTCATTGTTTTTCTTGGATGATCCTTGGGAGAAACATATGGAAGGTTTATATAAGGAGTTTATATTTTACCCAGCACCAACTCCTCTGGGCCTTTAACCCCTTCTTCCCACACAATGAGGGACAACCCCTTCTTGGGTCAATATACCCTAAAATCCCAATATATAAGGAAATGGAGGGGAATAATGACAGAAAGTGGTAAGTATGGTTGGGAACAATACTATGGCTTATTAAGGGACTTCCTAGTAGAAAACCCACTCCCCAAGAAGACCACTTACTAGGGCACAATGTCAACCACTAAGGTGAAGCAGGGAAAAAGGCATAATGTCCAAGAATATATCATAAATTCTAGAGAAATATAAGATACAACATAATCAAATGGCTTGAATATTGAAATGATGCTCACCATAATACTGACTTGTACCTCATGGAGCAAGGCCCACTTCCTTCCGGAAGCTAGCTGGTGTGGTGGAATCCATTTGTAAACCTATGACCATCTATGGTGGTGAGTGGGTTTTCCATCTGTGGCAAAGGGTAATGTTGGTCATGTAGTCTCTCTGCACTCCATATCTACAACCTGAGGGCCTCGAGACATGATATCCTTAGTTATCCACAAAATGGGGATAACATCTAGCTCCTACTTGGGGACATTGTATCATGGAAGAGTGCATGAGAATCGTAACATATCCTGGTATACCTGTGCCTGTAAGGAAACATTAAATTTTCAAGTGCAATATGGCCTACTCATCCTTGTTCTCATATGATCATAATCAAAACAAACTAAGCTAGAAAAATAAAATTTTGACATTTTTTCAATATATTCTAAGCTAAGAATAAAATCAATATACAAGTAGAGAAAAATGAAAATGAGATGCATCTAAACTAACATGAGAAATCAAGATGAAAATGCAGGGGAAAAAAAAGATGACTTACCTACTTACCTAGGGCCTTAGGGCCCTGAAGATCACATGTTGGATGATGTCAGGTGAAGTCATACAACCAGTGTAACCATTTGATCATCTCATCAAAGTGTCTCCCCCTGTGCTTAATCATATAATACAACAAAGATAAGTTAAGCACATAATAATCATGAGTATAAATATACATATAATTGATCATGAAATAAAACTCATGAAGATGGGTGAGAGGGATGAAATCATGTTGGAAAGATAAACCATCAGCTAGATTATCCCGCTTGAAAGTGTAGCCACAAGACTGATCAATCCATATCTAAAGGGGGATACTATATGTAGACAAAGTCTCATCTTCATCCACACACAAAGACTCATTGTTTTTAGAGGACTAAGAGGAGACGAGAGATCAGAAGAATACTACATGGTCTCTTGGGGAAGAGGGTAAGAGGTAAGGAACAATCTCAAGTGTAGAAAAACATCGCCTCTTCCCCTGTGAATCTCTATGGAAATATCCAAGATGAAATACTTCCTCTTTGAAGAATGAACCTCTGAGTGCTCTGAGATGGCCATGTCCTGGTATTCCTTAAAATATGAGCACAATGGTTGGAGGTCCTCATAAAACAAATCTGCATCCTCAAAAGGGTGTGTGCTAAAGGATGATTGAAGATCACTCTGAGTATGTTGTGACAAGTCATCCTCGAAAGGGTGGAACAAATTTGTAACCATATCATCACCAGGCCAAATATCTAAATCATATATGTATGAGGACCACTCCTTTGATGATGACACCCCCTCTACCTCGGAGCTACCCTTAATGTCATAAAAGGGGTATTTATCAAATTTGAGATAACTAAGATCTCATATGTGTCTACAAGTCTATATGAAAGTTTCCATAGGCTCATCAACCATATTGAAGGGTACTTTCATAAGACCATCAGTATGACTGAAAATGACCATATTTTTATCTTTGTGCAAGGGAGGAGCAGAGGCATGGCCGTCTTCAACTGGACCTTCATCATCAAGACTAATTGCTTCTTCAACATTAGGAGGTAAACAAGGTTGGACAACCTTGCCTTCATCAAGTAGGATCAAAGATAGTAGTTCCTCAATAAGTTGTGCTTTATCATAATTTTTTTTTTTAATATAGACAAGCCCCTGCATTGCCTCTTCATCATAAGAGGGTTGATTCTAAGTGCATATTTCTTTGCTTTCTTTTCTTCAAGGGGGTCTGTCATATTCAAGGTTTCCTCCGACACTTCTTTTCTTTCAAGGTCATGGAATAAAGTATCATCAAGGTCTTTGAATCGGTCAAATATCATTTTGTTCTCTTGTTGATGACTTCCTTCATATGTCTTTTCTTCGGATACTTCTTCATCGTCAAGGGAAGGAAATAATTTTCTTATGCAATTCATAATTTCCTCATCAGCTTTATTGGAATCCTTTTCCTTTTCCATCTATAAAAGTTCCTTCTTCGAGGCATAGAAATTTTTGGATGGGGTTTCATCCCATGGTTCCATATTTCCATTAACAGAAAGGACACCTCAATGGAGTCAGCAGATGAGATCAAGGCTCATCAAAGGATGGAAAGGGGGAAAGAGGGAAATGAAGGGTTCTAGGAAGGTGGAGTCGCCATATGAGTTTCAAAATGAACTCATCAAGAAAGGTGGAAAAGGAACGTTCCTCGGGTGGATTTGCCAGGTAAGCTAAGGGAAAGGCTTTGGGATATCTCACAAAAGTGTCATTAGGGTACGAAGAATATTCAAAATCTTCCCTGACAACGGTGCCAAAATGTTGTAGTGCAAGTTGTAGGTTGGGAAAAGCCCGACCCAACCACGAAACAAGTGCTACAACTTGGGAATCCTACACCCAGAGTCACCTCGATGTAGGTCCCGCACTTCAAGGGTGACTAGGTCACTCTAGGGAGGTGATCCCGGTGACCCTAGGGGAATTGAGATGGATGTGGAGGGAAGTGTAAGTAAATCCCCTAGAGGTCAATTATAAGTGGAATGAAAGGTAGGGAGAGATTCCTTGCATGTCAAGTGATTTCTTCCCCACAGGTATAGTACTTTTCCGGATGATGGTACTTTCCCGAGACACAAGAAAACACACTTTGCAATGATATATGTTAGTTGGATTGGAAATTTAAACTTGATGTCCCTAATTTTCAATAGTATATATCATCTTATATAAACAAAAAAACACCTAAAATCATCATATAAATATCTAGACTAGTTAGGTAAATGAGCATCAAACTTAGCAGTGAATATAGGTCAAAGATTGGCACTTAAGAAGATAGAGATAAGATGGTTATTGTAAACATGTATTTTCTGCAGAAAATTGCAGCCTTATGGTTGTAGAATTCAGTGGAAAGTAGCAGAAAAATCAACCATGAGACAAGGGTTATGCAGCCCTAATGGTTGTAGGTTAAATTTTATAACAACAATTAGAGTATTGGGAGAGAGGGGACGCCTTAGTGGGGGAAAACTCCTCTTGATGAGACAAATCAACTTCAAGCAAAAGGACTTTCAAAAGGTCAAAAATTATGTTTCCCAAGGAAATTATTTTATATCTCCAATGCCAAAAAGAGTATGACTATTTCCTTTACTATTGGGTTAATGGAGTCAAATGAGCTTAGAAAAGCTACCTCCATGGGGGTGTAAGTCATGTTACTTCCCAAGGAAAGTTTCTCTAGGCTAGGGTTTAGGCTAAGAGGATGTATGCCCTTATACTTCTCTTAGAAACCCTTGTCTAAGAAATAAGATGAATCATAAAGTGATGAATACTAAGGTGGAGGTGTATGCCCTTATACTTCCCACCTAGTTCCTAGCACAATAACCTTGACTTGAAACAAATGATAGAAAGAAATTTAATACCATACCAATTCAAGGGAAAATGCCAAGATAATCCACCACAATAGTAATAGAATAGCCTTCCAAGGCTAGCACATCACTTATTCCATCAACCATTCATAAGTATATCCATACACAAGTGCAAAAGAGATAAAAGAGCCAAGAGGGAAGAAACTTTCAAACCAAGTCTCTCACAAGAGGGAGAATTATGATTCAAAAAGAGATCTTTTGATCTGTATTTATACTAAAAGTAGATAACATAGTTTGTCCACAAATTAAAGAGTAAAACACAATATTAGGGGTCAAAAACCCTAATATTTCTCACTTGACAAAGTAATATTAAAAAATTCACTTAAAATTTCACTTTTTGTACAAATTAAACCCTAATTTAGGAGGACATCACCCCCTTTGGCGATGTTTTGCCACTTTGAGGAAATCGTTGGTGTTGGAGAAGCATGGATGGGAATCCAAAGTCGATGTGTCAAGCATCTAGGAACTCATACCATGGTGAATACCTTCTTCTCCTCAAAACTTCCATGTGTCAAAAAGTGGCACCTCACCACCATGCCCTAGCCCCCAAGATCATGATGTCATTATCAAAAGTGGGACGTTTTTCCCCTCCTGGGAAAATCGTTTGGAAATAAAAGGGTGGTATAGGTTGTCCAAGTTATAATCAAGGTCGTCCAAGTCTTATCTCTCTCATATGGCATGCGAGCCCCTGGAATCCAACCTGTGGTCTTGTAGCCCCATGGAAGCCCAAGCTAGGCTTGTTCTCCCAAAACGGTCCACCAGTTAGATCTTGCAAATACAAATGAACACACACTCCAAGGATCTCAAGTCAAAACATCATGATAAGTTAATCCAAACAATAAATAATCCATCCAAGCATGTGCATCAAAGATCGCCATATCAAACAATTAACAGCTCAAAGACACTATGCGACTTCTTGTTGTAGGAAAATCTCCCTACGGATAGGTAGATTTCCTCTTGAGAGCTAGACTCTTAACTCTAAGACAGAAGGTGTTTAACATGGACATTGACTTCCCTTTAGATCTAATCAAGCTGATGAACAAAAGAGAAGGAGGAAAGCATGTACCTTATGAACTTTGTTTGTCCCTGCAAGGTCCAGGATGTGCTTTGATCTTAAGCTCCTTGGTAGATCCTGCAAGACAAGCAAAAGTACAAACAACTTCCTACTCTACTGAGATTAGCTAAAACATAGATCCATCTACTATAGACAAACTTATATGGAACAAGTACAAGTTTGAAAGAAATATGCCAAGCATTGATTATATCGATGAGAACAAAGTGTTACTTACAGCCATGGATGTAGTGCAATAGCTTCACCAAGCTCTCATTGTCCAAACCCTTGCTTAAACAGTCCACACACAGAATGTTGATGCTCCAAATGACATCTTCATCATGATATCATAAGCTAGATGCTTCACAATTCTTTCCATCTCCCCTTCCTCCATGGAAATTCATCATTATATAGGATTTGGAGGCTTAACCACAATGGGGAGGATCTCTCATCAAATCCACTAAGAAAGGGATCTCTAAGATATTTAGGGAGAAAATATCTCTTAAGGATTTTGGGGAGGGAATATCTCTCAAGTATTTTAAGGAGGAAATATTTCAACCATCCATGAGATCCTCCACCTTCCCTAAAAAATAGGAAACCAAATGTGAGGTGGATTCTCACACTTAATTACTTTCTTTTTCATGAATATTAATAATAATTCATGTGCACTTGATTCTCACACTTAATCAATTCATTTTCCATGAATATTAATAATAATTCATGTGTACTTGGTATTTTGGCCTTCATATAATATATCCCTCCTCCACATTGACTAGGGATTGTGACATAGGCTATTCCATGGTGTTAATGTATATGAGACACTTATATGACACTTTACGACACTTAGGGTGAGGTACCTAGGTGTGAAAATTTCATGTGTAACAGAATGCCCCCTAAAGTGTGAGGTCGGAAGAGAGAATGATGGTCGAAACACTTTACAAATCTTTAAAGCAAGGGTATAGATGCAAAGAACTTGATAGAAGCTACACACAAACATCCAACAAATATTATGACATGTTTCAAACCCAAGGCATGCATACCTATGCTTGAGTGATAGAGACTTTCAAGGTATGGCCACCATAAATACACTGTGGATCCATAATTATATTGACAAAGAGATATAACCACCAAAGATACACTGTGGATCTATACTCCCATGACCTGAATTGATCATAGCCACAAATAATAAACAGTGGATCTATGAGATGACAAGACATAGCCATGACCAATACAAAGTGGATCTATGTGACAGTATATGTGTCAATGTTCAAGAGAAACTCCGTCGCAACCTGGGAAAAATACATAAAAGAGTGATCTCTCAACCCAGGGTCTTCTTACCGATCCTAATGTAGTACGAATCTAACCATGTGAATAGATTTCCTGATGTCGAACATGGCAGAAACCACTTGATTATCGGTCAATGATGTAAACCGTTAACAAGCGCGAGGGAGATCGCCATTGATGTCAATGATTCCCAAGGTACTCTAGTACATTCCAATGAATGTGAATGGATGAGTTGAAGTCGAACATCCATGGAATCATCCGATCAGAGGTCAATGATGTAAACCCACTGTCAAACGTGAGGAGGCCTGCCATTGAGGCATGTAGGTCCCAAAGTACTAACTGGTTTCTAAGTCTAGTTCCTGGATAATGTGTTGAAGTCGACAGGAATAGACTCATCGAAGGAGGGCCTTGATGTATCCCCCATCAATGACATGAAAAAGACACAGAGATGTAATTGGTAGATCAAATGAACATGGACTGACATGGGTATTGAGACAAGATATTTGTGATGGCTGACTCTCAAGGCGGATACTTCCCTTGAACACTGAGGCACAATAGCAGAAACATGACATGGACCAAAACATGATGATGCAGTGGATACTGTGACTTTCGTCGGGTGACCCAAAGGAGTAATAAAAACTCAAAGGATTGGTTCAGTGCATAGGTTCAACAGATTAATATGTGCGCAAAGACAAAGTGCCATGTTCAAGGGCGACTCTAAGAGTTACTGGTAATGTTCTCAAAAACTGTTTGGCTTGCTTCTTTCAATTTTCCCCCCCATCCAGATATATGAGTACCTCTTTTTAATTTAACGAGATCGAGGAGGGTAACACATGCTTGATATAACTCACCTTCGGTAAGTTCCTCTTCCTTTGTTTAACGAACTAGAAAAAGTAAGGGTTCGGTCCCATATGGGCCCTTCAATGCATGATTTTTTTAATGAGTCCATAGAAGGTAAACTCGGTAGTTTTTCATTTTTAGAGAGTCTAAAAATGACTTAAAGAAGACTCCAATGTGGTCATTTTTCATAAGGTTAGTCTTTCGAGGCCAAAAAAGAGATAAATTATCACTCAAAAGACGCCCTTTCAAACCTTTTAATGAGTGGGAAAGGAAGCAAGACCACTCGACAATATTTTCATGTTTAGAGAGTCTGAAAAGAGATTAAAGGAGACTCTAGGGGGTTCCTTTTTCATGTATCCATACAGGTCCGAAAAAGAGATAAAATTTTACCTGGATGCATTCTCATGTATTTACGAGCACAAGAAAGAACAAAGACTAAGCTCGGTATGCCCCCAACTTGAAAAGCTAGTGGCTTAACTCCAAAATGATCATCAAAGGCTGGAGACATGCCATCCAAGCTTCAATTCATTCCCCGACTTTGAGGTTGTCACCAAGTTCTCTACTAGTTGAGAAAAAATAAAAGGGTGGATGAAAAGAAGGTTCAAGAGAGGTGACCAGTTCATTTTTTAATGAGCTTGACACAGGAAAATAACTATGCTCAGGGCCTCTGTTTCATTTTTTAATGAGCTTGCCACAGAGAAGAAAAACTATGCTCATGGCCTCTATTTCATTTTTTAATGAGCTTGCCACAGAGAAGAGAAACTATGCTCATGGCCTCTGTTTGATCATGTCTTCCAAGAGAATAACTCTCTGGAAGGATACCATGTCAAGGGACAAAACTCGGTCATGGCTTCCAAGATATCTTCGCTGGATGGAGGATAATCACTCTGGGAGGAACACATGTCGAGGGTCACGGCAGGGGTAAGGAGATCAGGCTCTAATAGCCCTATGGAAGAAATCACCATGTCAACTACCAAATCCAAATCATCCAAAGTCGAAGGCATGGGAGACGATAGAAAATCAAAATCAGGAGGGGAGATAGACTGTATATATGCCCAAATTTCTTCACGAGGGGGAAGAAAAGAGGATCGATGATGGTTATCATCCAGAGGTAGCTCGTCAATGCTCAACATTTCCATGATAGATTCATCCGAGGGAAAAATTGGGGAAATGTAATCGATCGCAGACGACAAGGAACTCGATCGTGATTGCATCGAGGAACCGTCAGGTGCCAATAGATGGTGGTCATCCGATGAGGGAGAAGCGGATTGGATAGAAACGTATGATGTTTCAGCTGGACTAAGTGGCACAGTGTCACCTAGTGCATCGAATTCCAATGGACGAGGTACAATACAAGGGTCATATGATTCCAAAGATTGATAAGTCGTGGTCAAAATCATATCAACGGTGGAAATATGATGTGTAGTCGGTGGAAGTGGTGTAGGGAAGGTACCCATGAGGCTAGAATATTTCAGTAAGCCAACACCAATGCTTTCATATGTGATCTTGTGGTCTCCCAAGAAAGGAATATTGTTGGTAGTGGGAGCGCAAGCATCGGTCATGCAGAAATCCAACTGATCAACAGTGACAATTTTTTCCTAATGAAGAAATTGTACACATCGAAAGACCGACAAGGAAACAACAGTCATAGCATAAAACCAACTTATTCCAAGTAACAAGTTGTAATCAAGGGGAGCATCAACCACCTCAACATCAACAGTAACAGTTTTTCCACCCAATCGGATGGGCAGGGACTGTAAAATCCCATAGGGATGAAAACCTCGCCCATCGAAGGCGCGTAACATCATTGGGAATTTGTTAAGTGGGGGTGATTTTAAACCTTTCCAACATGCCAAAGACATGACACAAGTCGAGGCTCCCTCATCCAGAGTAGTTCGTTGTATTTGTTGATTGTGAACAACAACATCAACTTGGAAAGCAAGTTGGTGGGAGAGTCAAGATGCATAATTGTCTAGGTTAAACATGATATGGTTGGACGACTCAGGATCAACAGCGCCAAGAGCGTTCTACGTTGACTGGGGCAGTGCTGTAGAACTTTTAACGTAGACATAGCACACCATGCTTGAGCCAAATATTCAACAATGTTGTAGTTTTGGGCGGCACGTGAGCTAGGATTAAAGGCAGCTTTGCGGATAGTTCTCTTAGGAGGGTGTAAGATAGAGTCGAATGTGGGTTTATCAATCTGAAGTGGTCTAGACGGAGGATTAACCGATGGAATACTAACGGAGGACGGTGATGGATCCGGTAAAGTACTGGTACCGTTAGTGTCTTTTCCTTTGTTAGGGTTACCTGGTGTGTTTTATGTCTTAGAGAGAGTGGTCAAATTAATCCCATTAAACATATAAATATGTGCACTCGATGAGGCCTCATCATGAGGATGGATAGAACTGCCCCCAGGAGAGGAGGTTTGAGAAACCATGGATTGCTACTGTGGAAAAGGCTGAGTAAGCATAGCGGGTTGTGACTTTCCTTGGAAACTTTTGGCCACTTCATTGCGAAGTGGACAGTCTCGAGTGTAGTGATCATCACCACAAATGATACACGGGAATTTCAGTTTCCGTTGTGTTTGCTTTTCGGTAGCAGGTGTTTGAGCTTGATTTTTTTGTTGTTCATTGTTATTGGTATTTTTTGATTTATTCTTTGTCTTATTCTTACCTCTGGATTGTTTTGAAGGGGTAGATTGAACTACATTCACCTCAGAGATCTGATTTTGGGGGGAGGTAGAGGAGAGTGTGAGCGATTGGGAAGTATATTGAGTGTTGACGGAACCAATAACGCCATCTGCATGAGATGATGATGACGGCTTAGATGGATCATTATTATCTCGAGCAACATTCGGAAGCAAATCATACAAAGTACCAGATTGTGAATAAACCAAATCTAAGTATCGAGCCTGAGCAATGGATTTTTCCTCTATGACCGCACCACCCATAGCGACATCGCGAGCGATCAGGTGTAAAAGTGATTTAGTAAACCATTCCACCAATAATATGTCAGGAATTATTACCTTGATCATCCTTCGTCATCACCTCCACTCATGAATATGGTCAGAGATATGCACAGAGTCATTTTGACAAAGGGAGGTCAAGAGTTCAGTACCCCTCTCGTAGCGAATAGGTAGTTGAAAGTGCGTGAGGAAAGACATGGCAAAGGAAGTGAAATTATGAAAATAAGCACGTGGTAGTTCAATATACCACTTTGTTGTCGAGCCTGTAAGTGTTCGCTGGAAAAGATGCAAACGTACAGAATCATCCATGAGGGAGTTTGATGAACACCACAAATGGAAATTCATCACATGGTTGTTTGGATCTTTGCTAGATTTTCCGTCAAATTTTGGAATATCAGAAGAAGGTTTAGCTGGAATGACTGGCCAAACCGGTGAATGAAAAATAGGATCATTCGTTAACCAAGAAAAGTCTGGGAGATCCAGAGTCGCAAGGAAAGGTAACTGTTGGTTAATCTACGGATGATGCTGGTGCGGCATAGGAACACCAGTAGGACCATAAACTGGGTTAGGTGGATAGTTGTAACCAGTAGGTTCTCCTACATACGATGGTTTTTGGCCAGGATAAGCAGGATTCGATGATGGATGAGAAACATTTGCATAACCCGGTGAGTTATGAGCATTATAGGCCAGGCGATTTGCTTTCCCATAAGGAGGATAAGAATTTTTCCCTTGAGGGTGGTGAGGAGTATATCCTGGAGGCGGATACACATTAGACCCATGAGGAGGATAAGTTTGTTGTCTCGGAGAACTCCAGGTGGTGTTCGGGATACCGCCCGAATAAGGTTGTTCGTAAGATGTTCTGGAAGGAACATGATTTGATACTCCTCCTAGTGGGTTATGAGACGAGTGTCCCCCAATGTGGGGTTGAATAAAAGTACCTCCTGAAGATACTCCCTAGTATTTTGAAGGGTTTCCAACAAACGAAGGTTGCCCCCTTGCCAACGGTTGATTAATGACCGAGGTATGACTGGAAAACAGAGGGTGCCCTCCAGGAGGAGCATGAAAATGGGGCTATCCCCTGGGAGGGGTAGGCCCACCATAGAATGGTAGTCCTCCAGGAGGGAAAGGTTTGTTAGATGGTGGTTTCTCTCCAGTCGGTTGTGTTTGGCTAGCAGGGGTCTGCATTCTCAGGTGAAAAGATGTCCCAACAAGATCGTGTGGAACATGTGGAGCTGTAGAGGAAAAGTTTGTAAAAACAGGGGTAGGGATTGAAGTGCCTTGGAGATGAGTAGAAGTGATGAGTCCAGCATTAGGATGGACTTGTGCTAATGTAACAGTAGGGTTAATGACCTAATCGACTGGGTGATTCATGGTTTGACCAGATGGTCCTGTTTTACTAGGAGGGTCATGAGGATGAAAGGGTTGTCGAAAAGATTCGAAATGTTCATAGAGATCACGTCCCGATGAAGTCCTCCATACAGAACAATCAAGTGTGGGATTGGTATCTACTGTGGTGCTAGGACGAACATGAGTCCTATACTCATCACCAAATATTGGTTCTGTGGATCCCATATATGTTTTGGTAAAATTTCTCTCTGATAATCGTGGGACCTCTTCATCTATGATGTTCCCATCGGAGTCTAAATGAAGAAAAAGTGGTTCGAGAGGGGTTACCAACACATATGTAGTGTGAGGAATGATATTTTCAACCATAACCAAAGCGCCTTCTGAGTTATCTAACGAAGGAGAAATAACACTTCCAGCATCGGATTGATTTTCTACCTCTCCACGGTAGTTGTCTTCTGGAGGGTTAGGAGGTAAGGGTTGATAGCCTTCCAGAGGAAGCCCTTGCATCCTATGTGATCTGTGAAGACCTTTATCATCTACAGGCTCAATTTTGGAGAATAACAGAACACACTGAAAATCTAGGGCCAACTAACAAAAAGAAATAGCATATGCTAATAACATCTAGGAACCAACCAAGAAAACAAAACTTCTCTCGATGATCATACTAGTTGGTGATGAAATCCAACGTCGCGTGATCAAGTCAGGAAGGGGTTAGGATATGGTGGAATAGTTATAATGATGACCTACTTAACCAACTTTCACCTTGGTGCAAGCTTCCACGTAGTAATTGTGGATTTACCCTCCAAGGACCCTGAGTGATTTTGACCAATGTCTGTTCCAGGTACAGTGAGACTTCCCTTCACCGTCACCTTATGTAAGTACCTAAATATTGTGGCTACTAAGTTCACCAACTCGAAGTCATCCCCTAGGCAGGTACAGTCGACAATCCATTCTGAACGTAAGGGCAGGGTATTGATCCTGAAATCAACTTGAAAGGCTTCCACTCAACATTGTGGGTATACCTTCAAGTGACCCCCATAATATGATCTAACTACTACAATCAATCAAACCACGGAGGGATAATATCTATAGCTTTCTGAGTGCGACCTCGTGCGTAACCCGTGTGTGTGAGGGGGATCCCAAAAAACCGATACGACAATTGGATTTGACTCTCCCTAGCTCAGGATGCTAATGTTTGCTTTGAAAAATTTGGAGAGTTGTACTCATAGCCTAATCCAAAGTGCTAATCCTAGTCTAATGTTGGTGGAAGATCCTAAAAATAAAAAATGTTCTAGATAATTTTTAATTAGATTTCGTTTTACAGTTGTTCTTTACTCAAAGGGTGTATGAAAGTGAAACGGATGGAATGATGACTCAATTCCCAAAAAATGCATAAAAGATGATAAGAAATCGTTTCTTTTCAATGAATGCCTATTTAAGGGACAGAGAAAGAGTTGTTTTCACTATCAAACACTAATAAGGAATGTCCTCAATCAATTTGTTCTCAATCAGATCCAATGTAATGCTAAAACATTTCAGAAATGCCTTCTAATATGCAAACCAATCACTAAGATGTATCTATGTTGTTTGTATGTGAATGATGATTAATTCAATGCAAAACTTATGATGCCCAGATCCAAATCAAAAAATCTCAAACAAAAGAAAGATGCTAATAAAAAATGACCTCAAAGAACCAAATGAGATGATTAACAAATTTCTGATGCCCTTCACCAGAGTTCCCGCTCAGTCAGATAAGAGAGAAGAAAGAAATGGATTGATTCCAAGTTCTCAACAGCAGAAAAACTCAAAATAAGGAATAAGGTCACAAAATCTGAACAACAAAGTGCTTATTTCTCATAAAGCAGAGTGTCAAAGGTCAACAAGAAGAAGTATTGAAGCACAAACAAGCTGAGTAAGGGAAAAAACAGAGACTGGACTTCAGAAAAGACAATCCTGGAAGGTTTTTTTGCAGAGGAAAAGGTGGCGCTCTGGTGTAAGGGGCACCATAGCGTTATAATTCTCTGTTCAAAGCCAACAGGGAGTGCCAGTGCTCTACTAACATAGGCAGGGGAGCGCTGGTGTCTTAAAACCCAGAAAATTGTCAAAAAAAACAAAAAACTCAGACAAACTTTGTCAATCACAATGAATGTGATGGAATAAGGATTCAATCAACATATTCAATCAGACATACAGGGTGAACAAGGTCTAAAAATAACAAAGGGTAAGACAAGGTCTATGAGGAAAACCAAAATTGAAAGTTTCGATTCGATCCCCAGTGGAGTCGCCAATTTCTGTTGTAGGAAAATCTCCCTGCGGACAGATAGATTTCCTCTTGAGAGATAGATTCTTAATTCTAAGATAGAAGGTGCTTAACATGGACATTGACTTCCTTTTATATCTAATCAAGCTGATGAACAAAAGAGGAGTAAATAATGTACCTTATGAACGTCGTTTTTCCCTACAAGTTCTAGTATGTGCTTCGATCTTGAGCTCCTTGGTAGATCCTGCAAGACAAACAAAAGTACAAACAACTTCCTACTCTACTAAGATTAGCTAAAACATAGATCCATCTACTACAGACAAACTTATATGGAACAAGTACAAGTTTGAAATAAACAAGCCAAGCATTGATTATATTGATGAGAAAAAAATGTTACTTACAGCCATGGATGTAGTGCAGCAGCCTCACCAAGCTCTCCTTGTCCAAACCCTTGCTCAAATAGTCCACAAACAGAATGCTAATGCTCCAAATGACATTTTCCTCATGATATCATAAGTTAGATGCTTCACAATTCTTTCCATCTCCCCTTCCTCCATGGAAATCCCTCATTATATAGGATTTGGAGGCTTAACCACCATGGATAGGATCTCTCATCAAATCCACTAAGAAAGGGATCTCTAAGATATTTAGGGAGAAAATATATCTTAAGGATTTTGGGGAGGGAATATCTCTCAAGGATTTTAAAGAGGAAATATTTCAACCATCCATGAGATCCTCCACCTTCCCTAAAAAATAGGAAACCAAATGTGAGGTGGATTCTCACACTTAATTACTTTATTTTTCATGAATATTAATAATAATTCATGTGCACTTGATTCTCACGCTTAATCAATTCCTTTTCCATGAATATTAATAATAATTCATCTGTACTTGGTATTTTGGCCTTCATGTAATACATCCCTCCTCCACATTGACTAGAGATTGTGACATAGGCTATTCCATGGTGTTAAGGTGTATGAGACACTTATATGACACTTTACGACACTTAGGGTGAGGTACCTAGGTGTGAAAATTTCATGTGTAACACTTGTCAAGCTTAAATATGGGAGGGTTGACGAGGTGTCATATTATGTAGGTCATGTCCTAGGTCAAGGAGCGCTTCCAAGAGGTCCCTCTCTAAGACATGTAATTTTTATGAGGTGGACGGGGTCAAGACACAATGGGCATAGGGATCATGACATACAAGGTGTCTTAGTGTCTCATTCATGGGTACCCTTTGTAGAGGGTGTCTGGTACCTTCGTCCATAATGCACTTTTTCCAATCCCATCAATTGCCTTGTATTTTTCTTTGTTAATATTTTCTTTCATAATAGAATAAGGAGAGATTGAAGGTCACTACCCTAGTGTGGTGACCAGGTGATGGAAATGTCACCCACAAACACCTAATAGAACTGAGAAGGATGGATCGTGATGAGACCCCTTTCTCTCAACCATTAAACTAAGAGCCATTGCCCTGGTTTGGTGATCAGATTATGGAAATGTCATACCACTAGATATATATGGATGTGATAGGTCAGCTCATGATGAGACCTCCTATCCTTCAACTAACCTTTCAATCATTTCTTTATTATATTGTGGGTCCCCTTTATTCAAAGATAAGTGTTTCATTGTTTTTCTTGGGTGATCCCTGGGTAAATCATCTGGAAGGTTTATATAAGGATTTTATATTTTACCCAACACCAACCCCTCTGGGCCTTTAGCCCCTTCTTCCCATACAATGAGGGACAACCCCTTCTTCGGTCAATATACCCTAAAATACCAAGAGATAAGGAAATGGAGGGAAATAACGATGGAAAGTGGTAAGTATGGTCAGGAATGGTATGATGGTTCATTAAGGGAGTTCCTAGTATAAAACCCATTCCCCAAGAAGAGAACTTACTAGGGCACAATGTCAACCACATTACTACATATGGGTGGATTATTCCACGAAATTTTTCCACGTTTCCATTATTTTCATGTTTTTTTAAATTGGACGGGATTTTCGTCGCTATTGCCACGAAAGTTCGTCTCTATTTCCACGAATATGTTTTTTTTTTAAATTGGGCGTGATTTTTGTCACTATTTCCATGAAATTTCATCATTATTGCCACAAATATTTCCTACCTCAAAAATCATCTGCTAACACACATGGCTTGCAACAAATAGTTGACTTTTTTCAGGTCAACTCATGCATTTTCGTCACTATATCGACGATAATTAATCTATATATACCCGACTTTAAGAGACTTTGTGACACATTTTCTATAGTTGTGACATTGTTCGTGGCTTTTGTTTGAGCTGTTTATTTTTTCTGTCACCCACCGGTTGAACAAATCCAATTCTCGATCTACATAGCTTGGATTTTGAACTTGCAAGGTTAGTATGTTTTTTTATTTATTTATTTACATGTACTCATTTAACTTGTAAATTTTTGTTGGGGAGAGAACGAGAGAGTGCCGAAACCCTAGTTTCAACCCGGCGCAGATTGCTCCGGGCTAGTTGCATACCATGGCACAACGAACCATCAACGGCTAGCGGATGTCAACTGCCCTTCACTGACACGCCAGAATGGGTACAAAAGAGGGAGGGAAACCCCCCTCGTACAATAACATTACAGCCAATGATCGCTCAAGCACCATAGCAAAATGCCCCTCGTTCGAGCCTCCCTTACAGTTACGCGACGGGCTTCTGGCTAGAGAACAAGGTCTCAAGAAGGAGATGGAGATGAAATCCAGCACATCCCATCCAAAAGCACCTCGTGGCTGGGAGCCAGGAAAATTCATTCCACAAATGGACAAAACGTCGAGATACCTCATAAGCTCAACAAGAGTAGGGGAACATACCCAATTCATGAGAGAACACGCCCTCATTGGCAATTTCCTGGGCCTATGTCCATCAGAAAGAGATCTAAACAAATGGATAAAACACTGGTGGAACCCCAAAGGAGACTATGAGGTCCAACTCAGTTCCAAAGGTTTCTTCACAATCATCCTATACAACCCAGAAGACAGAGACGGGATATTTGAGAACGGTTCGTACTTTTATAACTCAACAGGGTTATTCTTGCGTTTCTAGACTAAAAGATTTAGCCTAGACAAGGAGGATTTCAAGATGGCTCCTGTATGGATCCGCCTTTACTCCTTACCGCAAGAGTTATGGCTGGAAGAGATTCTCATGGGCATAGGAAACACACTGGGCCAATACGTCAAAGCATTAGAAGCCACAAGGCAGAGGAAATACACTTCATACACCAGGATTTGTGTCTACATGAATATTTCTAAGGCCCTACCAGGAGCTGTAACTCTAGAATACCAGGATGAGGACTGGCAATAAACATTGGACTATGAACAAATCCCTTTTCATTGCAGGAGATGTCATGAGCATGGTGACCTCTTCAGAGACTTCCCCTTGATTAAACAATCTACCAAAGAAAATGATACCATACAGAAAGATGTCTTCACCACGGTCATGGCCAAAAAGAAAAACCCTCCAAGGAAGCAGGCCCCAAATCCCAGACAAAAGATCTCTACCAAAAACTCCTATGAGATTATGAACCAGCTACCAGAAGATAAGGAAATCCAAGGTCCGCACAAGGAATCGCAACAGGCCCAAGGGGAGACCCAACCCCCCCTCCCCCTCGCCCAAATCATGAAATCTATACAGAAGAAAGAGGAGACGGAAACGGAGACACCCCAATGTAGTTGGACGACAGAGATCTAGCGGGCATAGATCTGGAAAAGCTCGAGGAGGCCCTGAATCAAAAGGACCTACAGACCCTTCCTGAAGAACAACTATGCAAGGTACACAAGGTCTTTCTTAACTCCTCAGCAGGATCCGCAGCATGCCTGGGTATAGCTACGGACTCGAGTTCAGGCTCGAAAAGAATATTCTGTGATAACAAAAGAAGGGGGTGGAAAACAACGCAACAACTCATCAAGGAGGCGGAAAACCTTATGATAAACTCAGGGAAGATCCACAAGATTTCGGAGAGATACCTCCACCCAACACCACCCTCTTAATGATGAAGATCATTACCTGGAACATTAGAGGACTCAATGGTTGATCCAAACAAAGGATCCTCCGAGACTGCATCAAAGCAGAAAATCCAGACATCCTAATGTTACAGGAAACCAAATGTGCAGGGCAGAAGCTGAAACCATCTTCCAGCGTATCTAGAGAGGATGTAACTTCGTGTTAACAGACTCGACAGGAGCCTCAGGGGGTCTAGCTATCCTCTGGAACCCATGCAACATTACTCTAAGAAAATCCTTCTCAACTATAGGTACAATAACGGCCCACTTTGAGGTCACAGGCTTGAATTAGGAAGGGGCTATCACAAATGTTTACAACCCCCAAAGACAACAAGACAAAGATAAACTCATGGAGCGGCTAGAACTAATCAAGACTCTGGTGACAACACACAACTGGATCTTAGGAGGCGACTTCAACATGATCCTGTCGCTGGAGGAAAAAATAGGAGGCAGCAAGAGACTTGAGCAAGACAATGGTAAGTTCAAAACCCTCATTTATCATCTAAAGCTAGTAAACATAGAAAATAGTAATGGCATCTTCACCTGGTCCAATCGTAGATCGGGCAACCAACACATTGCT
The DNA here is from genome assembly GCA_009831015.1 of Picea engelmannii. Classification (NCBI taxonomy): domain Eukaryota; kingdom Viridiplantae; phylum Streptophyta; class Pinopsida; order Pinales; family Pinaceae; genus Picea; species Picea engelmannii. The sequence continues at coordinate 567,507 of ML796533.1, forward strand.
TGTCATCTCGACCACTTCCTGTTGACTGAGGAATTAATGGAAGAAGGATCTTATATGGAAAGTCTTATTCTCCCAAAAGCCGGGTCGGATCACTGGCCTCTTGTTTTTAATCTAGAAACAGGAGCAACACCCAAATACAAACCCTTTCGTTTCGAGAAATTCTGGCTCTCACACCCAGATTTCCATCAGTTAGAAAAATCCTGGTAGGCACAAGTGGAAATAGATCATGGCACTAGCATGTATAAATTCCAGCAACGCCTCAAAAACTTCAAGCAGTTATTGAAACACTGGAACAAGAACACCTTTGGTAACATACTCCAAAGCATACAGGACATAGAAAATAAACTTGTGGAGATACAAAAAAAATTCATCTCAGGATCCCGGACCACTGAACTAATGAAAGAGGAGGAAAATCTTCAAGCGCAATTAGAAGAGAGAAGAAGGCAAGAGGAAATATTGTGGAAACAAAAATCCAGGGTACAATGGCTCAAAGAAGGGGAAAAGAACACAAAATTCTTCCACAGAGCAATGGTGCACTGCCGCCACATCAACGGAATAACCCACTTAGAGGATAGCTAGGGAAATCCAATCAGAGAACATTCTCAGATAGAGGTAGAGCTGACCAACTACTACCAGGACCTTCTAATGGAAACTAGGGAGGACAGAATGACATCCATCCAAAGGGTCACCAGACACATACCCTCTCTGGTAACTCTGGAACAAAACATAGCCCTAATGCAGCCCATCACCCAAGAGAAAGTCGACCAAGCCATAAAAGCTATGCCCCCAGGAAAATCCCCCGGCCCGGATGGGTTCACCACTGATTTTTTCCACCACTGTTGGGACCTGGTCAGGGTAGAAGTTTGGGAGGTAGTAGAGGAATCGAGAGCATCAGGCCTAGTCCTACCGACTCTCAATGCCACCTTTCTCACCCTCATTCCGAAAGAGGAATGGGTCACAAACCCTAAAAATTGTAGACCCATCGCCCTCTGCAATGTAATTTACAAAATCATAACAAAGGTGGTGGCCAATCGACTCAAACCCATACTGACCCATGTCATCTCCAAGGAACAGGCAGGGTACGTAGAAGGAAGACAAATCATGGACAATGTCATCCTGGCTCATGAGTTCATCCACTCCCTCAAGACATCAAGAACTCCAGGTATGTTAATCAAACTTGACCTTTCAAAATCTTTTGACAGAGCCAGCTGGCAGTACCTTCAGGCTGTCCTAGAGTCTTTTGGATTTGATCAGCATTGGGTGGACTGGATCTTAAATCTCACCTCCTCATCCTTCTTCTCCATTCTAGTTAATGGGGTCCCATCCCAACCTTTTTCACCTTCCATAGGTATCAGACAAGGGGACCCCCTTTATCCCTTCTTGTTTGTACTTATGGCGAAAGGCCTGGGACGTTACATCAAATTGGCAATCACAGACAGCTCTCTCAAAGGCCTGCCTCTACACAATATCTAGCCAGTGCCCTCTCATAGTCAATTTGTCGATGACACCCTCCTACTGAAATCCCCAATGTCCCGAGAGGCCAACAAGCTAAACTCTATCCTCTCAGACTTCACAGAAGCTTCAGGCATGTCTCTTAACCTAGACAAGTCCAAACTTTATTTTTTCAACACCCTAACATTTTTCCAGCTCCACATTTCCAGACTCCTAGGAATACCCAATAGCTCCCTTCCATCCAAATATTTAGGCGTTCCTCTCATGGGCGTGGCAGCAAGATCCATCTCCTGGGACAACCTTCTTCTTTCCATCTCCAACAGATTGTGCAACTGGACTTTCAGACCAATCAACATCACTTCTAGTTTGGTCCTCCTCAAATCCATTTTACAAGCCCTACCTACTTTCCTCTTCACCGCTCTAGCAGCTCCTAAACAGGTCATCAAATCCATAAGGAACCTCCAGTGAAACTTCCTCTGGCATGGACATCAACCTAACAAGAAATGGGCGCTAGTAAGCTGGGACATAATTTGCACACCAAAAATCCTAGGAGGAGTGGGACTTCGTGATCCAGGGAAACTCAATCAAGTAATGGGAGCCAAAATCTGGTGGAGATGGTTAAAAACCCCAACAACCTTCTAGGCACAAATATGGAAGCAGAATTACACCCCCCTCACACCAGATAATCAACTTATTAGACACAATGAATGACTACAGGGCTCCAACATATGGAACATAGCTTGGCAAAATCGTACGTTGGTTCAAAATAACGCTTTCTAGGAAGTCCGAAATGGAGAAAGCGCCATGTTCTTGCAAGACTCGTGGCAGAAATTCAAACCCCTAGATGAACTGGAGGAGATAAACACACTCGAACAAGCTCTCAACCAGGATACATCTTTAAGGGTGAAAGACCTCTGGAAAGACGAGGAACAACGACATCAATGGCGCCATTGGAAAACCTCTAGTCGGGATCTAGGGGTCCCAGAGAATCTCAATCTGTAGAACTGGAAATTCCATGCTAACCACCGGAAAATACCCAATAGAGAAGGTCTGGACATCCTCAGATGGGGGTATTCCACAGCTAGCACTTTCTCAATAAAAGAAGCTTACTTCCTACAGGGTAATCACCAGAATCAAAACAAGGAGAACATATGGAATAAAGTATGGAACCCTGCTCTATGGCCTAAGGTTTCCATCTTCCTATGGCTTGTGGTACATAACTGAATCCTAAACTGGGACAACCTCAGAAAAAGAGGCTTTATTGGGCCCTCTTTCTGTGTCCTATGCTTCCAGCAAGAGGAAACCAAAGAACATCTTTTCAATGGATGTCACTTTAGCCAGCAGATTTGGGACCAAGGAGCACAAATAATGCGTCGATCCAATCAACACCGGAGTAGCATCAATGACACAATTGAGAATTGGGACTCTATCACCTACAACAACCCCCTACTGAACCACATCTGGTAGCTCCTACCAGGATTCATCCTTTGGCAAATATAGAAAGAATGAAACAAATGGATCTTCCACTCCAAAGCTTCCACGCTAGACACAACTTGGGAAAAAATAGTTTCACTAATCAAGGAAACCATCAGAAGTAAATCCTGGAAAATAGAGGACCTAAACTGCAACCCAGAGGAACATTGCATTCTTCAAAGCTGGAAGCCCAATCTAATCAATCGACTAACAACAGAGAATCCCAAGCACCATCAAAGTAGTCCAACCATCTGGACCCCCCCTCCAGCTAATTTCATAAAGATAAACTTCGATGGGGCTTCCAAAGGCAATCTGGGACCAACGGGATATGGAGCAGCACTCAGAAACTCCAATGGAGAGATCCTATGTCTCATTGCAGGATTCCTAGGGGAAACAACAAATAATGCGGCAGAGCTAACAGGCTTATTGCAGGGTCTCCAAACAGCTACTGAAAGACACCATCATAAGATTATCTTGGAGGGGGACTCACAAATTGTTATTCAGTTAATCACCAAGATTCTCCATGGAGGCAATCCATTGAAAATCTCACCCAACTGGCGACTCTCTGGGATGCTAGAGGATTTTGGAAGCCTCCTCCGAACCAATCTCAGCATCACACCCTCCCACGTGAAACGAGAAGCAAACAGGGTAGCAGATTGCCTGGCAAACGAAGGAGTAGAAATGGGGACCGAACACTTATGTTGGAAGGCCCACACATCGGAAGACTCAAACATCTCAGCTCGGTGCCAAACCTTATCCACCAATGATCTACAACCCCCGGATGGGGTACCACATTGCAGAGCCGAGACACGTGGGCAAACTTCGGGTTGCACCATTAATACAACCCACTGGCGACCATCCCCTCAGCATTTAAATGGGAACGAGCCCGTGCAGGATTAACTAGGGGATGAGGCCCTTCGCGCAAGTGAAAAGGATAGCGCACCAGAGCACTAGGAGGCCAGCCTTAATGGCCATGGCAGTCACCATCATCCTCCTCCTTATCACCCGCCTCGACATCAATGAGAGGCATTTGAATTTCGCAGAGCTGAACGCAGAGCCACCAGAGTTTTGGAGCAGGGTTATTCATCCGTTGTCGGACATCTCTAGGTTCTTCAACATGCCTAGGGAACGAGGAAAGCCACGCAGGGGTGCATCTTGGTACTCATCTGAATCATGCAGGTAGAGGCAGAAGAAATTCGAGCAGGCGTTGGCCTTGGCGTCCTCGCGAAGAAACAGGAAGTCTGGGAGACCACGAATGCCTCCAATGGCGTACATGGAAGAGATCACCCTAGACGAGGCCATGCAAAGCTATCTTGAGCACCCTCTCTTCACAGTCCTGGACAATTGGAATCCTCCCACTGATTTTGGCACTGAAGACAATATTTCGCCTCCGGGAATACTGCATGGCTACATCGCAACCCACCCGGTAGAGGAATTCACCACCTTCTATATTGAGGAAGAGGCATCGTGTTGTACAAAAGAAAAAAATGACCCACCCACTGGTGCATCTCCGGAGGAGGTGACTCAGCTGAACAATCGGTAGGTACATCAAGCCAGTGAAGCAAATGAATGAAAAGGAGCACATGGGCCATTTCCCTTGGCCTCTGTTGAAGGAAATTGGCAGGACCAACATCCTTTCACCAACCCAGGGTACCTAGCACTAATCTTTGAAATGCGGAGCATGCTAGATGATCAAATCTTCTATATCGCTCAAATCGACCATCGACTTGACATGATGTATGTTGCACACTCCAAGACTCTCCCGAAAAGGCAGTGCCCTATGTGCGCGCAAGCTTATGCGCTTCCTGAAGGATGGTGAAGGCACGGGGAAGAGGACGAGTTGGTTGGTTAAAAGGTCTAGTGATATTCATAGTTAGCAATCTCTTTTTGTTTCAGAACAAGGTTTTAGCCCAGTTAGATCATAGTGATGCTGTAATTAGGTTGTTAGAATACAGACTGAACCTAATGGATAGGCGTCCTGGTTTCCTTCGGGCAGGACAACACTCTGATAATTTTGTTTGCTTGAACACAAGAAGGAATTATAGGCAGAAGGGGCACGTCGAAGGGGGTTATGAATATCATCCATTGGTAAGAGGATTCAATATTTAATGTATTATCTATAATAGTCATCATGTCATGAATTTTAGTAATATTTCTTATTATTTTTTTTATATTTTATATAGACACTAACTTTTCTACTTTGTTTTTAAATATATAGATGATGCCCCCAAAATGTCGACCTCTAGAGAGTTATTTGCCAAGTACTAGCAGAAATACTCCCTTACAGGGTGATGAACTTCGAGATCAGAATATTGAAGCTGATGATCAAGTTATTAATGATGATATGGATGGAAATAATGTTAGTGATACAAATCAGGAAGATGAAATACATATATTGATCCAAGACACATTTTCTCCAATGGATGAGGACAAACAGGATGATAGTCATGATGTTGATCCTCTACTCGAGAAGTCACGTCAACCTGTTTATGAAGGCTCCACAACAAATCTTCTATCTACTATATTATTTTTGGTGAAATTGAAGATTTTGAATAGTTTATCAAACACCTGCCTCACACAGATACTAAGGTATTTAATTTGTTAATTATTTATGCCTGCATGTTCATAAATACTTAAAAGGTTCATTTTTTTCCTATATTGTTATTGTTTTCTAATTTGTAAAGTATGGATGCGATATTGATGATTAATATTGTTTACATTGACTTATTGTTTTGAATTTTGTAGATTGTTAGGTGAATTTATATTACCGACGTCAAATATTTTTCCACGTGCATATCGAGAAATATCTGTAATTATGAAAGAAATTGAAATGGAGTATCAAGATATTGATGCATGTCCTAATGATCATATCATATACTATGGACAATATGCATTAGAAAATGAATGCCCACAATGTCAAATAAGAAGATATCGAACTGATAAAGCGTCAAAGAAGGTGTCTCACAAAGTTCTTCGTTATATTCCGATAACTCCATGTTCCCAGCGGTTGTTCAGGTGCCAAAGTATAGCACAGTTTATGGATTTCCATGAAAATAATATAAGTCAAGATGATGTTCTTCAAGTGCATGCAAATGGTTTTGCATTGAAGTACATCAAAGTAAAGTGGCCAATTTTTAAAGAAGAACCTCGTAATGTTAGACTTGCGTTGGCAGTTGTTGGTGTCAATCCATTTGGAGATCTTTGTTCTACGTATTCAGTGTGGCATGTTTTTTTTATAAACAATAACCTTCCTCCTTGGATGTCTATCAAGAGAGAGCACACAATGTTGGCAATGATTTTTCCAGGTATTTAATTACTTTTTATTTGCTTTAAAGTATGACAAAATATTCCATTTCTTTGTTTTGTGCATGGTAATTACATATTTTATATATAATGACATCTAGATAAGTATAATTAATCATGCAGTATGTTGAACCAATTAGGTAAGTACCAGCTTAAAGATATGAACATATATATTGAGCCTCTTATCGATGAGTTGTTGAAGTTATGGGCTAGCGTCACTATGTATGAAATCTCTAGACCAATAGGGAAAAAACGATTTCAATTCCATGGAATACTATCATGGACAATTCATGATGCTCCCAGGTTAACACATTTTTGTGGTATATTGTTACTTTCTTTTGTGATTTAATATTATATATATTTATTGAAAATATCATGCATTATTTTAAATTGTAACTCTAATTCACTACATTAATTCATATATCTTATAGGTCTTCAAACAAAGGGTAAATTTGCATGCCCAGTTTGTCGTCCCAGGATAAAATCTCGTCATTCAAGGAGTTTAGGAAAGGAAGTGTTTGATGAGTATAGGCACTTTCTGCCTAAGAACCATAGTTATCAAACTACAGACAAAGAAAAATTCAATGGTAAAGAAGAGAATGGAAAAAAACACAAAGAATGACACCTCACCTATGGAAGTTGGAATAAATTAGAAATCATCAAGGTATGCAAATTATTTATGTATGATATATTATATAAATATTTGGTTAATTTAATTAGTATTAATTTCATTTTGTTTGATTAATTAGTGTTAATTTCAATTTTTTAATTTTTCATGAATGTATTTAAGGCACAAATGGGATTCCATGAGGAATGAAAAGTTACCAAATGCAATTCAGTAGGTTGTCATACTACGAGCACCTAAAAATAGTTCATTTATTTGATACAATGCATATCGGGAAGAACATAATAGAATTGTTATGGTGAATATTAGATGGAAGGACTAACAAAGAGAGAATTGAAAAGATTTGTAGTGACATCCAGGAAGCTAATCATGCATTGCAAAGTTTTATTATTAATTCTAATGGTGATGGTCATGAACAAAATACTAGTCTTCCTTGGTTATTTATGAAGCAACAGAGCAATATTGTAAAAGAGGTCATTCGAAAAATTAGGTTTCTGACGGGGTTTTCGTCGAACATACAAAATATCTTAACGAAAAAAGGTGATTTTGGTGGGGTTAAAACACATGACTGGCATACATTCATTAAGGTAATTAGTATGTTATAATATATTTCCTTATTGGTATGCATTTTTTGGAAACAAATAATAATTATTTGGTTTTTGTTACAGTATGTTCTACCTTTATCTCTCCCAGATGACTTTGACAACAACATAAAACAAATTATTTATGTACTTGGAAAATACATGAGGTAAGTAATTTTTTATATGAAAAATGTACTTCTTATGTGATTTGTAGTGGAACTTATTGACATATAATGTTTTATCTGCAAATTTATGTATGCCTTGATATTATTTTAATGCATTGACATTTGTAGGTAGCTTTCATCAAAATAAATCCATAAAGAAGATATAAGTTATTGGAAGAGACAAATTCCCTGACTAATGTGTCAAATGCAACAGTACCTACCTCTAGCATTTTTTAATGCACAAGAACACTACCTCATACACCAAGTTGAGGAGATTGAATTATGTGGACCAGTACACACAAGTTCGATGTGGATGGTGGAGAGGCAATTGAAGTCATTGAAGGCTTTTGTCAGACAAAGAGCACATCCTGAGAGTTCTATGATTGAGGGATATATCGTATATCAATGCATGGTGTATATTAGTCAATATCTACCTAAATTAGTAGAAAATATGAATGTGCCTCGCATTTGGAATCTCAACTACATCAGCAAATTTGAAGGGGAGGTCCTATTGGGGAAAGGTAAAATGAGGACTGTGAAAGGTAATTATTAGATGTTGACGTAGATTTAATATATTACACATTTATTTTTCCAATTTTATTTTATCATACTGATTTTTTATTCTTGCATATTGAACTATGTTAAACTATTCCTTTATTAACAATAGCTAATTAATGATATTAAATTGTTATTTTATCATATAGTTGCTCGAGAGTGGGATGATTTACATTTATACATTGCAAACAAACTTGATTGGATGGAGCATTGGATAGAATATATTGAAGAATACTTCGGTAGGTTATCATGGGAAGGGGTGAGTAAGATGATTAAAACATCGCATCATCATCGAGATCAATTTCTTGATCTTACGTCAAGGGAAGTTGATTTAGTCTTTGGTTTAAAAGATAAACAGGCAAGTAAATTGTTTACCCACATTTTCCTAGTTATTTCCCAATTTTTCAATGTATTTGGTTTTGTTTAATTTTTGAAATATATATTTACTAAGTCCTATATGAGGTTTATTAATTGGCAATGTATTTTTTACTTTTTGTCCATGTTGCAGTTGAAACATAACAAGTCTATGTGGTATAATGGTCGTAAATTTTGTATCAAAATGTTGGATGATAAGATGAAAAAACCAGATTGTGGGATAAATGTAGTGTTTAAGGTCACCAACATTTCCTCTAGAAGTGACAGAAATCCAGAAGAAACTGAGAATAAGTATTATGGGCATTTGGAGGATATAATTGAGTGTGATTTTAATTCCTTTAAAATAGTTTTGTTTGATGTGAAATGGTACAGGCTATGGATTCATGAACGTGATCCTGAAAGAATTGTTATTGAGCATGATAATGGATTTACCATGGTTAATACAAGGGCATTTGAACCGGGTACAGAGCCTTATGTTCTTCCAAGTCAATGTGAGAAAGTATTTTACTCAGAGGTACCTGGTAAATAAGATTGGTCATACATTGTTAGATATGATCTAAAAGGAAGACCAGTAAAGTATAATCATGTAGCAGAGAATGAAGATAATAATGAGGAAGAAGATCATGATTATGCAGATCAGGAGTAGGTGGTTGTAGTCGATGTGTCAGACGGAGAAGTTGAAGAAGTTGATCATCCAAATGTAGCAGACGACGATCTCATTGATGATATCGATTACTATATTAGATAAAATGACGTTGATGATGATGTTGATATGAGCCTTTCACCAATATTGATTCTGAACAAGATCCTGATACAGATGTTGAGATGGATTAAGAAGAAGATGAATGATATTTAATTTTTGAAAAGAAGAGGTATGTGTTTATATATTTTATATGATCTTTATATGTTTTTATTTTGTATAATAGAGTATATGTTACATGTTCTTTATAATTTCAAATTACGTATGGGGAAATTGAGAGTGATGTGAGGGGGGGGCATAATTAGAGCTTCCACCTTCACGTGGTTTCCCATGTTTAGTAGAGAATGAACTATTCTTGAAACCAAGAGGAGATCTGTGCGACTATGCCTAATCATGTACTACTTAACCCCATTAAGGCATGATAGTAAGTATCTTATGATTAGAGTTAGAACACTTGAGGTCTACTTGATAATTGGACAATGAAGTATGGCTTCAAAGAAGGAGAAATCAAAGAAGTTTAATATAACAATGTATGCACATTGTCACCCATGTTTCTCTGTGTAGATTATCCTATAGGACCTTGTAGGCCTTTCTGTCTCCTCTCTATTGATATCCTATCTACCTACACAAACAACCACAAGCAAAAGAGGGAAATATTTCATCGGAGGCATTAATATGTCTGGGGTAAGTTTCGAAGGCCTACAAAGAGTTATCTTATAGGTTGAAAGTGAGTTTAGAAGGAAGGGAGTTTAGGTGACATTGAGTTCAAGTATCACTTCATGAAACATATTCCCCAACATGACTCTAATGAAATTTGGGGTTGTAGAGGCATTTCATCAACCTATGTGGCCGCATTTCATCCCCATCGGGCTGGTCAGGAAGGGTTTCCAGACTCAAATATTACTCACACACCCACTCTATATATAGACAAGAGTTTGTGGATGAAAAGTAACTTAATAATAATATCTATATGAAGACATCAAGGGAGATAGCACTTTAGGGCCCTAGGGTTTCACTAGTTATTAGATAAATTTATGAAGCTTAGGAAAATAAAAAATAAATAAAATTATCACTTTAAGTTTCTTACTTCAAGCATTAAATAAGTCATGCAATTTCATAATCTTGTATGAAAAGGAAACAATTCACTTACTTGCAATGAAAAGGAAACAATTCACTTACTTGCACCAAGAATAATCATGAAATACCATGTGCCTTTGTTGAGGGTGAGCTTCAAACCACCACATGGCCCGTCTAAAGGGGATATTTATCCTTCAAGTGGAATATGGTTTCTATTATAATGACTTAGACAATAGGGATGGATATAAAGGCCTTGATAATGGTTGGGGAGGCCCATAGGACCTAGATGAATATTCTAGGGACCAATCACCATGCACAATGCTACAAACTACAAAAAATGCCCTCTATAGGAGGTCAGTATCCTTAGAGTGGGATATGGGTTCCATTAGAAGGTTTTTTTCATGATAGGTGGGTCTCATACAATGTTTAAGAGGAGAAATATAGGGAAATATGGCCTAAATTAATATTATTGATCTAAAGTGTCACAATCAAGGCCTTAAACCACAACATATAAGACCCTTTAAAGTAGACCTTTGGAATACAAGTGGGATATGGGTGTGATTAGGGGTTTTTGCATAGTAAGGATGGGTATCATATCCTTGACCATAATCAAGGGAGGAAAACAAGGGCCTTACACCATAAATGGATATCTAATTCTCATTAGCCATGAACATGAACTCAAACCCTATTTTTGTTCATTGTTGTGATGAAAAATCCCTCTTTTCATTCATTGTTTAATCAACACCATAAAAATTTGTCCTTCCAGCACTAGATGTGAGAACGTGTGTGTCAAACGAATTTTAAAAGGAACAACGAAAATACATTGCACTAGGACTAGACATGGGCAACAGTGACCTGTGAATGGGGCCAACATTGAATTTTTTTTCAAATTGTTTTTGTATGCACTGAAATTTGACATGGATATAATATTCGCATGCCTGAATGATATGGGAGGGTTTTCGGACTCAAATTTGACTCACACACCCACTTGTTTCCATCATCAATTCATCATTTAAACCATAAACCCTATTTTTCTTTCAAAGTACACAAATTGGTTGACACAAGTTTTAAGTTTGCATCAGCCTTTCTTCATTTTTCTTTTAGGTTCTACAATGTATATACAATGTATGTGTGTCATAGTTGTGATGAAAAATACCTCTTTTCATTCATTGTTTAATAAACACCATAAAAATGTGTCCTTTTAGTAATATATGTGGGAATGTGTGTGTCGAATGAATTTTAAAAGGAACAATGAAAAGACATTGTACTAGGACTAGACATGGGAAATAGTGACCTGTGAATGGGGCCAACGTTGAAATTTTTTCAAATTGTTTTTGTATGCACTGAAATTTGACATGGATAGACTATTCTCATGCCTTAACGATATGAGAGGGTTTCTAGACTCAAATTTGACTCACACACCCACTTGTTTCCATCATCAATTCATCATGTAAACCATAAACCATATTTTTCTTTCAAAGTACATAAATTGGTTGACATAATTTTTAAGTTTGCATCAACCTTTTTTCATTTTTCTTTCAGGTTCTAAATTGTATAGACACAGTATATGTGTCATAGTTGTGATGAAAAATGTAATTAATTTAATGGTATCTTAGTATTGGAAATGTAATGAACTTGGTGCAAGAAATACTACAATTAGACATGATAGTACATAGATAATTACCTTGGAGAAACCCTATGGGAAAAATCCAACTAGAAGAAGATGCTTCATTTGTTAACTCAATTTGTAATCGGTTACAATTACCAAGGCTCTCATGGAGCTTTTAAGAACATATTTTCCATAAGTTTTATCTTCTCTC
>ML796533.1:581624-596770 GCA_009831015.1 Picea engelmannii
AAGGTACAACTAGCTTGCAAAGTATCAAATTTTAATTTCAAGTTGATCTCATTAACAATGTTGGATCTCATTAAGAGAATTTAAATACTCTTTTTTAACTATCAAACAAATATTGGTGGGAGATCTAAATATGGTGTTATCATCATCTAATAAGATAAGAGGGGTTTACATGAAAGGCCCTCTCTAGGAACAAGTGGATGACTTAATTGTAGATTGGGATTTGTTTGATCCAAAATTTAAAAAGGAAAGTTCACATGGTTGAACAAAAGGATGGGAATGGGAATGGTGCATATAGTTGAATGCTTAGATCAATTTCTCATTCAAAGTTCCATATTTCTGGGAAAGTTTCACGTAGATTCATATATTCTTCCTAGTCAAGAATTATACCGTAAGATGATTATGATCATACTTAAAAATGAAAGAGACTATGGGCTAATCCTATTTATATTAAATACTCTCTTGATCCAAGACTCAATTTTTAAGGATATAATAGAGTAAGTGTGGAATTTAGTATTCATACAAAAGTCTCCTTTGCTTATGTGGGAAACCAAAATAAAAAGGACCAATAAGGAAATTTAATGCATGGGAAAAACTAAGCTATGTCCCCCCTTAGGAGGAAATGGAGGAGTTGCAACTTCAATTAGAAAATCTCCAATTATCCATGGAAGAATAAGAAGTTAATATCACACTTCATGCTGAAGAAAAGGAACTAAAAGGAAAAGTTCTTAAATCTTTTTGTAAAGAAGAAGAGAAGTAGAGGTTGACATTGAGGATCCTATGGTTAAAATCAAGATATCAAAACATGCAATTTTTCATAAGAAAGATTATGCTAGGTAGTTAAGAAGCCACATTTAGGAAATCAAATTGAAATCCTGAGAGAAAGTGTCTAATTATGAATACCTTCATCGGAGAAGCATATCAACACTTCAAACCTCTATACATAGAAGAAGAACCTATCATAAGATATTAATAGTCGATATTTCCTATAGGCCATCCCAATATTGATCGCATCAAAAGATAATCAGGTCCTTACTTGGCTGCTATAATAGGAGGAAATTCTTCATGTAATTTGGGATTTAAGTTTGGATAAAGCACCTAGGATGGAAAATTTCACCATATATTTCTATATGGTTTGTTGGGACATCATCAAATCATATATGTGTAGGATTTTAAGTATATCGTATTGGAAGGAAAAACTGGGGGGGAGGAATAAACTCCTCCTTCTTAAATTTAATCCAAAAGGAGGAAAACCCTTCATCCTTCTCTATATGTAGGCCTATATCTCTATGTAATGCCTCTTATAAAACTCTAACTAAAATCATCTCCCATAGATTGAGAAAATTTCTTCCCAAGCTTATTTTAGAAAACCAAGATGGATTCATGAGACAAAGGTCCATATTGGAAAATATTAGGTGATTCATTCCAGTTGAGCCAAGAAAGGGAAATGAATGGTAATGAAACTTTATATGTTCAATGGATTTAATAGATTAAGACACTCTTTTTGTTTTAGTTCATAAATATTTTTTGGTTTTGCAGAGAGGTTTATTAGTGGGGTAGCATATTGTATAGGGTATCCATGGATACCCCCTTGGTAAATGGAATATTTTCACCTTTATTACGAAGAATAAAAGGCCATAGGAAATGTTGTTCTCTATCCCAATGGTCTTGATTCTTATGGTCATATCATTAGAGAGAAAATTAGAGATGGAGATGATGTCTAGGAACCTAATGGCCATTAAAATAATGAGAGGGGTGAAGGCAATTAACCAGTCCCAATTCACAAATGACAAATTCCTTATTGTCATCAACATCATCATATCGTCATTGGAATGATCATTGTCATCATCATCATCGTCATCGCCATTGTCACCACCACCAATCAGCATTGTCAGTGTCCTACTCCTCATCATCATCGTCATCATCGTCATTGTCATCGCAGTCATTGTCATTTCCATCGTCATTGTCATCATCGTCGTCGTATATATATAATTTAATTATATAATATATAATAATTAAAAAAAAAACATATTAATACATAAAAATATATATATATTATATATATATAATATATTAATTAAATATATATTAATTTTATAATATATATTAATTAAAAAAAGAAAGAAACTAAATTCAAACAAACTAAAGAGCACACTCGTGCATCATTCCAAGAGACAAGAGATAAAGGCATCGAGCAACAGAGACAAAGCCAAGATCGATGGAGATAGAGACAGAGAAGGATCTAGGTCAAGAGATAAAGCCGAGCGACGGAGACAAAGAAGGAGCTAAGGCCCCAATAGAGACATACAACCCGCGAACTCATTCCATAGAGGAGGCCAAGAGACATAAAAACCCGAGTGACAGAGACAGAGAAGGAGGCCAAACATGTCGTCGTCGAAAATGGTAAATTTTTTGGATTTCTTCCTTTTCTAGTTTGCATATGAAAGCAATGTTGAAATCATAAATTAATTTTGCAAATGGGCTACCAGGATAGGTTCAACGGTCATTTTTTTTTGTTTACAAATGGTTGGTAAATATATATGCAAGGATAGGTTCGTGGGCTTTGTCCCCAAACTCACAAGACTCCAATCGAGTTAGGGTCAGAACCAACACACATATTCAATGAGTCTTTACAAATAAAGAGGCAGGTTCAAGCCTCGCGGATTACCCATCTCCAAAAAAATATAAACAATAATGAGAGTGTTATAACCATGAATAAATCGCTATATAAAAACACCAATAGGATATAAAAGGTGGATTGTATCACAATGGTGAGAACAAATCATACCTAGGTTGAAAATACAAGGGTTGGCTTGATAAAAAAATAGGTGGGTATGGACACTAGTGACCTTAAATTCACCTAAACACATTACTATGTAAAAAACATAATGGAAATTGCATGCTAATTAAACCATAAGCATGCAACCTACCTCTTGTCCAATGTTGGAGTCTGAAAAAAACTTGGTGATGGGTGCACCCTTCATTTCTTGATTGACAACACCAATAAATACCTATATCCAAAATATGTCAAGAAAGTAGACCACTAATTCATGCATGGTATAATTATTTATTGGAGACTAGCCCTCACTCACTACTTTTCGAGCTAAAAGAGGAGGGACAAATCAAGAAAACAATTTGAGCCTTCACATAACAACTATGTGAATAATATCACGCCCATATTTGACCTTGAAACCCTTCACAAATGCCAATAGAAAGGGCTTGATCTTGGCCTTAGGATAGTTGAAGAAAAGGCTTGACTAAAGATCAAAATGAGTGAAAAACTAGGGTAAATGCATATGTGCAATTGAGGTCAAATATCCACCCTTCGATTTGAATAAAGGGCTATGATTTGTTTCCCAAAAAAACATGCAATACTTGATTGAGGACAGATTTGTTTGAGGATTTGTTTCCCAAATAATTCTATTGACGTGATTGAGGACAATCCTACTTCCTTTAAGTAATAAAAGACTTATCCATAGTTAGCTTCTTGAGTTGGAGCAGGGGAAATATTTGGACATTGGACTTCGCAGGAAAATACATTTAATAAACTCTTCACCCTTCTACTTCATATTACGACACTGATTTGTCACAATATTTAACAGTCATTCCCAGGTTGTTCCACATGGGTAAAGGAGGAGCAGGTGATCTTCACCCTTCATCGCTATTACAGCCATCCCATAATGCCTTGTAGTATTCCATATAGGAAACAACTCGATATCAGATAATAGGTGGATTTCAAATCTACAATAGACCTTATTCACAATATTAATTTGAACCGTTGAATTTATGGTGACTGAGGTTCACATTGTGATACTGAAACATACCAAAAAAATCTTAATCTTTCAATGTAAACTTTTTATATTTCACAAAATGGAATGTAAACTTTTGTATTTGACAAAATAGAAAATTGATTGATACAAGTTGACAATGAGGCATTAATGATGGGTGGGATATATATTTTTGAGAACGAAGTATAAAGAAAATTGAAAAAATAAGAAGGGATAACAAGTACAAAACAAGTGCCACCCACCCACTTTAAGATTTCACAAGGTCATCATTCAAAGACATGGTCCCCCAACTCTTTAGAATTCAATCAAAATCCCAACTTAAAGAACACATCGAAATCCCAACTTAAAGAATGCTCTCTCCACAATCTTATGAAACCCAACAATAGAATTGTCATCAACACCCCAACAACAAAATATGCAAGGCTCTAGTATCGAGAATTAGTGAGTTTCTCCAAGATAATAAATTTTATTCCAACAACAAACACAATATGTCACTCCAAGAGATAAAGATATCTATATAGACTAGAACACTCAAACTCTACTCAACCTCTATGCTCCCAGCATTGAAACACATATGTCTCTATCCCAATTCAGAGAAACAATTATTATCATAATGATATCATATTTCTTTGTAGTATTTGGATAACCAAGAACTTATCTCAATAAACCAATACCCATTCTTATCATTGACATGTGCATAGCGTTCAAATTAGTTTTCACCAACCATTAGAATATAATTCACAATACCTTCACAAGTTTCTTGTTCTTTTAATTAAACTCCAATACAACTTATATTCCATTAATTTAACATAAATGAGATGTCAGACAATGACATAATGTTTACTCTAGAAACCCAAATGGGAAAAACAAATTTCAATGGTTACTCAATTCTCATTTTGAGAATCTTTGGTTACAATGTAACTCATGGATCTTTGTGCATACTTTCCTCTTTGGGAAAAATACTCTTCGAGATTCATGTCACAAAGACGAATAGGAGATATTGGGGGTAATGGGAAGGTCAAGAGACCGACCTTTTAGTTCCCACTACTCTCTCTCTCTCTTTCTTCTATTTTCATTTTTCTATTTTATTTTGTTTTACTTTTCTTTCTTTGTCTCGTTTAATTTATAAAATTTTCATTGTCCTTTATTATATAACCTTCATTAATTTTTAAATTACACTTGTAGGTATTGATTCTTACAATCATTCCCGTGTTCAGATCCATTTCTAATCAGGCCTCCCCATTGAGAGGCTTTTTGGTCTCCAAAATATTAGAGGACCAATCTAGAACAATGTGTCATCTTTTTGTTTCTCTTGAAGATGGATCTAACTATGAACATGGCAGTCACTTCCAGAACATGGGTTGCATTTCCTTAATCACCCTATATACATCAATTCCCAAGCCTAATGTTGGGACTTTAATGCCTCTTTCTATCCTAACGAATTTCATACACCTTTTATGTTGGGACTTTAATGCCTCTTTCTATCCTAATGAATTGCATACACCTTTTATGTTGGGACTTTAATGCCATTCTATAAAATAGAAGAATCACACCCCAAAGCATACCAAGATAAAAATAATGGGATGCCAAGTATCATATGAATCAAGTAAACAAGGACCCCAATAATTTTGTTACATACAATAGAATCAAGTATATTCTCCAAGCAAAACATGGGTTCCCTAAATATTTGTTCGCTAACTTATCTTCTCATTTTTTTGAGTGTTGGTACCACAAACTTATATTCGCATGATAACTTATCTTTTTGTTTTAACGAGTGTAGGTACTACCAAATAGGTATCTTTCAGATATATATTCCTCAAGTGATGATCAAGATATACTTAGAGAGGTTGAAAGTGAGACGTGTTGTACTAGATCTACCGGTTCTAGATCAACTAGATCTGAAAAGGTAAGGAAAATATTTCGTATACGCATGCAATTTTTTATTGCCAATAGAGGGTCATGTAATTATGATGTTGAGAGAATATGTGACATGGATTTTCCCTTGAGGTATAGACATCTAGTGCAACGATGGGAACCTAAGGAGTTACCTGAAGTGGCCACACATTTATTCATCAGTGGAAGGATGTATCACATTGCTCCTTCATCCTTACATGGATTGGGGTTATTTTCCATGGATGGAATAAAGGTAGGCTATGGCACTGTAACTGAATTGATGGAGTATGTCGTACCATTATACAAATACAATCACTGGTTGATGTTGGTCTAATATACATGAAGTATGCGGAGATACGAATTTGCCGCAAATTATATACAACTAGTAAATAACAATCAAAATAAAGGGGAAACTATGTATATTGATGGAAGGCCGAAAGATTATGGAAACATTGTGGGCTTTATAAATAGTACACAACCAGTGGAAACAACTAAGAAATTGAATTTCATATTTAAGGGATGCGAAGGAAATCGTATATTTGTGTGTGCAACAAAAAAAATAGTTCCAGGTGAAGAGTTGTTGATGGATTGCAACTTAAATCGAATAGATGGAGAGGGTGATGCTATGGGGGTAAATACATTACATACCATTCAACTCAACCTTTGATCAATCATTGTTATAATTTATCGCTGCAATATTTCAATTTTTTACTGCATATATTTCATTTTTCATTATTTATTTTCTGATATTACTGCAATATTTCGTTTTTTTAATGTTACAATTAATTTCATAACTCTTGTTGATTAATTTATTGTGTCAACATATGTCCAGGGTGACCATGATAAATCACACGCTACATCTGTACAGGGTGACCATGGAAATGCACCCGTTGTGCCTCAACAGGTAAATGTTAAATATAGTAACAAATTATGACTACAACAACTAAATTTCTGAAATTTCATTATTTATTTTCTGATGTTACTACAATATTTCATTTTTTTAATGTTACAGGTGAATTTCATAACTTTTGTTGATTGATTTATTGTGTCAACTTCTGTCCAGGGTGACCGTGGAAAATCACCTGCCACATATGTCCAGGGTGACCGTGGAAATGCACCTGTTGTGCCTCAGTAGGTAAATGTTAAATATAGTAACAACTTATGGCTACAACAACTAAAGTTATGAAATTTCATTATTTATTTTCTGAGATTACTGCAATATTTTATTTTTTTAATGTTACAGGTGAATTTCATAACTTTTGTTGATTGATTTATTGTGTCAACTTCTGTCCAGGGTGACCATGGAAAATCACCTGCTACATCTGTCCAGGGTGACCGTGGAAATGCACCCATTGTGCCTTAACAGGTAAATGTTAAATATAGTAACAACTTATGACTACAACAACTAAATTTCTGAAATATCATTATTTATTTTTTGATATTACTGCAATATTTCATTTTTTTAATGTTACAGGTAAATTTCATAACTTTTGTTGATTGATTTATTGTGTAAACATCTATCCAGGCTAACTGTGGAAAATCACTCTCCATATCTATCCAGGGTGACCATGGAAAGGCACCCGTTGTGCCTCAGCAAGTAAATGTTAAATATAGTAATAACTTATGACTACAATAACTAAATTTCTCAAATGTTAAAGTTCATCTCATTAATTTTATTCATCAATGTATTGTGGCATGGTCAATGTGAGAAGACATCCACTAAGGATCTTGATGAGGACAAAATATTTTATTCCACTAACCCAATAGCAACTTTTGTGAAATCCTTGAAGAAGGCAAACATAGAATATCTAGGTTTGTTTCACAAAAGATCCCTGATACAGGAGGACAGGGAAAGAATTGCAGCTACAAAATCTAATAACTAATTTTGGGGTAAGTGGTATCTTCACATATTTTTATCAGCTATGAAAATTCCATATCTGTTTTTTGTTTTATATTTTCTAGATAATCTAATAAAGTAACGTTTTTCGTTTGTAGGATTTTTTAAACCCAACAACCCGGGAACCTGTCGAGCCTGTTATTGCTATAGGTAGCAGTGATGGTCCAATGCAACAAAAAAGTCGACATAGCAAAGTACAAGTGAGGATTTTTGAACCTCCTGAGATTCCCCTCGAATCCATTGATGAGCACAATGATGTTGACCGGCATGACACGCCGGAGCATTATGAGCCTGATCCTGGGACTCCACATGACTCCAAAGATGAACGTACTATAGATGGAGAGGAAACTATTCATGGAGCAACATGAATTAAAATAATCAAATCACTAGATCTCACCTTTATGGTGGATGACGCATTTGTTCCGATCAAAATTCAGAAGATTGCAGGTATTTGTTAATTAATTGATTCATTTTTATCATGAAATTGAAATGGACATTTGTTGAGATTATTATAAATTAATGGATAACATGTTTCTGCAGGAAACAATGTTTTCTATAGAAAGTTGAATGACAAATCATTAGATTTGTTTGGCCCCACCATTTGCACATGGTGGAATGACCAAGATAGCAAAAAGAAAGATGAATTGATAGGCCACATGGTAAACTTGTTCGGCAATAAGTTCAACAAGAAAGTGGTTACAAAGTTAGTCGGCGAGAATTTAAAATAAACCAGGGCCCAATATAGGGAGAAATTGCAATTAGACCTCAAGCATGAGCGCCCTCCCATGGTTCCGTAGAAAGAGTGGAAGGCCTTGATAGAGGATGAAAATGAGAACTTGTCTAAAAAACAAGGAAGACATCCACGGCCTGATCAAGCAAGGTAAAACACATGTCATCTTATTAGTGAAATATGTTCATTTATGTTTTTCTTTCTTGTTTTAAGTAACAATTCCAATATCTATTTTTTTTCAAAAATTCCATATATAAGCTACCTGACACCTCCAAAGAAACCAAGGGTAGAATGAAAAAGAACGGGCAGCATAAACTAGGCCAGGGTGGCTATGGAAAAATAAAATCATGAATCGTAAGAATTAAATGATTAACTATGGTGAATATTTATTTAACAGTAGCGAACAAATATATGTTTTTTTTATTGGTAATTTTAATGGTGTTATGCATTGCAGTTAAATATGTTTGACACTGCTGCCATCGAGGAGGACCTAAATCTTGGTTACAAGAACGGTTTTAAAAGTGTGATTGAATATAGGAGAATCTTTGGGCATACTCCAATCTCCCCAACCACACAGGTAAATAAAATGAATAAGGAAACCGTATTAGCATGCTTGTAAAGTCTATTCATATTTTATTATATCACCCTTAACTAAGTATTTGTGTTTGTTTTCAAGAAACAGTGCAACCGCAGAAATGAATCTAGTGGTATTCAACAAACACCACTTCATACTAGGGAGCACATGTCCAATGATAGTGGGGAGCAGAGTACCCATTCTGGTATGTATGCTTCAGAATTAGAAATATTTACTATGATTGTAGATATTTATTTCCTGACTTATACTTATATATTATCTTCTTTAAATGGAAGAGCATGTAGCTCAGGAGGGTGAACTGTAAGAGGAACCAAGTGGACAAGAAATTAACACACCAACTGTCACAACTACATAGACAGGTAAAGAGCAATATTGTAATGTTAATCAAAATAATGAAATAGTTATTTCAATTATATTTCAACATGTCGATATGATCATTTTCGTTGTTGTAGTTCACACCCCTGCACAGATGCCTCCACGCCCTTCTCAGTGACATACCATAAGTATGGTACATGAGCGCATGGAAACACAAACAATAGAAGGACAGGGCGCAATAAATACAGTATCAAAGGATGATTATGATACCCCAATTGTCAATTTTATGAATGTAAAAAAACATAAATCAAAGAAAAAATAGATGTAGAAATTCATGACTTGTATTTGGATGTTTATCGATGTTGCTAGTATGAAACATTGTTTATATTAATTACAACATTATGCTCCAATTTTTATATGTTTATATGTTTTTATGACTATCCTAGTTATGCATGAATGTCTATATGTTTTCTATATAAACAAAATCAATTGTTAGGTATGGGGAATAGAGAGAGATGTGAAGGGGGGGGGAGGGGTCATATGAGCTTCCACCTTCACGTGTTTGGCCCTGTTAAGTAGAGAATAACCTATTCTCAAAACAAAGAGAAGCTCATCAAGGTATGCGACCACTTAAGCTTTTTCTAGAGTATTTTACATAACTAAATGTTTGTTTATTTTCTTATATATTATTTACTCATATAAAGAATTTGTCTTTTATGATTTATGTAGGTCTTGGTGATGGAAATGCATCTCATGGACAACTCTTATCAATTTGTATGGAATAATGGATTTGGCGAAAGGACAATGATAAGGTAAGGGTTTTGACGTGTTTTTTAAAGTATATAACTCAATGTAGAACTTATGGAAACATAGAAATGTAAAAATACAATTTTGATTATTGTTAAGATATTCATAATTTCTAGGACATTACTAGCATCAAATTAATGTATGAGACTCCTATGTTTGTGAGATTCATAGAGGGTTTATTTATTGTCCCACAAAGAAGTGGGTCTCATACATCAATTTGGTGTCTTGCTAGGTTGTGACCTATCAGTATATTTTTGAGATATAAGTAATTTTATAAGTCGATGTGCAATAATATATAAACACATAAACATATTTTTATCAACCGTTGAAATATTTCACCTACAAATCTACTTTGGCATGTTTCTAGGACCATTTATCTCCCCATCCATATTGAATTTTATGAGTAATTGAGTTGATGATTTTATGTGATATACGTTGGCTTAATTTTTATTCTATATGAATTTAAGCATGTTTGAGGTTTTGATCTAATGATTGGTACATAGTTTGTCTTTAGAATAATACTTCCATAATTATGATAGTGAATTCAAATTGTATAGGACACACTATTTTCATGAGTTAAATTTCTTAATAAGGAGACTACATTTTCAAGAACTTATGGTTTCACCAAGGGTTCTTGTAGAGACCTTGAGTAGGTCCCACTCAAGGGAATGAAAATAACCCTCTTTTCTATTATATTCTCATTTATATAGTAGTTTACAAGTTCATGTAGTAGTTTCATGCAAGTTATTACAATAGTTTTATTTTCTTCGTGTCATTTTATTTCAAGCCATTTTAATTCTGCAATTTACCCCCCCCCCCGCCAACATTTTCTACGCCAGGTAGTGTTTCCTTTGAAACTATTGCTAGTTCCTTTGAAATTCCCTCAACCTACACATCCTGAGTCATCTCAACCCATCTGGGTCTTGGTATCCACCTACAAACTGACAACCAAATCATTTTGGGAGCAAGTGAATCCGACAATTTGCTTGAAGATAATGGTGACCATTCTTCTTGTGAGTTAACTTTTGGGTCTACAACCCCTTCAAACTATCCAATCAATTAGGACAAAACATTCCAACTAGATCCAATTAAATATCCACAATTAAAAGGAAAATACTCTAGTGGAGAACAACTCCTCCTTGCGTACACATGATCCTCTTATTCAATGGACCAAACTAGTGATCTCCCTCTAAGTACAAAAGAATCTGATCCACCCTTATAATAATTAAAGCATCCAAGCAACCATTCCCATGAGAGACCATATGGTTGTATGAGCATAGGAATCCAAACTCTACATACATGCTCTCGACCCCATGTGCAACTCCATATGGTCGTGGGACCTTGTGCCCTAATGTGACATTCTCCCTATGTGGATCTCTCTCCTCGTGCCCTTGAGTGGATCCAAAATTCAACTCATAGGTTATGTTGAAGGTTGATCCTTCCTCCCTAATAAGATAATGGCCCATTATGTGTTGGACGAAAGGGTAGGCACCTCCATTTTGGGATGTCTTCTTCACTCTAGGTTGAGGCCCAAGTTTCTTGTTAGGTGTAGTTTGTGAGTTGTTGCACCTAGCTTTGGATTTCCAGCAATAAGATTTGTTATTATTTTACCTATTAGATTGAAAATCCTTTTCCTTCAAAGAGGAAGGTGCTACATTCCCATGCTCAAAAAAGACTCTACAACAAAAACCAATATGTTCATAGTCTAGTCAATGTGTTCCATGATTTCTTTGGTTTTTTCTCTATTTTCTTCTTCCTCTGTTGCATAAAGTTCTTCAAAGTGTTGCCTAGCTGGTTTTTTCACTTCTGTGAAATCTTTTGTCTTCTACCCTCTTTATAAGTACATTATTTTAATTATATTCATATTCCCCCATGCTTTAGTGTTCTTGTGAAAGAAAGAAGTGTTTCTATCTCCCGCTTTCAACCAAAGGCTCCACGATCTTAATCACCATTCTTCTTCCTCCTTTATAAATACTGCATGCAACTTTTGGCTCGTGTCTCTTTATTCCTATAACATGTGCTCAGTGACCTCCTCCTCTTCCATTTGTTTTTGTATTCCTTCTATTTGTTTTTTACATTCTTTCGTTTCTAAAATGAAGATCTATGTTGGCAAGACGGACGAGACATGGGCCTACAATTTACAAATTATATGGTATTAAAGCCCAAGTTCAAAAACACTTTGTGAACAACTTGTATGATAAACACCCATAGTGGATATGAATACAGTAGACAAGAAGCACTGCAAGGTCTAAACAGAAGCAGAAAGCCAAAAATGGCAGGGACTTCTCATGAAGAATATGACAAGATCTGAAATCTTAGTTTACTCAAATGTTGAAAAGCAATGTTTCATTCATAAATATGGTAACAAAACGACTGGTAATGAAATGTAAGGAAGGCCACTTAGTAAATACTAATGTTGAAGAAGAAAAGGATAACCTGGAAGATTCCATAGGTGAGAAGCTTAGACACTAAAGTTAAAACAACTCTCTTCCTTCATCTTCCAATATTTCGATTTAAGGTTGATGGGAACCTTGAAATACCAATGTATGATGGTCAAGCTAACGCTGAAAAAATTGAATTGTTGGTTGAAACAATTAGAAATTTATTTGGCATTTATCAAATCAAAGTAACACAACAGATTTCTTTTGGCTGTTAGAAAATGTCCAAACATGCTCTGTTGTGGTGCGAGAGCTAATTAAATGCACTAAGGATAGGTAAAAAGCATGTGATTATAAACTGGTAGGATTTCAAGGTATTGTTGGAATCACATTGTTATCCTATAGGCTATAAAGAGAAACACATCTCTTGAAATGGCAGTACCTTTGACAAAAATAGGGACAAGGTGTACAAGAATATACATTTGAAATCTGAAATCAAGCCATCAAGTTGGGTATCTCTTTAGAAGAGCTTGGGGTATTAGTGAAGTACCTTGGAGGACTATTTATCCATATATGAAGGCAATTATAGCTCTTCAATGTGAAAAGCATAGATGAGGCAATTAAGAAAGCTCTCATCATTGATTTGGACTTGAGAAAAGGACAACCAAAAAAGGGGCAATAAGATTGTGCCCACAGTCCGAAAAAGGAAAAATAACATCCATTGCAAACATTATGACGTGGATGGACACATGAATGACAAGTGTTGGAAACTTCATCTGGAATTGCATTCAAACTGTAACCAATCCATGAAAGGAGAAAATGCATCTATGAATACAAAAAAGGCAGTGGTAGAAAACACCTCCGATGTGGATGAAGCCATAACATACACCATACTGCAACAACAAAGAGCAAGTTGATACAAAAATTGCACTATTCAAAATCAAAATTCAAGTGAAGGATCGGAAATTAAATTCTTTGTTTGACATTGGTTCTGAATGTATTCTAATTTTCAAATATTTAGAAGATGAGCTTGGTCTAGAAGCTTATGATTTAGTATAATTGGTTTGTTGGGTTAGATCCATGAGAAATTTTCCATGACAATCACCAAGAGATCCAAAGTCAAGTTTGTCATTAATGTTGATCATGTTAATGAAGTAGAATATGAAGTTACACCACTAGATTCTTGTGAAGCGATGTTTGGTGGCCCATACCTATGGGATAGGGATCTCACTTATTATAAGAAAGAGAACAAAATATCAATTCGTTAAAACAATGAAACAAGGGAAAAAAAACAACTTGATTGGAGAAAACAAGAAGTCGATATCGTTCATATTCGATGAAGTAGTGAAATTAGGGAGACAAGTGGAGGCCATGTGCTTCCATCCCCTTCACAAGTTATATTTTGGAGACCAAAAGCCTCACTCTAGGATGTATGATTTGAAATGAATACGCAACAAACAATGAATGGATTTAATGGCTCAACTCAAATGCAAGACACTCAACAAAACAAGAAGATTGGCTATGGAAGCGAAGCTCGAGTATACAAAGTTAATAGCAAGGTTAGAGGATGTCACTGACAAAGTGAAGGGCACCACACTTTTTCAATCCACTATTGCTCGCCTCTAAAGTGCCACATTGCCAACGAAAGCACAAAATAATTAAATAATTAAAAACAAGACAAATAACAAAGGGAGTTTTGATATGAATGCTCACAATAAAGAGACAAAGGAGAGGAAGAGTGCTTGAGTTAAAGAGTTCAAGAGTTGGGGACACCTAGCCTTCCCACTAATCCCAACAAATCTAGCACCTCCTATCACCCCATTCACAACATTTTATAAGGGGATATTTGTAAAAGAAGAGAAGGCACTACTCCAGATAAACAAAACACCATTGTAATCTTGCAATTGTTGAGATTTAAACATTGAGCAAAGCCATTCAATGCTACATTTTTTCCTCCGAGTTTCTCGAGTGTAAATTCTATTGTTTATGGTTCTTAATTGCTATGTGGTTTTGGTTCTTTGTATATACTTGTTTTAGTTATGGTTTCAAATCATTTTTGGATTCAATTACTTGCTTATGTGTTGTGAAAATCATATGCACAACATTGAATTGCATAATGCACTACCTACAAAGCATATATACTACCCACAGATTGAATTCACCTTTAATCAAAATGTTGGTTGGTTTTCCACAACCAATTGGTTGATTACTTTATTGTTGGGTTCAATTTCATGCTTGTTCAGTATGAAAACTACATGCTACAGCTTGATTTCTCTTTGAGGGCATCACTAGTCTACCCACAGCTTAATTCCCCTTTGATTGGATCGTTGATTTATGCCTACAGTATATTTACTAAGTGCTATATCATTAAGCTTGGTGCTCCTTAAATCCTAGCTCTATTCCACACTTATAGTCAAGGTGTTTTACTTAAGCATGCTGTAAGCTAGAGATTATATGCCTATACAAATTCTCATACTTAGTGATTAGCCAAATTCTCTCAATACCTTTGCTTTATCATTGGTATAAGAATTGTGGCTTGAATGTTGTGTAAACCAAATACTACAGCCTGTTGTGTATGGGCATAAACTCATATATATGTTTAATTAAGTATTGAATGGTGCTCTGCATAAACCATATATGGTATGGAAATGCATAGTAGATCCTATGGAAACCTTTTTACTTGTTCAATCCCATGGGCATTGATATATATATATATATATATATATATATATATATATATATATAT
>ML796533.1:596791-613015 GCA_009831015.1 Picea engelmannii
CCTATACCTACAACCTATCGCCCTAGAGACCGTGTGTTGAGTAATTACCTACATCCTCTTCCTATGGGTTTATAATTACTATCGCCCTCAAGACCGTGTGTTGAGTAATTATCTACAACCTCTTCATATGGTTTATAATTATAAATGTGTGTGTGTGTGTGTGTATTCAATCCCTCATGTCTATGGTGATTGTGGTAACAAGAATGGAGCCAATTGCATCATACATTTTACTTGATGATGTAAAGAGTGGGTAGATGTGTTGTTAAGATGGTTGGGTTTGAATATTTTAGTAAGCAGGGTGGCATTCAAAGTATCTTGCTTGATGGTATAACAGAATTGTAAAGTGGATTTGTTCACAGTTTGGCAGTGAGCTTGGTAATGCAAAGCCAACAAACCAAGCATTGAAACCAAATCAGAAACAAAAATATCCATTCAAGATAGTGGTGAGTGATAGGAGAAAATCATAACCGAGGTTTTCTTATCCACACAAAAGGATGTGATAGGAGATTTCTTAGAAAGCAGGGGAAAACTATCAATTTAAAAAAAAAAAAAACTACAGAAGTCATGGAAATAGTGACGTAAGTTTGTCGCAAGCCATTGGTGGGTTTTTTACTCTGCCACGCTTTTTCGTCGCTATTGCCACGCTTTTTCATCGCTACTTTCCACACTTTTTCTTGGCCAGTATAACATCTACGTGGCAAGCCATTGGTGGGTTTTTTACTCTACCACGCTTTTTCGTCGCTATTGCCACGCTTTTTCGGAGCTACTTGACACGCTTTTTCGTTGCCAGTATGGCATCTGCGTCACAAGCCATTGGTGGGTATTTTTACTCTGCCACGGTTTTTCATCTCTATTTCCACGATTTTTCATCGCTACTTGCCACGCTTTTTCGTCGCAAGTATGGCATCTGTGTCGCAAGCCATTGGTGGGTTTTCTACTCTCGCGCTCTTTTTCGTCTCTATTGCTACGCTTTATCGTCAATATTGCCATGCTTTTTCGTCGCAAGAAGGTATACCTCTCTTTAGGATGATGACACATGGCGGCCTAATTTTTTCATTGTTTCCACGAATACCTAGTGCGTGGATACAACGACGAAAAAAGTTCCACGAAAAATATTGTTTGCCTTCGTGGAAAGTGCGACGGATATGTGTGGCAATAGAAATGAAAAACCATGGAAAAAAAATTCATATGTAGTAGTTCCACCAAGGTGAAGCAGGGAAAAGGCATAATTTCCAAGCATATATCATGAAGTTGAGATAAATCTAAGATACAACATAATCAAATGGCTTGAATATTCAAATGATGCTCACCATAATATTGACTTGTACCTCATGGAGCAAGGCCATCTCCCTTCCAGAATCCAACCAGTGTGGTGGATGCCATATGTAAACCTGTGACCATCTGTGGTGGTGAGTGGGTTTTCCATCTATGAAAAAGGGTACTATTGGTCATGTATTCTCTTAACACTCCATATATGCAACGTGAGGGCCTCGAGACATGATCTCCTTAGGTATCCACAAAATGGGGATAATAGTGACATCTTATTATATCATAGTGTGGCATCATGGAGTTATCATAAGTGCATCAAAACTTATGCTAAGGAGTATGGAGTTTGTGGAAAGGAGAATTTTTCACCTAGGCAATTTGGACTAGGGTTTCTAGATCAAAATGCAAAAGTAAGAAAGAACACACATGTGAAGAAAATTGATTTTTTGAGGTCATATGTGGTTTGTAGAAGGGAGAATCATGTATATATGCAGGTTTCAGAAGGACGAATCGTGTATAGGGTATATGTTGTTTACATGAGATAAAATTGGGTATGTCTGCAGATTGCAAGTTGGTGAATCATGTATCTAGTTTTCTAGGCATGTACAAATCCATACGAGCTGACAGGTGACGTCGGCATGATGTATAGGTGGTCTACAGTAGATTCATGAGCAGAGGATATTTCCATAATATAGTTGGGGTTTGATTTTCTATTTTTTATTGGAAGGATAAGGTTGTCCTCAAATTTTCTTGTTTTGGACAAGGTCGTCCTCATATTTGGTGATATTGTATTGATTCAGAGGACTATTTTTTGTCCTCGCATTTGAAGGACTGGATAAAGTTACAGAACATAAATATTGTGTCTCTTGTGTATTGATGATTCATATATGATCTTGGTGTTTCTGTTGCATATGTTTTCAGTCAATAATTTCAGTGTAAAGTTGTTCAGTGATAATTAGATCACTAGGAAGAAATTTTCATATATGAAATTATTCACATAGAGTTGCATGTGAAAATTGACATGGTATTAGATCTTGGGATTTGAAGAGAAGGAGATCATCTTGAGACACATTTTTGGTCACAACACTACAAGAGTGTTGTAATTTTTATTTGTTTTGTTATTGTTCTTATTCCATGCAGGTCACCATGGAAACATGGCTAGCGGATAGAAAATATTCGCATCATATGACAGGGTCACAGAAATCACTCACCCGTATAATAGAGAAGAACTCAAAATTGTAGGTGCAACTTGGAGATAATGCTAGGTATGCAGTCAAGCGATTTGAAACAACTTCGATTCAGTTGAAGTATGGAAAGCCTCTCAAGATGAGTGAAGTATTGTATGTACCTAGACTAAAGAAGAATCTACTCTCTATTTCTTCCATGGAGGACAAAGGGTATGTAGTGGCATTCACTGATGGGAATTTTCATTCTCGACCAAAGAGTTTGATTATTGATTCAACATAAGTCATTGGAACTCATGATGGTAGTATTTACA
The DNA here is from genome assembly GCA_009831015.1 of Picea engelmannii. Classification (NCBI taxonomy): domain Eukaryota; kingdom Viridiplantae; phylum Streptophyta; class Pinopsida; order Pinales; family Pinaceae; genus Picea; species Picea engelmannii. Next base: position 599,556 of record ML796533.1, read on the forward strand.
AGCTAACAGGTCAACCATCTCAGGCCCTAGTGCATGACAATGTAACCCATGCGAGATTTCAAATAGGAGATTGGGACACTTGCATCACCAATATCTACCAGTATTAAGAAATATGGTCACAAGTCTCCCAGAGTTTGGAATTGAGCTTCAATGAGTATGAAGAGGTTGTTCACTTGGAAAGAATCTCAAGGATGTTTTTTAAAGCAATGATAGTAGGCCCAATATAATCATGGACCTGGTACATTCATATGTGAGTGGACCGATGTAAGTTCCATCTATGGGTGGTCTTCGGTATTACGTGATTTTCATTGATGATTATTCTAGGAGGACATGGATCTACTTCATGAAGAACAAGGATGAAGTCTTCATTCAATTTAGGGAGTTCAAGGCTCTTGTGAAAAATTAGACAGGGAAGAAGATCAAGGTCATGAGGTCAAAAAATGGGGGCAAGTATACCTCCAACGAATTCAAGAAATTTTGTAAGAAAGAAAGGATTAAGAGGGAGACTTCAGTACCTTATAACCCTCAACAGAATGGGGTTGTCGATGTTATAAATAATAGGTGTGCTCGTTTAACCATAAACAATATAGCAATATTGTCACCCAACCATAGGCCAAAGCCACCCCCGAGCACCTTAACCTTGACAGAGAGAATAATTTTGGAAGCAAACCCTAGGTCCAAAATCCAATAAAGGTATTGTACCACTCTCCAGAGATAGCATACCAAGAAAAAATTCCAAACCATAACCAAGAGAAAGTCCAAGCCTAAAACCGAAAATACTAGTTACAGTAGTTGCAGTTGCAGCTACTCTCCAGACTTGCACACCTACTGAATTTCTTCAGTGTACACTAGATTTATGAAGTTGTGATATGTGTCTTTCAAATGAGATCTGGCATGTTGTATTTATACCGCTCCTCCTCACCTTTCTGGGCCAACTACTCATTCTGGAGGCTAAAAAATCAATATTAAATATTTTCTTTAGCCGACTTGTCTTCTAGGGTTATGTCCAATGCTTTAGGGTTTCTTCTTGCTTCCTGAAATATTCTATTCTTTTCAGGGTTCCATGTGGAGGTTAATACCTCCTGCAGCTACCATAATATCAACACTCCATCCTATATAGGGAGGTATTGAAAGCAATGTTCTTGAGCACAAATATACCATTCAACCGGTAGCATCATCATAGCCACACATTCTATCTCATGATTATATCATGAGCACCATCATCACTATCAGTATCATATGATAGCATCAATTGCATCATCGCTCGAATCCATACTCCATATGAGTAATCATCCATGATGTTGAATAATTCATTCACTCCATAGAGTGATACAAGAACCATTCTTCTAATCCAGACATATTTCCTAGAAGAATAACTATTCCAACAGATGTTGGAAGCCATGCCATGGGCTACAATGACTATTCTTCTAATCCAAACATACGTCCTAGAAGATTAAATTTCTTGGGCCATTTTCCATCTGGAGAATGTTTTTCCACCAGTACACTGACTATCCATATAGATGATAATAATTTCCAACACTACTGATAGTCTGCATGGAAATCAAAACAATGTCATTCAATATAACACAACTGTGTCTATCCATAGTAGTACACAACTACTATCCAGTGGTACACAACCACACCAAGTAGCACATGAATACTTAATCAGTGACACATAGTCACAACTAGTGGAACACATCCATCACAATAGCATACATATACTATACAGAGACATATAGTCTCCATAGAAATCATATCATTTGATATCAACCTGCATAAAACAATATCATGATATAAATTGAGTCATTTGAGCCATTCTTCCATTCACATATGTGATATATAGAAGAGCATATGCCCTCAAATGGTAAAACATCATCCATGGGCTATCTGGACTATTATTCTTAAGCATAGAAGAATAATTGTCCCTGATTTCTGAGCCTGGACCATTCACCTAACTGGGCCATTCCTCTAGCACTAGTCATAGTGAAACCTAGAGAGAATAAGTTTTCCCTAGGGAATGCTTGTCCCTGATTGTTGAACCTAGACCATTCACCTAACTGGGTCATTCCTCTGGCACTAATCATAGTGAAATGTGGATGGAATGAGTCTTCCCTAGGGAATGAATGTCCAGACCATTTCCTAATGGAAATGATTGTCCTACACCAACCTCCAAAAAAAATCATTCTTCGAAACTGCTCACAACTGTGAACTTCAAAAGATTGATTGCTCGGTGAGGCGGACCATTCTACTTGACCACTAGTCAAAGTGATTGCCAAGAAGAATGATTGTCCTAAACCATTCCCCCACACTGGCCACAAGTGGAATCGTTGTCTATGGTACATCAACAATCTATTGAACCATTTTCATTACAAAAATGATTGTTCGATCTGGACCATTTTCCGAACTGGAAAATGCCTGTCCGTTAGAAATCTCAAACCACTTTCCGAACTGGAAAGGAACTACTCATCCTAGACCATTTTTCGAACTGAAAAATGATTTTCCATAAATCAATAACACATTAGTGCTCCCTCCCAACCTGGGAGTAATATCTTCCTTTTTCAATAACGAAGTCATCTCCACGAGCCCCAGCTTGTTTCTTAAGTACACAAACTTTTTCATCTTGGACAGAGGCTTTACTAAAATATCTTCTATATTCTCATCTGTGGAGATATATTGGAGAACCACTTCTCTTTTCTGGACTTCATCTTGAAGAATGTAATGCTTGACCTCAATGTATTTTGGTATGTCATGGAACATTGGTTTTCTCTGAAGGATTCATATAGCTTTGATCATTACAATATATCATGTTCAAATTCAGCACTCATGTTTCCTTCTAGTTCATGACATTGTGGCAAGGCTCAAACTGAAACATATCCAAGTATCACTTATTTTGTCATCATGAGATTTTTCCATGGATTAGAAATCTATCATCTCAAACTTCTGAGTAACTATTTTGATACACTATCTCTATCATAGAAAGTTTTCACAACACTTTTGATGTATATGCGATACTCTGCATCAATTTGTTTGAATCCATACAAGGTCTTCTTATATATGCATACATGGGTCTCTTTTTGGTATAAGCTTCCTTCTCACTTTCTTTATTGGGAAGAACAATCTTTTACATGTAAATTCCAGTCCATGGATACTACAAGAGGTATATTTGAAACAAGTTGTTGTCATAGTCTTCTCCCTCCTTCTGGAAGAACCTCTGAATATTGAAATTCATCCATTCATAAGTCTTTTTCACACTATTCTTTATCATAACTGCCATTTATTTTGCTCGATTTCTTCTTAGTGAGTTCAAACCAAGATGGTAGTCTTGTGATTCTCGGTATAATAACTGGTTGTTCTGGATTTTCTTTCTTTCTTGGAATCTTCATGTTCTTCCTCATGTCTCTCTTTAGATATTGGGTCCATGGGTCTTCTATAGATTTCAATCCCTGAAGATTCCAACTTCTTCCTTTCATCATAGGATCATGGATGTAGATGGACAATCAGGATACTTTAAGGCTTATTTTCGAAGAATAATTTTTCTAGAGTAAAATTGAACATGTGTTTCTTTTCATGGCTGCTACTTTCAATGGGAACATGGATAGATAATTCATAATCCTCAATGGATCATATTACTTAGGATTAGATCCCTCCTAATCCTTGCTTCATGCATGAATGCATGCTCTTCATTTGGAATTTTGTAATCATCTCCCTCCATCTAAGATAGTTCACGCTTCTGTTTGCATTATTATTTCCTTATGCAAGGTGTCACGAGTCTTTTTCTAATTTCCTCTTGGTTGTTGACTTCTTTCTGTTTTGACTTCTTCTAGGTCTCTTCAGGTTTGATTCTAATTTTGGCTTGTCTAGAAGTTGTTACTTATATAATAGCTTCCACAAGAACTGTTACCAAATATTGTCAACATACTTCATCTTTTCATGTGTATTGCTTGACTTGTAGTCATCGTAATAGCAATACTTATCCTTTTATTATTCCATAGGTATTGTTTCCCTTGAACATATTTTCTTATAGGAAATAGATATACATGATATGTACAGGAACTATGTAAACATAGTATATACAGGAGATTTGAAGAATATTGTTACCTTGACTTAGAAGAAGAAGTTTGTTTTATCATGCTTGACTTTCTTTGAGGGCTCCCTTTCTTTGGCAATTGTTGCTTCGTCTGTTTCCTTCCTTTTCTTTAACTCGGGACAATGGTTCTTGTAGTGACCATATTTTCGGTAGTTGAAGCATTGTATATTTTACATATCCTTTTCTTGATTTGTTTTCTTCCTTGAGCCAAACTTCTTCTCATTCCTGAAATTATTGAACTTTGTTGTGAAAGCTTGATCATCATATTTCTTTTGGGATTTCACTTTTGCGTTAATCCTTTATTCTTCCTGTGCACATCAAGTCCAAAGTTCTTAAAATGTGGGATACTCCTTTCTTGTGTTCATTCTTGAGGCAAATGCATCCCATGTCTTGGGAAGACCATTGAGTACTATATTTACCAGTTTCTTCTTTGAAATGATTTCTTCAATATCTTGTAGTTGATCTCTTAATTGAGAGATTCTCACAAGGTATGATGTTGTGTTGTCATCATCATTCATTTTCATGTCACATAGCTCATTCTTCAGACTCATTACTTGTCCAATGTTTCTGACTGAGAAGAGGTTAGTTAGGGAATCGTACATCTTCTTAGATGAGTCAAGATGAGAGATGTAGGGTATCAAGTGGTCTTTTATAGAGTCCACTATGATACTCATGGAATTGATGGCATTGTCTTTGAACTTCTCCATAACTGCAACGTTCTAAGGTTCCTTCTCTTTTCCTTCTTCAAACTGTGGTTCCATGATCTTCCCTTTCACGATATCCAACACTTTATTCTTGGAAAGGATGAGATCAATCCTTGTCTTCCATGTTCTGAAGTTAGAAGCCCCTTTTAACTTTTTCTCTGACTTCATAGAGTAGGTCATGACTTCTTTGACTTGGTCAACCTTTGACTTTGAACAAAAACTCAAACTTGACGTCTTAGCTTGCTGAGAGTACCAGGAGATGTGATAGGTTAGGGAGCACTAGGCTATCCAAAATTTAGGTCAATCTATTCACTTAAGGTGTCTTAACAAGAGTATTAGGGTTTTGTTGCTGTAGCAAAAACTTTGACTGGAATTGCAACTATAATTGAGAAAAATCCTCCCAATCTATCTTCCAATGGTTAGACTATCCAAAAACACTATGGGCCCACAACCTGTTACAAATAATAGGTGTTCTTGTTTAACCATAGATAATATATCAATATTGTCACCCAACCATAGGCCGAATCCACCCTCAAGCACCTTAACCTTGACAGAGAGAATAATTATGGAAGAAAACCCTAGGTCCAAAATCCAATCAAGGTATCATACCACTCTCCAGAGCTAGCATACCAAGCAAAAATTCCAAACCATAACCAAGAGAAATTCCAAGCCTAAAACCGAAAATACCAGTTGCAGTAGTTGCAACTGCATCTACTCTCCAGACTTGCGCACTTACTGAATTTTTGCAGTGCACACTAGATTTATGTAGTTGTGAGATGTGTCTTTCAAATGAGATCTGGTGTCCTGTATTTATACTTCTCCTCATTATCTTTATGGACCAACTTCTCATTCTGGAGGCTAAAAAATCAATATTAAATATTTCCTTTAGCTGACTTGTCTTCTAGGGTTATGTCCAATGCTTTAGGGTTTCTTCTTACTTCCCAAAATATTCTATTCTTGCCAAGGTTACACGTGGAGGTTAATATCTCCTGCAACTACCATAATATCAATAGCCGAGAGGAAGAACCGGGCCATATTTGAGGCTTCCAAGGAAATGTTGCATGACCAGGATATACCCTTAGAGTTCTGGGTAGAAGAATGAAACATGATAGTTTATGCTCAAAACATGAGTCCTCATAGGATCTTGGAGGACAAGACTCCTGAGGAGGAATTCACAAGATTCAAACCAGATATAGGGCATTTGAGGATCTATGGTTTTCCAGTATATATCCATTTTCTTAAGGAGAAGAGGATGAAGTTAGAACCTTCTGGGAGGAAGGGTATGTTTGTGGGATACAATGAGACTTTGAAGGTAAACTGAATTTAAACTCAAAGACATCAGTATGTTGAGGTTAGTCAGGATGTCATATTTGAGGAGGATTTGTCTTTTAGGAGGTCTCAAGAGATCCGAACAGGTGGCGAGGAGAATGAGTCTCCATAGGTTGAGGAGAGTATAGTCCCATTCGGTACAGGGGAGTGGCCCTCATATCATGAGGAGGATTCAGAGGATGAGAATCCAATATATCCTCCTAGTAGCCAGGACACAAGACCTAAATGTATTCTAGAGACCTTAAAGGATTTTGAGAGACATATAGCTCCCAGAAACACCCATAGAGAAAGAACACCACCAGAGACATTTGGCTCATATATGGCTCTTATGAGTAACATTATTGATTCTGAGCCTTCCAATTTTAAGGAAGGAGCAAGCCAGCAAGTTTGGAAGGATGCCATTATGGAGGAGTACCAATCCATCATGAAGAATGACGTATGGGATATAGTTATGATACCAATAGGAAAGTCGGTAGTAACTTCCAAATGGATCTACAAGATCAATCATACTGCAGATGGAAGTATCGAGAATTATAAGGCAAGGTTCGTAGCAAGAGAGTTCTCCCAAAAAGAGGGAGTAGACTACGAGGAGACTTTTTCTCCAATATCCAAGTATACTTCTATCAGGACAATTATTTCTCTCACTTCAATCATGAGGTGGAAGATTCATCAAATGGATGTGAAGACAACTTTCCTCATTTGTGTAATTGAGGAAGAGGTGTACATAGAGAAACATCAAGGATTTGAGGTACATGGGAAGAAATCCCATGTTTGTAGATTAAAGTAAGCCTTGTGTGGACTCAAGAAGACACCTTGGGTATGGTATTGAAGGATTGACGGGTATTTTCATATCTTGAGCTTCACTAAGAGTGAAGAAGATCCCGACCTATATCTCTTACATGTTGGTAAGAGTCTTCTTATATTATCATTATATGTTGATGATCCATTCCTCATAGGATATGAGGAACTCATTGTTACACATCAAAAATACTCACTTTGATAGTGTCGCAAGTGTCGTCATTACAAAGGTTGCAAGTGTCGCATTTTGCTCACAAGTGTCGCAAGTGTCAAGAAATCACACTGCCATGATGCCTATGTTGTGCCTATAACGACATGAGAAGGACACTTGAAACACCTCAAACATTTTCTTTGGAAGAGGAGGAAAGGTTAAATGGGCTCATGAACCTTTTTCCATTTGAAATCACCTCAAAAATCTAAGTTCTGGAGGGGAGTGCTCCCCTATACCTCTTCTGGGAGTGCTGGCGCTCCCCCTTACACTGTCTGTGAGTGCTATAAATCTCCTTTTTCCCTTCTGGAGGAGCGCTATTTATTTTAGGAGTGTTGGCGCCCCCCTTAAGCCTACTGGGGAGCGCTACAGCACTCTGATGGCCCATTTGAGGGAGCGCTGCCTATTCTGGGCAGTAGTTAAGTTGTTGAGATGAATGGGGGAAGGATCCTTTCATTCTTAGAAGTCAGTTGAGTTTGAATCCTCAATCAACCCATGATCTTAGGGCATATCCTCAACTGAAGGAGGAAAATCCTCAACTTCCCCAAGGATATCTCAAGTGGTTAAAGCCTCTCCAAGGCTATATAAGCAAGCTTTCTCATGGTGAAAGGGGACTGGAAAAGGAGAATCACACCAAACTTATGATCTTATAGATGGTGCTGGAAAAGAGATATTTTGGAAGAAAGAGACCTATGATATCATAGGGAGCAATCAGTGAAGGTATCATCATTCAGATCATGGATCTTTTGAGCAAGGGATAGACAAGGAGGACTTGGCGAAACTGCTGCAATCCATCTACGGTTGTAAGCAATGTTTTTTCCTCATTAATATAATTTGCTTGGCCTGTTTCTTTCTCATTCGTGTTCAATATCACATGAATTTGTCTCTTTAGTAGATAGACCTATTTCGGACTAATCTTGATAGAGTAGGAAGTGGTCATACTTTGTTTGTCTACAGGGCTTATCGAGGAGCGAAAGATTGGAGCTCAACTCGAAGCGTGCAGGGACAAACACCGGTAAAAGGTATTTATTTTATCCTTCCTCCTCACACACTAGCCCACCTAGATCTAAAAGGAAGTCAGTGACCATGATAAGCACTTTCTGTCTTAGAGTTAAGAGTCTAGCTCTTTGAGGAGATCTACCTGTCCGCAGGGAGATTTTCCTTCAACAGAAACTGGTGACTCCACTGGGGAATCAAATCAAAACTATTGGTTTTGATTTTTCCTCATAAGACCTTGTCTTACCCTTTGTTGTTTTCAGACCTTGTTCACCCCTTTATATCTGATTGCATTTTCTGATTGACTCAAATTTTGGGTTTTTTGACCTTTTTGTGAGTTTTTTGAGCCTGACGCCCCCCTTCCCATGTTAGCAGAGTGCCATCACTCCCTGGAAGTGTTAGACAGAGATTTATAATGCTCCGGTGGTCCTTATACCAGAGCGCCAACCCTTTTTTGCCCAAAATCTCTTCAAAAATTGTATTTTTTGGAGGTCCAAACCCTGTTTTTTCACTTGTTGAGCTGCTTTGTGATTCAATGCTTCTTCCTTTGACCTTTGACATGCTTCCTCCTAAGAAGTAAACACCTTATTGTTCATATTGTATGCCCTTCTTCATTATTTTTGAGTTTTTGTTGTTGAGAGCTTGAAAATGATCCCCTGCTTTCTTCTCTCCTATCCGACTGAGCGGGAACTCTAGTGAAGGACATTAGAAGTCTGTGACTCTTCTCATTTGGTTCTTTGAGGTCATCTGATCCAATCTCTTTCTCCTCCTTTTTATTTTTTGGTTTTCTTTCTTTTGTTTGATCGCAAAAAAGGGGTGTGTTGTTTGTGCGAAATTTTCATATTCTTGTCTGAATCTCCTTGATCTGAAAGGGTAGTTGGCAGGAGAATTTTTGCATTGAATTGATTATCTTTCGCATACGAACGACAAAAGTACATCTTAATGATTAGTTTGCATATTATTTTTCATTTCTGAAATGTTGTAGCATCATATTGGATTTGATTAAGAACAAAATTGATTGAGGGCATTCCTTATCAAGTGTTTGATAGTGAAAACGACTCTTCTTCTTTCCCTTAAATAGGTATTCATTGAAAAGAAATGATTTCTTATCATATTTCATGCATATTTTTGGGAATTGAGTCATCATTCCATCAGTTTCACTTTCGTACACCCTATGAGTAAACAACAGCCATTAAAATCAACGCTTAACTAAAATTTATCAGACTTTTTACATCTTTGTTAGCAAACCTACATTAGTTTAAGGTGTAGGGCTTTGGAATAGGTTGAAAGGATAACTTTCCAAAGCTATCAAACAAACTTAGTATCTTGCGGTAGGGAGAATCAAATCCAATTGTCGTATTGACTTGCTGGGATCCCCCTCTCACACAGGGGTTATGCACGAGGTCACATTCGGGTGAGTTACGGAGATTGTCCCTCCGTGGCCCAACTGTTTGTAGTGGTCGGATCGTATATTGGGGGTCACTGGAAGGTATACCCACGATTATGTGTGGGATCCTTTCAAGTTGATTTCGGACTTGTTATCCTGCCCATACGTTTCGACTCGACTGTCGATTGTACCCACCCAGGGGCTGACTATGATTTGGTGACCTTAGTAGCCACAATATTTAGGATCTCACACAAGGTGACGGTGAAGGGAAGTCTCACTGTACCTGGAACAGACGTTGGTCAAACTCACTCAGGCTCCTTGGAGGGTAAATCCACAATTACTGCATGGAAGATTGCACCAAGGCGTAAGTTTGTTAAGCAGGTCGCCAACGTAACTGATCCACCAGCTCTATCCCTGCCCCTTCCTATTTTGATCTCGCGACGTTGGATTTCATCACCAACTAGTGGTTTCATCATAAGAAGGTTTGTTTGATTGATTGCTTCTCAGATTCTTAGCATGTGTTGTTTGTTTTACTTAGTGGACCTTAGGTCAAGTCAGTGTTAATGGCATTGAATCCTGGGAGTACCAATGGAGGAACCCCTTCTCCTGGGGAACCTTATACCTTTCTTTCATTTGGAAAATTTGGTCCTCCATATGTTGCCACACTGAGTCTTCCAGGACTCACTATTGGATTACCAGTTTGGTTGTTCCCCACTCCGGTGATCCCGAATCCTCCCAATGTTTCAGTTGCACCTAATACTTTGGATGTCAATACACCACCCACACATCAACCTCTTGTCGATTTTTCTCCTTCTTCGTCCATCAAGTCTCCTTCCATTTCTCCTTCTTCGCCTAGTGAAATCTCTAAAGCAAGTAGCCAGGTTTATCAGAAGAAGAAGAAATAGAAAGAGAAGAAGAAGAAAAACCCGAAAAGGACAAAGGCCCCAACAACATCAGATGTTGGCTCTAAGAAACCAGTTACTGTTAATAGTACTGGGAGTGTTGATGAGGTCAACAATCTTAAAATGAAGAATCCAAAACCCAAATTCCCTTGTAGCCTTTCTAAGGGTGACCACTTTCTGAGGGATTGCCCCGGTCTTACCCAGGTTTTAGAAATGTGGTCCTCCACGTCATCGGCCTCTGCTGGACATGCCAATGATACCCCATCAACTAGTGATGTTAAGGTTGGTAAGAAGAAGAAAACTATCAAGTTCCCTTGCATGTTATGTAAAGGTGATCATTACTCTCACCTTTTCCCTCGCATGGATGAGGCTTCTTCTCTTTTGGAAAAACTTCAACTTCCAAAAGGTTATCGTAAGCTTTCCTCCGACCCATTGTTGGTTGATGGACTAGTCAATTGGGTTCCATCCTCGGTCAGTCCGGTTGATCAGATGGTCAATCTAGTTTCCTCCTCGATTGAACCACAAACCCAAATAGTTGATCCAGTTCCATCATCGATCAGCCCCGCTCTTCATCAAAAGAGTGACACCAAAGTGGTCAATCTATTTTCATCCTCGGTCGATCCCACTCTCCCGTTAGAGAGTGACACCAAAGCGGTCGATCCGTTTCCACCCGTCGACCATATTCTTCCCTTGGAGAATAAAACTCAAGTGGTCGATTTGGTTCTGCCATCGGTCGATCCCACTCCTCCTTTGACGAGTGCCAAAGTGACTGATCCAGTCCCTTCCTCGGTCAGTCTCGCTCTTCCTCTGAAGAGTGCCACAATGGTCGATCCAGTTTCGCCATCGATCGATCCCATTCCTCCATTGAGGAATGCTAAAGTGACTGATCCAGTTTCTTCCTCGGTCAGTCCCACTCTTCCTCTGAAGAGTGCCAAAGTGGTTGATCCAGTATCGCCATCGGTCGATCCCATTCCTCCATTGAGGAATGACAAAGTGACTACTCCAGTCCCTTCCTCAGTCAGTCCCACTCTTCCTCTAAAGAGTGCCAAAGTGGTCTATCCAGTTTCGCCATTGATCGATCCCATTCCTCCATTGAGGAATGTCAAAGTGACTGATCCAGCCCCTTCCTCGGTTAGTCCCACTCTTCCTCTGAAGAGTGCCAAAGTGGTCTATCCAATTCCACCATTGGTTGATCCAATCTAAGAATCAGTCGATCCTACTCTCTCTCTAGAGAGTAAACCCGATACTACCCATGTTTTTCTCGTTGATACAGACTCTATCGTGTCGGGGGGCATCCCTCATTCTCTTGTGAAACCCCCTCCAAGTACTGAAGCCATCATTTTTTATTGGGGTGTGCTAACTAGACCTCGTCTTCCCTCTCACATTCCTTTCCAGATTACAGTACAGGTTTGTGGTCGAGACATTCCTCAAACGTTGATAGATGAAGGTGCGTCTGTTAGTATTTTTTCTTTTGTTGCTTGGTACGCTTTGGGTTGTCTGCAGCTTGCACCGGTTACACAGAATCTGTTAGATTTTAACAGAAGAACTGTTCAACCTTTAGGGATCCTTCCTCAGTTTCCTGTAACTTTGGGAGGAAAAACTATCTTTATCGATGTCACGGTAGTCCGAGACCCCTTGTATTTCGCTTTACTCCTTGGGCGGGATTATGTCTATGCCATGAAAGCTATTGTATCCACTCTTTTCCGTGTGATATCTTTCCCTCACAATGGAAGAATTGTGACTGTTATCGCACAGTTTGTAGGAAAGGTTTGGTAGCTTGGGAGTAAGACTCAAACTGGCACAACAGGAGCTTCCCCACCCACTGTCACCTCGATGGGGGGCTCTTTTTATTCAGGGTGGCTAATCCCAAGGGAGATGTCCCTAGTAATCTGGGGTTCTGAAGGAAAAGGATCAAGGGTTTAGGGCTCAAATGTTAAGGTAAGATTTCCCTCCACAGATTACTGCCAAATGGATAGTCAAAAGAATGAAGGTATTCCACTGATAAAGGCACCTGTTTGCGAGACAAGGCAAATAAAACTAAAACGTGCATGCAGTGGTTAGTACTTCAAAATATTGATGACTATCTTTAACACATATATGAGCAATAAATGAATGTAATTATTGACGAAGTCAATGATTGCTATTGAAGACAAAAGACTTATAATACTCCTTCAATAAATACAAAAGACACTTGCATTCAATGTATAAAGTCAATCCTTGAATTATTACAATGCATCAAATAAGCTCATATATAAATATTGTTGTTGCGTCACTATGTAGATTAAGGGTGACGTCAGCCTTAGTTCTAGGTTAGTTTTAAGAGGCAAAAGATGTGGACGTTTTGCAAATTAAGTCAATGATAGCAATCTATACCTCAAAGCCAAATCAAGGGGTGACAATACCACAACGTTTTAAGCCAAACAAGAATTCAAACAGGTATGACGTCACCTTAGGGTTAGGGTTAGGGTAGCTAGACAAAAGGTGAACGTTTTGCTAATTGACCCAATGAAAGTGCTCAACACCTTTATGGCTATCAATGGATGACCTAGCCGCAAGTTTTAGACCAAACAAAAGTTCAAATAGGGCAAGACGTCATCAACAATTAGGGTTAGTAAAATCACTAGGGTTAGTTAGGGTTTCAAATTTAGAGAGTTTGAAAGAGTTGTTTTAACACAAAGATCTCAACGTTTTTAGGTTTAGACTAGTGCCTTGGGTTAATGGAGTCAAATCGAGAGAGACTAAAGGCTTGGAAGGACTTAAACTTAAAGACGGGAGAGTTAGGTTTGATGGTGCTGCAATGGCAGGGCCACCAAATCAAAACCCTAAGGGGAGGAGGCTCATTCCGGTGTAGCTAAATCTAGGCCTCATGCTCCTCCCTCTTTCCCTAAGACTCTTTGGCAAAAACAGCTAGCTATAAAACATGAATCTATGGCTGAAAAGTGTTGCTTGGGGACAAGGCTTTTCAAACCCTAAGAGACAAAACCCTAGGTGTAAACTAAATTAGGCCTAGGACGTCTTCTTTCTTCAATTTATGTTTCAAACTAACTCA
>ML796533.1:614819-659090 GCA_009831015.1 Picea engelmannii
AATCACCCCAACAATGGTCAAGTGGATTAGTGTAAGATCCAAGCAGTCATCATAAATGAAAGGAACCTAATGCATATATAAGAAGGTTATAACAATCAAATATGACACATACCATGATACCTCAGACCAATTACCTCATGGAGAAAGAGTCCTCTCCAATGCAAGCCCAGGCCGGTGGTGATGGAAGTTGCTACTGCTGACAGGACAAGTCTGGCTGAGAAGAAGAAAGATGGGCCCTCCAGGGCCATGCTCAAGTCACTCCTGCTCTTGGTACTCCATGTCTAGGACCATGTGGGCCTCGAGACATGATCTCCTAGTTATCCCTAGATATCAGGGATAACAGTGACTATTGATCAACTTTCATTCATCGGCCCCGACTGGGTTACCTCCCTAAGTGGTTCTTATATGAAGATAGTATTGCCCCCGTCGCATGTCAATTATGTGGCGTTGTCTCCCATGATTTCAACTTCCGACGATTTGGATCCGGTAGTGGACATGGTGATTTCTTCGGTAGGATCATTGGAGCCTGATCTCCTTACCCCTGTCACGACCCTCGACATGTGTTCCTCCCAGAGTGATTCTCTTCCATCCGGCGAAGATCTCTTGGAAGCCATGATCGAGTTTTTTCCCTTGACATGGTACCCTTCCAGAGCATTATCCTCTTGGAAGCCATGATCTGGAAGAAACCACGAGCATAGTTTCTCTTCTCTATGGCAAGCTCGTTAAAAAATGAAACCGAGGCCCTGAGCATAGTTCTTTTCCTGTGTCAATCTCGTTAAAAAATGAAACAATCACCTCTCTTGAACCTTCTTTTCATCCACCCTTCTCCTTTTTCTCATCTACTAGAGAACTTGGTGACGGCCTCAGAGCCAGTGAATGAATTGAAGCTTGGAGGGCATGTCTCCAGCCTTTGCTAATCTTTCTGGAGTTAATCCACTAGCTTTCAAGATGGGGGCATACTGAGCTTAGTCTTTGTTCTTTCTCGTGCTCGTAAATACATGAGAATACATACGGGTAGACTTTTATCTATTTTTCGGACCTGTATGGATACACGAAAAAGGAACCCCCTGGAGTCTCCTTGAAGCTCTTTTTAGACTCTCTAAACATGAAAAGATTGTCGAGTGATCTTGCTTCCTTTCCCACTCGTTAAACGGTTTGAAAGGGCGTCTTTCAAGTGATAATTTATCTTATTTTCAGCCTCGCAAGACTAAAATTATGAAAAAGGACAACATTGGAGTCATCTTTAAGTTCTTTTCAGACTCTCTAAAGATGAAAAGATTACCGAGCGAACTGTATCTCTTCACGCTCATTAAAGTATTTGAAGAAAACGTCTGTTGAGCGATAGTTTATCTCTTTTTCGGTCTCTTCAGACTACTTTACGAAAAAGGAACTGAGAGAGTTCTCTTTTAAGTGTTTTTCCAGACTCTATAATCATGAAAAACCTTCAAGTTTTCTGTCTTTGGACTCGCTAAACAAAACATCGACAGGCCCATATGGGATCGAACCCTTACTTCTTCCAGTTCATTAAACAAAGGAAGAGGAACTTACCGAAGGTGAGTTTTATTGAGCATGTGTTATCCTCCTCGAGCTCGTTAAATTAAAAATAGGTACTCATCTATCTGGATGGGGGAAAAATTGAAAGAAGCAAGCCAAGCAGTTTTGTGAGAACATTACCAAGTAACTCTTAGAGTCGCTCTTGAACACGACACTTTGTCTTTTGCACGCATTATAATCCGTTGAACCTCTACACTGAGCCAATCCTTTGAGTTTCTTTCACTCCTTTGGGTCACCTGACGTAAGTCACAGCATCCACTGCATCGTCAAGTTTTGGTCCATGTCATGTTTCTGTTGTTGTGCCTCAGTATTCAAGGAAAGTATCTGCCTCGAGAGTCATCCATCACAAATATCTTGTCTCAATACCCATGTCATTCCATGTTCATTTGATCTACCAATTACATCTCTATGTCTGTTTCATGTCGTTGATGGGGGATACATCAAGGCCCTCCTTCGACAAGCTTATTCCTGTCGACTTCAACACATTATCTAGGAATTAGACTTAGAAACCAGTTAGTACTTTAGGACCTGCATGCCTCAATGGAAGGTCTCCTCACATTTGACAGTGGGTTTACATCATTGACCTCTGATCGAATGATTCCACGAATGTTTGACTTTATCTCATCCATTCACATTTGTTGGGATGTACTAGAGTACCTTGGGAATCATTGACATTAATGGTGATCTCCCTCGCGCTTGTTAACGGTTTACATCATTGACCAGTAATCAAGTGGTTTTTGCCATGTTCGACATCAGGACATCTATTCACATGGTTAGATTCGTACTACATTGGGATCGGTAAGAAGACCCTAGGTTGAGTGATCACTTTGATATGTACTTTGCCCAGGTTGCGATGGAGTTTCTCTTGAATAATGACACATATACTGTGACATAGATCCACTTTGTATTGGTCGTGGCTATGTCTTGTCATCTCGTAGATTCACTGTGTATTCTTTTTGGCTACGATCAGTTCAGGTCATGGGAGTATAGATCCATAGTGTATTTTCAGTGGCTATACCTTTTTATTAATACAATTATGGATCCGCAATGTATTTTATGGCTGCCATATCTGACAAGTCTTGATCACCCAAGCATAGGTATGCCTGCCTTGGGTTTGAAACATGTCATAATATTTGTTGGATGTTTGTGTGCAGCGTTTGTCAGGTTCTCTGCGTCTATACCCTTGCTTGAAAGTCTACAAAGCATTTCAGTTTTCAGTTCCTGTCTTCTAACTTCATACTTTGGGGGGGAATCTGTTACACATCAAAAATACTCACTTTGATAGTGTCGCAAGTGTCGTCATTACAAAGGTCGCAAGTGTCGCATTTTGCTCACAAGTGTCGCAAGTGTCAAGAAAGCACACTGCCATGATGCCTATGTTGTTCCTATAACGACATGAGAAGGACACTTGAAACACCTCAAACATTTTCTTTGGAAGAGGAGGAAAGGTTAACTGGGCTCATGAACCTTTTTCCATTTGAAAGCACCTCAAAACTCTAAGTTCTGGAGGGGAGCGCTCCCCTATACCTCTTCTGGGAGTGTTGGCGCTCCCCCTTACACTGTCTGGGAGCGCTATAAAGCTCCTTTTTCCCTTCTGGAGGAGCGCTATTGATTTTAGGAGTGTTGGTGCCCCCCTTAAGCCTACTGGGGAGCGCTACAATGCTCTGATGGCCCTTTTGAGGGAGTGCTGCCTATTCTGGGCAATAGTTAAGTTGTTGAGATGAATGGGGGAAGGATCCTTTCATTCTTAGAAGTTAGTTGAGTTCGAATCCTCAATCAACCCATGATCTTAGGGAAGATTCTCAACTGAAGGAGGCAAATCCTCAACTTCCCCAAGGATATCTCAAGTGGTTAAAGCCTCTCCAAGGCTATATAAGAAATCTTTCTCATGGTGAAAGGGGACTGGAAAAGGAGAATCACACCAAACTTATGATCTTATAGCTGGTGATGGAAAAGAGATATTTTGGAAGCAAGAGACCTATGATCTCATAGGGAGAAATCAGTGAAGGTATCATCATTCGGATCGTGGATCTTTTGAGCAAGGGATAGACAAGGATGACTTGGAAAAACTGTTGCAATCCATCTACGAATGTAAGCAATGTTTTGTCCTCATTAATATAATTTGCTTGGCCTGTTTCTTTCTAATTCATGTTCAATCTCACATGAATTTGTCTCCTTAGTAGATAGACCTATTTCAGACTAATCTTGATAGAGTAGGAATTGGTCGTACTTTGTTTGTCTACAGGGCTTATCGAGGAGAGAAAGATTGGAGCTCAACTCGGAGCATGCAGGGACAAACACCGGTAAAAGGTACTTATTTTATCCTTCATCCTCACACACTAGTCCACCTAGATCTAAAAGGAAGTCAGTGACCATGACAAGCACTTTCTGTCTTAGAGTTAAGATTCTATCTCTTTGAGGAGATCTACCTGTCCGCAGGGAGATTTTCCTTCAACACTCATTACCAAATGCAAGAAGGAATTGGCTTTGGAGTTCGAGATGAAATACATTAGGTCGATGCATTGATTCTTGGGATTAGAGGTGTGGCAGTAGCCAAGTGAGATCTTCCTCGGACAGGAGAAGTGTGCAGTTCAGATACTGAATATATTCAGAATGATGGAATGTAAGTCCATGCCTACATATATAACCACCAATATGAAAATTATGGGAGCTTTAGATTTAGACTTGGTGGATCCCACAATGTATATGCAATTGATTGGTTCATTGATGTAATTGGTTAACGCTAGGAGAAATATTTGTTTTGTTGTTAATGCCTTGAGTCTGTTCATGGTTGATCTGAGGCAAGTGCGTTGGGTGGTAGCAAAACATATGCTCAGGTAACTCCAAGGTACAATTTTATTTGATCTGAGATATGTCGAGACTGATGGAGTGAGGCTACATGGATATTTAGACTCAGATTGGGTAGGTAGTGTAGTTGACAGGAAGAGTACTTTTGGTTCTTTCTTTAGTTTGGGATCAATAGTAGTTTCTTGATTCAGTAAGAAGAAGACATCCATGACACTCAGTTCAATAGAGGTAGAGTATATGGAAGCTAGTTTGGCGAGTTGTGAAGCTATTTGGATTCACAAGCTTCTTGCAGAGTTGTTTCGACATGAGTTGGAGCCTAATATGATTCATTGTGACAATCAGAGTTGTACAAAAATCTTGGAGAACCCGATATTTCATGATAAGTCAAAACACATTGATATCATATTCCACTTCATCATAGAGAAGGTGCAGAAGGGAGCTGTGAAGCTACAACACATTTCCACAAATGAGAAAATTGCAGATATTCTCACCAAACTTGTAGTGAAAGGGAAATTTGTATAGTTTAAAGACATGCTAGGAGTGCTAGAGAATACCTCCCTCGCTAAGAGGGAGTTTTGATTTTGTAGCTTCGAGAGGTATTCCCACAAGAGGCTAAGGTGTCAAGCATGTGGGAATTTTATTGGCACCACTTTATCTTTTGGGTTTGGTGAAAACCCCCTTGGATGTGTTGATGTTTTGGTAGCTAAGGGAGGTATTAACCTCTAAGTTTAACCTTTGTACTTATAATAGAATATTCCAGAAGTAAGAGAACCATTGAATAGATGTGTGAAAACCCTACAAGAGAAGTCAGTCGAAAGAGAATAATAAAAAAGTATTATAAGGCTCCAGAAAGCGAGGTCGGCCCCTCATGAAAAGACATCTTGGCAGACTAGTATAAATAGAGGCTAGGAGCTCCTCATTTAGACACTCTCTCACTCAGCAAAAGGAGGGCGCAATTATGAGGAGAAACAAATACAGTTGCAGTAGAAGGAGGTGCAAGTCTGGAGAGGGTGGTGTAGCAGTTTCCATGGTGTAATCTCAGTGTTTCTTGTATCTCTATTGTGTGCTTCTCTTGGTAAAGGTATGATTCTATTAATAGAGGTAAATTCTCTTGGTATCGTGTTGTTGCTGCAACAATGGTGTTTATGGTTAGGGTTTATCTATTGGTTCTAGTATGGACTTGATGGAATCATTCTATCTAAGAAAATGTTAGTGTGCTCAGGGGTGGCATAGTGAATGCCTATGAATCCAGAAGAATATAATAAATAGAGGGGAGACTCTGGGCCTTAAATAAATTAACATATGATCAGAAGAAGGAATTAAGGAGGAGATAAATTCTAACCTACATGATAAAAAATTCTTCATCCCCTCTGTCACAACCTGATACTCCTCTTCCATTAGCAGAAAAGGTGGCTCCACCGTTGGTATGTGAGTTGTTTCCTAAGACAACTCCTATATATGACATTCAGTTGAATATAGATGTTGCAAGCATGTTTGGACAAGAACCCTCATTTCTATCTTTCATTAGGCATGAAAGACCTCCTCTTGAACAACTTCATGCTTGATTCAAGGGCCTCAAAAAATGTCATATCATTGAAGGTAATGAAACAACTGGTTTGAAGACAACCAGACATTATGGCAATGTGTGTGGAATTGATTCCAAAAAAGTCAAAGTTCTCGGGGTATGTGAGGACATTGAGGTTTTCCTGATTGATTTTCCACATATCATCATTCTCATGGACATAGTAGTGATCGACGATCCAGATGCTTGTGGATGTTTTTATCTACGAGTCAGTATGTTTCTTTTGGGGGGTTCCTTGGCATGGATCTCACCCATGCACACATTCCTATGGGAGATGGAACTTTTCAGATACTATACAATAGAGATGAAGTTGATAGACACATGATGGATCCTAATCGTCGTTATTATGACAGCGAATGTGATTATGATGTCCTCCCATAGACCATTGATTATGATCCATATGAGCTACCATTTATGCAGGAGGACTCCATAGACACGCTTCTTCCATGGATAGATTAATACAAAGAGAAACTTTCAAAATACCAAGGGAAGGAACCAATGTCTATCCAAATTTCAAAGAAATAATATGAGAAACATGAAGAAATCGCCAAAGATACATTCCACACATAGCTTCCATACGATGAGAATACACCTTGCATCGATTTCAATGAAAGAAGTCTTGTGCTCATGTGGGACAAAAGAAAGGGAAACCTAGATATGACCAAAAATATAACAATTCATGGCTTGGCCCTTACATCATCAGGAAGACGTCTACCAAAGAAAGGTACTATCTGACAACATTGGATGGGAGGAAGATGCCACTATCGGTAGATGGATCTATTCTCCAACCTCACGTCCAGGTTAAATGACTTCTTCAAGGCCCATGCCCCAGGTAAGTAGGTAAGTCATTTTGATTCCCTCTATTTGCATCTTGATTTATCATACTAGTTTATATGCATTTCATTTTCATTTTTCTCTACTTGCATATTGATTTCATGCTTAGTTTATAAATTTTTGAAAAAATGTCAAAATTTTCTTTTTCTAGCTTAGTTGGTTTTGATTATGATCATATGAGAATAAGGATGAGTAGGCCATCCTGCACTTGACAGTTTGATGTTTCCTTCCAAGAACAATTCTACCAGGATATGTTGTGGTTCTCATGCACTCTATGGGGAGCACACGTCCCCAAGCAGGAGGCAAATGTTATCCTCATTTTGTCGATAACTAAGGATATTATGTCTCGAGGCCCTCAGGTTGAAAATACGAAGTGCCAAGAGACTACATGACCAACAATACCCTTTTGCACAGATGGAAACCCCTCTCACCACCACAGATGGTCACATATTTTCATATGGCATCCAACACATCACCTGGCTTCTGGAAGGCAGTGGGCCTTGCTCCATGAGGTACAAGTCAGTATTATGGTGAGCATCATTTCAATATTTAATCCAATTGAGTATGTTGTATCTTATATTTTCTCTAGATTTCATGATATATTCTTGGACATTATGCCTTTTTCCCTACTTCACCTTGGTGGTTGACATTGTGCCCTAGTAAGTGGTCTTCCTTTCGGATGTGTTTGCTACTAGGAACTCCCTTAAAGAGCCATCGTACCGTTCTCAGCCATACTTACCACTTTCCATCATTTTTCCCCTCCATTTCCTTATCTCTTGGGATTTTAGGGTGTATTGACCCAAGAAGGGGTTGTCCCTCATTCTATGGGAAGAAGGGGTTGAAGGCCCAGAGGGATTGATGTTGGTTAAAAGATAAAAGTATTTTATAAACCTTCCATATGCTTCTCCCAGGGATCACCCAAGAAAGCAGTGAAACACTTATCTTTGAGTAAGGGGGAACCACAATATAATGAAGAATGCTTAAAAGGTTAGTTGAAGAATAGGAGGTCTCATCACTAGACGACCTATCACATCCATGAATGTCTAGTGGTATGAAATTTCCATCATATGGTCACCAAACTAGGGTAATGGCTCTCAGTTGCATGGCTAAGAGAAAGGGGGTCTCGTCATGAGCCAACCTTTTCATTTCCACTAGGTATTTGTGGGTGACATTGCCATTATCTGGTCACCACGCCAGGGCAGTTACCTTCAACCTCTCCTTAAAAATATGAAAGAATACAATAATGACAAATAATGGGCTTGGAAAAAGTGCATTGCGGACGAAGGTACCACACACCCTTTACAAAAGAACCCATGAATGAGACACTACGACCCCTTTTATGTCATAATCCATATTCCCTATTATAGCACAAGTTGTAGGTTGGGAAAAGTCCAACCTAGCCACAAATAAAGTGCTAAAACTTGGGAATATTACACCCAATGTCACCTCGATGTAGGTCTCACACTTCAAGGGTGACTAGGTCACTCTAGGGAGGCAATCCCGACGACCATAGGGGGATTGATATAGAGGTACAGGGAAATAGAAATGAAGGCCATAGAGTTAAATTCTAAGTGGAATAAAAGGTAGGGAGATATGCCTTGCAAGTCAAGTAATTGTTTCCCCAGAGGTATAGTACTTCTTTGGATGATTGTACCTACTCGAGACACAAGAAAAGACACTTTTCAATGATATATGTTAGTGTTGAGATTTGGGTACCTTGGAAAGTGGTCTCCTTGTGTTTGTGAGATTCTAAACACATGTGAGAAGTACGTTGTTCCTTGTACTATGTACTTTATGTCTAATTTCACTTTGAATTAGGATATTTAAGTCAAAAGTTAAATTTGGTCATTTTAGCCTAAAATGACAATTAATTCACTTTGTGGGTGAATTGAGGGACATAAAGTGAAACTATGGAAACTTAAGTAAAGTGGGTTTTGAGTTAAAATTTACTTGATATGATCTCAACCATTGACTTAGGATGAGATGAGATGATCTCATCCACCCATTTACTAGGTTTGCTTATGCATCCTTAAGGAGGTCACAAGGGGAAAAGGAGGCTCATTCATTCCTTGTTATGTTCACTAGAGGAGAAGGAGAAGGAGAATGAGAATGAGAATGGAAGCATTGGGAGAGGATATCTTGGGTGCATCCTTGCATGGAGGGCTCATGAAGGCTTAGGGACCAACTTATTTTTTGGAGTTGTTCTTGCTAGGAGGAGGGCACACAGCTAGCAAGGATGTCTTGCAGTGGTCAGATTGCTCAGAGGACACTTTCAGTGGAGAGGCAGCACACGAGAGCACATTGTGGTGCAAGGTTTTCTCCATCAGAGCTTCAGGGAGCAAGGGTGCTTCATTTTAGTGGATATAGTTATATTTGAGGAGGGAGCACCATGCTTGGGCACATCTCTCACTCTTGGACTTGTGTTGCAGCTTGAGAAAAGCTACTATTGTATCAGGTTCATTTGTTTCATGTACTTGTTGTATTCCACCTTCTATTTTCCACATATATATACTTCCATTCCAAACTGGTTTTCCCCAGGGTCATGTTGACCAAAAATAATTGTGTTCACTTTCATGTATGTTAGAGTTTAGAAAAACATTAATTCAGCATTAATAGATCTCTAGGTGTGTTATATAGCTTATGGTATGCATGTGCTAACATCTTGTGACAAAACTACATGCTAGAGCACCCATTTGGCCTATGTAACTATAACAAATCAGCGAAGAAGTTACTGAACAATTTGTTGTCCTAAAACAAAAACAAACCATTGTTAGACAGTTGAAACTTAGAGACAATTTGAGGTCAAAGATAGACCTAGTTGGCTGCTTGATAGGACCTGGAAAATAATCATGGTATTAGAGCTTGGTGGTTGATCTCTGCTGAATTTTGGACAACATATTGTGGGACTATTTTAGACACCTTTTAGGCAGATTTTGTGGACAGCCATTGACCGAGTTCAGTGGCAGCTTGTTGGCAGATTTTTGTGGAGTGTTGTAGAACAGTTTGTGGACATTTTTGTCAAACTCTTTTCACACCTACATGGTAGGAGTGAGGCTGATTTTTCAAGACCTCTTTTTTCACTTATATTGCTAGGAGTGAAGTTGGTGTTCATTTTCCTCTTTTCACACCTGTGTTGACAAGAGTGAGGCAACGTTCCTTTGCAGTTGGAGCATCATTTTGAGTGCAGTCAGCAGCGATGTCAACATCTCATATGCATGTGGATGATAGGATAGTTGGGGCTAGCAATTGGTCACCTTGGAAGGCCAGGATCGATTTTGTCTTAGAGGACCTTGAACTATGGGATATAGTTGAGGCAGTCGTTCATCTTCCCCCTTCTACTGCTCCCATATTGTTAGCAGAGTTTGGGAAGAGGAACAAGGCAAAGAGGACGATGTGTGGTTCAGTGTGGGATCACATCATTCCCCACTTGACTGGGAAAGCTTGGGCATTTGAGATGTGGGAATATTTATGCAATCTTTCTGAGAGCTCTAACGAGAATCGAAAGATGGTTATTCATGATCGACTTAGGGGAATTTGCATGGTCCAGGATGATCCAGACACTTCTTTCCTTGGTCGATACACCCAGATTAGAGATGAGCTTGGATTCATTGGAGAGGTGGTGGACCCAGATTTTGTGGTGAGGACAACCTTAAACAACTTCACCAAACCATGGGGTCCATTCGTTCGTGGCATCATTTCCAGGGAGGTCATGCCCACACAGGAGAGGATGTGGGATGAATTCGTTCAGCTGGAGGAGACTAGACTTGAAGAAGAGGCCTCTGGACAACAGCATCAACAGACAATACAGGGTGATGATGATATTTCTCTTTTGACAAAGGGAAAGAAGAAGACCGGTCGGGGAGATCGGCAAGGTCCCAAGTTTGGGGCCCCACCACATGCAGGAGATAGCAGCAGTGGGGTGAAGAGAGGCATGAGCACAGTGAGATGATTTTCTTGTAGGGATATGGGTCACTGTGCAGGATAGTGTCCCAAGAAGAAGAAGAAGTTGCAGGATGTTTCAGCAGTGAAAACAGAAGAGCTTGAGTTCGATGAACAACTTGCAAGAGAGTGTGCATTTGCAACTACGTTGTTTGTTGTTACACTATCCAACATCATATGGGGAGACAGAGTTGAGGAGTACCTACTGACTCGTAGTAGTGATTCAGAGGGAGCTCAGACTCAGGTTTCATGGACACCATCATCAAGGGTGACTGGTCCACCTGGGATAGCTTCAGTTTCAGATTTGTCGATACAAAGGGTTGGTGTAGGGGCTTCAGAGCATCATATATTGATGAGGAGGAGCTACATGGAACCATAGAGGATTGAGCCTCACTTGGATATAGAGACGGATATATCTAGTTATGGATCCACTTCAGGTGGAAGCTACTTGGCAAGTGGCCAAGTTGAGGATCTTGGCGAGATGCCGAGATCCAGGTGCTCTTGGTGAGATACCAAGAGGGGGAGGCTCTTGGTGAGATTCAAAGAGAGTGACTCTTGGTGAGATGCCAAAAGTAGTGACCATTGGCGAGATGCCAAGAGGTAGAAATCCTTGGTGGGAGACCAAGGTGGGGATATTTGGTTTGATACCAAGATCTAGGTGATCTTGGATAGGTGGAGAGACACTTCCATATATGGATCACACAGATTGAGAAGATCTGTGTCATACTACTTTCATTGATTAGGGTACAACCATAATCATCGAGTATTTTCCAGTAGGCTGCAACCATATCCACTACAGGGATGAGATTGGTTGTGAAGGGCACTTTCCTCGGTAATAGGGAGTGTTGAGATTTGGGTACCTTGGAAAGTGCTACCTTGTGTTTGTGAGCTTCTAAACACATATGGGAAATACTTTGTACCTTGTACTATGCACTTTATGTCTAATTTCACTTTGACTTAGCAGATTTAAGTCAAAAGTGAAATTTGGTCATTTTAGCCTTAAATGACAATTAATTCACTTTGTGGGTGAATTAGGAGACATAAAGTGAAACTATGGAAACTTAAGTAAAGTGGGTTTTGAGTTGATATTTACTTGATATGATCTCAACCATTGACCTAGGATGAGATGAGATGATCTCATCTGTCAGACAGATGGCTTAGGTTGATGGACAATTGGTATGGATTGTTGGTTGTCATTGATGTCAACCATTGGAGAGTGATATTGTAGATTGATGTCAACCCTTAGTGATTGATGTCAACCCTTGGAGAAAGTCTGGTAGAAAATTCTATTAGCACAAAGGTTTTGGTAATGGACCCAAGGTTGTTTCATGTATAATGGTATGAGTTTTAATATATTTTAAGGTAAGACTATTCTAGATGTATAGTACATGGAATTCCAATTCTGGTGGTATGTGGAACGTCACATAACTCCTCACGGTTAGAGAGTTATGGCCATGATATTTTGGAGAATAAAGGTTTGGGTAATGGACCCAAGTTTGTTTGATATATAATTGTATGAGTTTTGATATATTTGTAGGTAATACTATTCTAGATGGATAGTATATGTCATTCCATTTCTGGTGGTATGTGGAACGTCACATAACTCCTCACGGTTTGAGAGTTATGTCCTTACAAAGTTGGAGGACTCTCATATGTTGGCGTGAAGCCCCAAAAGGTCAAAGAAGTCAAAGTGCTTGCAAAGAATAAATTATTTAAATAATAAATTGAAGTGACAAAGTCAAAGAGGATTATTTAAATAATAAATTGAAGTGACAAACTCAAGGAGAATTATTTAAATAATAAAGTGAAGTGACAAAGTCAAGGAGGATTATTTAAATAATAAAGTAAATGGAGAACTTTCTAATTATGGAAATTGATTAGAAGTGGGTTAGCCCTAAAATAAGGAAATTGGGTTAAAATGGTTAAAAGGTAACCCCTTGAGGAAGCTACATGAAAGTATAAAAAAGAGGCAAGGATCTCTCATTTTTAATCACACTTGAGCATATTGAATATCTACAAGTGACTGAGGTAACCAAAGGATATCTAAGCCAAATTTCAGAGGGAAGGTAAAGTAAAGAAGGCCGAAATTCAAGGGAGGATAAATTATTTTGATGATGCTTTCTAGGGTATGTTATTTACAGGTCATCTTGTCATTTTTGCAATAACGTTTTTTCTAGAATGATTCAGACCGTGAAATTGGGATGCCACTGAGGAAACATATCCAAGTATATGTGGTAACAATTTCAGCTTGTGGGTCGTTGTATTTTTGGATTTACACTCCGTGGAAAATAGGGTTTGTGGCTAGTCCTAAAACTAGTCTAAAACAAGTGTTTCGGATAAAAACATCATAAATTCTTCATAACAGATCCAAATTTAGTCAGACCAAATGTCTTGGTTAGAGTACAGTCTTTAGTATTATGTGTACAATTTTCATATCCATGCAACAAATATTCCGTGTGGGGCACACTCTACAAGTTCTCTCTCTAGAATAAGCCAGAATTCAACAAGGTATGTCATTTTTTCTATAACTCATTTTCTGAGAGGTTCCAAGTAGTGACACCTGGAAGAATTGCATAAAACACACTGAAGAACATTGTGTACTATTTTCAGATATTTATTCATTACAGATACATAGTTAGGATTATTTCAAGTTAGGGTTGTTGACTAATCCAAAACTAGTCATGTGAGACTAAAGTAAAGTTTGACGAAAATGCTAGTCTCTTGTTTTTAAAGTTAAGGAAGGTTTGCAGGTATCTGATCTTAACACCAGGTCTATTACAGAGTTACAAATCAGATTTGGATGATGAAATTGATGAGGGCTTTTGGTTGAGGTACATGTTGGGTACATGGTTGAGACAAGTAGTTGATGAGTTGGCACATACATGAGGTGTATAGTTGATGATGTTGGTACATCTTGATGATTCGTAGTTGATGAGTAGTTAATACATGATTGGTACATACTTGATACATGGTTGGAGGCACTTGTTAGTAGTATTGTTGACACATGGTTTATGGATGATGTAGCATACTTGTATTGATATATTATTAGAATCACATATTGATCTTGGTGATGATTATGAGTTGTTGTGTTATGCTTGGTTAATGCACATATTTGAGAGTTGTCTTGGTGAGTAGATCTGATTTGGTTGATAATATTGATGAGACAGGTTGTTGCAATAGGTTGTTTGGACAGGTTGTTGTGATAGGTTATTCGTACAGGTTTGGTGCATGGTTGATGCACTTGTTCATGGTACAGGTTGAGGTACAGGTTGGTGCATGGTTGATGCACTTTTTTATTGTACAAATTGATTATAGGTTGTTTGGTACAAGTTGGTGCATTGTTGATGCACTTGTTTATGGTACAAGTTGAGGTATAGATTGATGCATGGTTCATGCATGGTTCAGGTTATTGGTACAAGTTATTTGGTGCAGGTTTATTGGTATAGGTTTACAAAAGTATATCTCACAGTGATAGTGTGACACTGGTTCCATCATTCTACTTATACGTCAGGGCGGTTAGACGGGGCAAGGAGAGGTGGTTGTAGCCACCTTCCGGTTGTAGCCGGAGAACATAGGGGGTTGTAGCCTCCTTCTGGTTGTAGACAGAGAATTGGGGAGTTGGAGTTTCCCTCAGGTTGTAGCCTGAGAAACTAGGGGGTTGGAGCCTTCTTCCAGCTACAGCTGGAAAACAAAGGAAGTTGGTGCTTCCATTGAATGTAATTCTTCAAGACATATAAGAAAAATCATTATTTGGTTTTCTCCCGCTTTGGGTTTCCATGTAAAAACACTGGTGTATTGTGTATGTGTATGATTGTTCATTTTTTCATTGTTTATTTACTCTGCAATTATTGGATGATAATGTTACATTTATATAACACTTTCATTTTATGGTGAAAAATGATTAAATTTCTCTATTATTGATTCACCCCCCCCCCCTCTCAGTAATCCAACATCATCCACCCATTTACTAGGTTTCCTTAAGCATCCTTAAGGAGGGCGCAAGGGGCAAAGGAGGCTCATTCATTCCTTGTTATGTTTACTTGAGGAGAAGTAGGAGGAGAAAGAGGATGAGAATGGAATCATTGGGAGACGAGAGCTTGGGTGCCTCCTTGCAAGGAGGGCTCATGGAGGCTTAGGGCCCAACTTATTTTGTGGAGTTATTCTTGCTAGGAGGAGGGCACACAGCTAGCAGGGAGGTATAGAAGGTGTCATATTACTCAGAGGACAATTTCAGTGGAGAGGCAGCACATGAGAGCACATTGTGGTGCAAGGGTTTCTCCATCAGAGCTTCAGGGAGCAAGGGCACTTCATTTAAGTGGATATAGTTATATTTGAGGAGGGCGCACCATACTTGGGTGCATATCTCACTCTTGGACTTGTGTTGCATCTTGAGACAAGATTTTATTGTATCAGGTTCATTTGTTTCATGTACTTGTTGTATTCCACCTTCTATTCTCCACATATATATACTTTCATTCCAAACTGGTTTTCCTTTGGGGGGTTTTATCTAGGGTCATGTTGACCAAAAATACATGTGTTCACTTTCATGCATGTTAGAGTTTAGAACAACATTATTTCAGCACTAATAGATCTCTAGGTGTGTTATATAATTTATTGTATGCATGTGCTAACATATTGTGACAAAACTACATGCTAGAGCACCCATTTGGCCTATGTAACCATAAAAAATCAGCGAAGAAGTTATTGAACAATTTTTTGTCCTAGAATAGTATCAAATAATTGTTAGACAGTTGAAACTTAGAGCCAACTTGAGGTCAAATACAAACCTAGTTGGCAGCTTGATAGGACCTAGAAAATCTTCACATAAGCAATGACATTAGAATTTATTATGTAAGTCCGAAAGTGCACCACCGTTTTCACAAAAGACGTGCCTTTCTTTTCCAATTATGAATACCTCAATTCGTAATCATGAAGGGTTTTCTCATGAAGTTGATCATGAGTTCTTCACCCTTGGTATTCCTTTGAGCAAAAATAGATGCAACAATTGTTTCTGTAGCGAATGAATAGATGATGAAGTCCCTTTGAAAGTCCGAGCTAATGAGGACTTGAGCTGTAGTGATTTCCCTTTTGATATTATTGAAAGATTCTTGTGTATTTGTTGTCCATTCAAACCTTTTGTCATTTTTCAACAATAAATTGATCGACTTCACAATACTTGCATAATCAGGAACAAATCTTTGCACAAAGTTGATCTTACCAAAAAACGATTGAATTCCTTTCTTAGATGATGGGGGGTTGACTAGTTCATTTATATCTTGAACTCTTTATGTATCTATATAAATCCATTCCTTTCACACAATATGACCCAATAGTTTTCCTTGAGTTATAGTGAATAAACATTTCTTTGGATTTAGGGAAACACCATATAATATGCATCTGTAAAAAACTTTCCTCAAGTGATGAATGTGACCACCCCTTATTTTTTAATGTATTGTCAAGTCATCTTGATAATCCACCATGAATTTTCCTATCATCCCCTTAAAAGCATGATCCATGGCCCTCTGAAATTTGGCTCCTGCATTCTTCAAACCAAAGGGAATCCTAGCATATGCATATGTCTCCCAAGGTGTTATGAACGTTGTCTTTTCTCTATCTTCCTTAGCAACCAAGACTTGATTATACCCAGAAAAACCATCTAACATGGACATGCAAGTTGATCATGTGAATTTTTGGAGAAGAAACTCCATGTTAGGTAAAGGATAATTATCCTTTATACTTGCTTTGTTAAGATCCCTGAAAACTACACACGTCCAAATTTCCTTGGTCTTCTTTCTTACTATCACAGGGTTTGAAATCCAATCAGAGTTACTATGGGATATATTATTTTATCCTTCTTTAATTTCTCCAATTCAACCTTTACCAAAGGTTTTAATTTGGGGTTCATCATCCTTATTTTTTGCTTGACCGGCTTTGCTTCTTCTATCAAAGGAATAATATGTTGAAATATTGTTTTATCATAAGATTTAAAATCATCATAAGTCCATGTGAACACATCAAGATATTCTTTAAATAATGCAACATATTGATCAAATTCCTCAGTGGTGCAATCAACTCCCAAATTGACATATTTTGGGGAACTGTTAGTTTCAATATTGATCTTTCTTGTTTCTTGAACCTTTTAGAGTGAAATTTCTTCCATGAGATTTTTACCATGTTCATCTTTCATAAAAAGAGACTCAGATTGAATACAATCCTTCGGGACAATAGATATGTGATTTTCTTCATCATCATCATCATTCAAAAAAAAATCCAACTATTCATCATTCTCAAATACTTGTAAATATTCCATGTTATCAGGTACAGAAGGTTGAAATACTCTTTATACTTGAAAAGATGTTTTTCTTTGAATATCATCTGGGTTTGACAATGAGGTCGTCGAAGCTAATGAATCTGCCTTTTGATTCTTGTCCCTTGGAATGAAAGAAATGTTGAAAGAGATGAAAGATTCTATCAATTCGTTAACTCTTTTGAAATATAATTTGAGTCTTTCTTTTTTGATTTTATACCTCTGGGTGACTTTATTAATTACCAACTTGGAGTCACCAGGAACAATTAGATGTTCTATCTTCAATTATTGTGCAAGAATCATTCCCTAAATCAAAGATTCATATTCTGTCTCATTATTGGTACATGAAAATTCAAGTTTGATAGCATGTAGATGCATAATATTCCATGGACTTACAAGGACAATTCCAACTCCACTCCTGGAGCATGAACAAGCTCCATTGAATGACATCCTCTAATAACCTTCAAACAAATTCTCTTGATTCTTCATGTTTTGAATTTGCTCCAGGATTTCAATGTGCTCCATGTCTAGGATAGCATAACTTCCAATCCTAACATCTATATAATATTCCATTAATTCATTATCCTTCTTTTTGAAGGAGAAGGGTCTCTTGGGTTCACAAGGAACCTGGATCATTGCTCCTTCTTTGCCTGACATCATTATGCAACTTCCATCATTCATTATGTATCCCTCAATCATGGATGACCAATTTCTTCCTAAAACAACTCCATATGTCGGAAGAAGGTCTACCACAATAATATTGAAAAATGTAATAATACGGGGAGTTGTCGTGATCCAAGCATTAAAGTCCTTGATTTCTCCATAAGAGGACACTTTTCTGGAATCAATTGCATATATACTTTCACCAGTCTCATAATATTTGGAACAATTCATGCCCAATTCCTCCATAACCGTCAGGGGCATAATATTATTGGTCGCGCCTGTATCAACTAAAAAATTATGAAGTGAAACATAATGATTTTCAATTGAAATATAAAAGGGAGGAATTTCACCTCTCAACTTGATGGTTTACTTGTTCTGGCTTTGTTTCGGAATTGTAACAACAACTTCTACTTTTTTAGACTGATCATCCAATAATCTCAAAATGTTTTCCCTTTGTTGGAGAATCTTCACCACTTCTGTAAAAGGAAGAGTTATCATTAGTTTACTTAAGTCCTCTACAACATTGTATGTTATCTGAGTGGAGTTTGACATCAGGTGTTGCTTCTTACTTCCAACAGTGTCCGTCATTTTCTCATTCATTTTTTCTTTATCTTCTTCGTTTTCTTTTTCAAAATCATTTTTATTCTTGGATTTATTTACAAATCCTCTTGTATGGGAGACGTTTTCTTGTGAGTTGGGTTTGTTGTCACCTTCTTCAAATATATACATGGATGTCTCATATCCGTCCATCTGTACAATTTCAGAAATTTCATCAGGTGAATAATATTTCTCTTGCTCAACCATTTTCTCATAATATACATCATATAGAACATCATTGGGGGTTGGTTCACTGGGAACCCTTGGCCTTTGAGGATTATCCATGTTTTCAAACCTCACTTTTTTTTCTTGGGGAGGGTTCCTTCTTTTCTCTTGGACCGACATTCTCGGATTTGCTACATAATTATCCACCCTTCTTAGTCTGGTTATCTTGTTCTACATTTTCCTGATAGTTC
Organism: Picea engelmannii; assembly: GCA_009831015.1. NCBI lineage: Eukaryota > Viridiplantae > Streptophyta > Pinopsida > Pinales > Pinaceae > Picea > Picea engelmannii. The sequence goes on from ML796533.1 coordinate 633,520, forward strand.
TATTCATTTGTGCAATTTCAATTATTTGCTTGGTTTCTTGTGCCGCAACAGGGTCTACCTTCACATCTGAAATGGTTCCCTTGAAAAATCCTCATCCAATTGTTTGATTTTGGGTCAATCGTGGCTTTAGTTATTCATTCTTTCTTGAGATAGAGGATCCTTGATTATCAATACTTAAGCCTCCCAGTTGCCTTTGTAATTTTCCCAGGATAATGTCAGGGTCGACACCCATCTCAATCATAATTTCTTCTATCTCAGTGGCTTTAATCATTGCTTCCTCCAAGGTATCCATCTGAGATGTTATGATAGCATATTTTACATTTGTGGGCATCACGTTCTTATAACAACCAAGTATGACTGGGTCATTAGGTCTTTTATCTTCTAGTATCTTACTTAAGGCTTTATTGAACTTGGGATTAAAATCTCGTATTCTCTCATTCTTCCTCAAACTAATTTGGGTGAAATTGGTGAGAAGTGTATGATATGCAACTGGAGGGGCAAACATAGTCAGGAACATGGCTACGAGGTCATTAAATGATCCAATTGACCTACTGGGTAATTTTGTATACCATTTATAAGCTATTTCTAATAAGGTTTGAAGAAATAACCTTACCATCACATCGTCATACTCAACACGATGAAAATCACAAACATCAAGAAATAAGTTAAGGTATCTATTGGCATCGATTGTTCTATCTCCAGAAAATTCCTTCAAGGTATCCTTAGGGAGAACAGGGAGGTCATGTTGCCCACCTAGAATATTTAAAGGAGAATCACTTATTCTACTTCGGTTTTCTTGATTTCTTGTAACACCTCTTCCACTTTCTTTTCTTTCTTCATGAGGTTATCTTCATGGTTCTTCTCGTGATTGTTCGTTTCTTTCTCCCATATCCAGAGATGTTTTGGGAATATGATTTCCACTTCTTAGAATATTGATTTTCTTTCTTTTACTTCTGGTAATGGGTCCCTTGTATTCGTTTAGATTCAGTCCCAACCTTGTCCTTGTGTTTCTCTAGCTAGCCTTTAGTTTCTTCGGTCTTGTCGCTCGTCTCTCCTATGTCTCCAAAGGATTTATCTTTCTTCTTCTCGAGCTAAGATCTTCCATGACCTTTCTAATTCTTCTTGGGTCTCGGTTGTCTCTATTACCAGATTATATATCTCATGTAAGATGCTTCATTGGTTATTCAATCCAATTTCCATGTGGAGTTGATCAGCCTGGGGAAAAGTCAAGTATTTTTCAAAAAATGCTAAACTAGATTTCAGATTTCAGTTCATTCCCCAGTATGGTCGCCAAAAATGTTGATTCTTGAATCTGTTAGGACCAAAACGAAAACATCACGAGGATACAAATCCCCCTGCGTTTTTATAGAGGTGGTACTCCTCTTTATTTTAATATTTTCTTGGGACTCTAGATTTTTGTAATATAGGACTTTGCAAAAGTCTGTCATGGTAATCAAAGAAATATAAAGGTTGCAAGAAAAAATAACAAGAAAGAAAATGTTTTCTTTTCTTTTTAAAGAGAGTTCCTAAAAAATGACCAAGAATCGCACACTTCATACATTTGAAAAAGATAGACAAAATTTCCTCACATCCATCATAGTTAAACTAAAGATTTTTTATCACATAAATAAAAAGAAGATGGTCTGCATGCATAAGATAAATTTAATAGAATGGAAACATGGGAAGCTCAAATAAATATAATGATAGATCAATCTCAAATACTTTATACTCAAAACTTAGAGTTACAAAGCACAGTCAAAACTGATCCTGAAATAGCTTTCTTGAAATTTCTGAAAAATATATATAGTATGTTACAAAGCCTTGAAATTTAAATGTGTTTGTCCTTGGGACTGGGATTGGGGCTCCCACGGACCATAAAAAAAATATAAACAAGAAGTAATCTTGTATAAGGAGGATGGTGGGCGATAATATAACAAGAAGACCTAAAAAGAAGACAGGGAGAAGTTATCAGACTTCGATTAAACCTTTCTAGTCAAAGAAGCGGAGTAACTAGATGAAAGAACTGATAAAGAAAGAAAGATGTGATCAACATAAAATTACTATGATTGTCTCTCGTATATTCATTTGTTTTATTCTATCCTTTTATTATCTTCATCGATGGTTAAATGAACCATATCAATTGTTTCTTGCCCTTCGTTGATTAATTTGTCAATTTATTTTTTGAAACATTCTTCAATATAGTCTTTCAATGGTGTGGCGTTTATCTCATGCCATATTTTAATGTTGAATAACTCAGCTTCCAAGTCTCTTAAGTCAAAATAAATACCATGTACTACTTCCTAAATATCTTGATTCTTCACGTAATAATCCACTAGCCAATTGTCTATGTCATCTTCATTATATTCGAGTATGCCATAAAAAATTTCAACTGATAAGCCTTTAAATATCTCAACTTGTTCATCAAATTGTTGTTTTGTTAGGAACATTGAGTTGAGAATTAATTTAGGGTCTTGTAATTCGTTAGTACCTCCTTCTAGGTCTATCTCTTTGAGCCTCTTGAATATTTCTTCCCTTTTCAGTATGGCTTCATTTCATGCTTGAACAATGTTATTCAATTTTTTAAACGTTTCCTTCCAACAAGCATTTAGTTGTTTTATTTGACTTGGGGAAGGAAGATCATCCTCTCTTCTTATTAGTTTCGTCATATTAGAGATTTTGATTCCAAAGGTTAATACAACATCAATGTTGAAACCTTCTTCGTTATTTAGATCAACTTGCAGATATTCATGGAAGACATATTCCCTCGAGCCAAAAGAAACAATATTTTTCGAAACCTCCCATGCCTTTGTTATTAATGACATTCTCTTCTTAATATTTCTTTGTACATAACTCCCGACTGATGTGAGTAGGCTTGAATATCCTTTCAACTTAAAAACGGGTGTGGTAGGTTTGACCATTGACAAAGGACTGGCAACAATTGGAAGAGGCATTAAGCCATCTTCCAACTCTTTGATCATTTCTTTTAACTTAGTTTTTTCTGCTTCCATACCACCAATAAAATCATCTAGAGCATCCTTGGTTGCTCTGTGAATTTTAGATATTTGGGACGACCGCATATCTTTTAGTTCAACCTTTGTGCAAGATTTTCCCCTCTTATTTTTCTGATCGCCTTTTTCTATAATTTATTTTTTAGATTCTTTATAAAAAACAACACTTTGGAAAGTAAATGACTCTTCTTCACTGAAGGTCTTATTCTCAACAATCTCTAATGATGAATTTTTTTGGGCCATATTTCTCGGCTGACCAATTGTGGAAAAAAATTTCTCAATATCCGCCTTGAGCTCCATGTCTTCAAGAGAGAAGATATTGATGTCATTTTCTATGAGATTGTCTTCTTCCTCTTGCACTACATTGTTCCTCTTTTTTCTCAGAGGGAGCTTGTGTGAGCTCTCAATTTTTCCAAGAGGGGATTCTTCTCTCCTCCTTCGCTTGAACTACTATTGGTAATCTTCCTAGTTGGGTGAGTCGTTGGAGCATTGCTCTGGGATGTGGTAGTTTTAAGAGTAACAACTAGAGACTGGGCACTCTTTTCACTAGAACCCTTTCATTTTTTCTTGTAAAACTCATTAGTACTAAGTATTGTTTTCAAGTCACTAACATGGTGTACAGGAGCACCTTAATTTTTATCTTCTTCTTCATTCAAAATAGTATGAATGAACGAGTTGTTGAATCCTACTGACAGCATATTCTCCACAAAGATTTTTTTAGGGTCAAACCCTTTTGTATTTTCAACATATTTCAGATTTACATTATTGAAGTGATTCGCAAAATCATCGATTTTATTTATGTTTCTGAATATGAAATATCCAATTTTCCATGGAAAGGGGATGAATTGATTTTTTTTTTTTTCATGGAAAAAGTGCAGCCATAAATTGTATTTCCTTGCCACTTCTGTGATAAACAATTTATCAGATACATGGAATGGAAGAAAAGAGGGATTTTCTTTGGAACAAAAAATCTTGATGACACTGTTATTTTCCATATATTCTATCATTCCCTTTTTCTCCAAGAATTTGTTAGCTTGGTGAGATATCCTGGGGGTATTTTTACCAAACAACAATCCTTTGAAGACTGAAACAAAATCATTGTAAACTTCGTAAAAATACAGAGAAGTCTTATGTCTCCACAATCCCTGATACCAGAAGGTAATAGTATATTTCACAATTCACCCTCTTACATATAGTCAATTTTGGGAATTGACTTTAATGCACTATCGGAAATACCGAATAGGAAGCCATAAAGAATTTCTTGTCCCTTTTGTAATGGGATAATTGGGATGAGATTTCAATGGAAATCAGTTTTCCCTAGTCAAAGATAGCATGTTCTTTAACTGTAAAATATAAAATATAAAGAATCATGCGAGAAATGGTAGAAGTGTTTTCCTAACCTATCAACCTGGTGAAAAACCAAGCGATTTCCTGAAAGGGATTTTTGAAAGAGTCGACTTGAATCCTGGTTATGTCTTTTGGAATAGACGTGAGATTCTCCAAATACTTAGCCAAGAGATCTAGGCCATTTTCATGTTTCTTCAAAAAATCTCTACAGTCTTCTTCTTTGAAGGTAAGTGTTGGCTCTGTGGCTCTGGGAGATTCAACAAATTACAAAAAACCTGTTGTGAAAGGGAAATGGGGGAATGATCTTGGAGTTGTATAATTCGTTGGCTCGGCACATACTTCTCAACGCACCATGCAATAAGTTCTTTACAGTCAAATACCTCAGGAAGACACCTTGTGCGAGCAATTATGGATGTCCAGATTACGTCTCTTAGTGCAAGAGGAGATGAACAATATGAATATGCTCTAGACCACTGAAAGTTCTGGTCTTCATGACCAAAAATATTCAAAGTATCACCGTAGAACTGGTGTCTCACTGTTGCTACCACAGTTTGATGAGAATGTTCTTGCAGATGGATAATATCTTGAAATGAATCCTTTCAGAGAGATAAAAATAATATAACCTTTGGAAAATCATGCTTTAATGCAATTTAATGAAAAATATCCTCGAGCCCTTCGCTATTAATGACAATATTTTTGGAGCCTGCATGATCAGTTATTAGCATTAAATCACACTAAATGCATATTGGGGAAAGCACGAATATGGCGGGGATGGATAGGATCAATTTTGATCATGGAGCCTTTTGTGAACCCACAAACCCAGGAACTCGTGAGCCCGCAGTTATGAACGATCAAAAGTAAGTTAAGAGGTGCAAAGCGGTCGATCGGACTTGGATACAGGAGAAATGAAATACTTAGGGGCTTGGTACCCGCGACAAGTCTGGCGGTCATAATGTAGATCACATGCCTTTAGGTGCAAAGTGGAGATCACGGAACTTGGAAGATGAAGGCTTGAACTCGTGAACTCGCAAAGTTGAAAAAATGGTTAAGTATATTATAAAAAGGCAGTCGATCAGACTCATGAAATAGGAACATTGATGGGGATGAAGACCCGCAAATCTGCTTACCCGTGAACCCGTCGATTTTTTAAATGTGACTAAGTACGATAACTAGAAAGGGAAAAAAGAAAAGGAGAATGAGGGTAGGTGTAGAAGAGTGTAAATAAATGGAAAAGAAGAAGTTGAGAATATAGAAAAGAAAGGAAAATTTCAAAAGCAAGAATTGATCTCAAGACATAGTTTGTCCACAAATTAAGGAGTAAAACACAAGATTAGGGGTTAACCACCCTAATATTGGCCCCTTAACAAAGTAATATTAAATAATTCACTTAAAATTTCACTTTTTGCACAAATAAAACCCTAATTTAGGAGGACGTCACTCCTTTAGGGGATGTTTTACCACTTTGAGGAAGTCGTTGGTGTTGGAGAAGCATGGATAGGCCTCCAAAGGCCACATGTCAAGCATCTAAGCACTCTCATCATGGTGAAAACCCTTCTCCTCAAATGTCCATGTGTCAGAAGAGTGGCACATCACCACCATGCCCTAGCCCCAAAAGCATAACGTCAAGCTCAAAAGTAGAAAGTTTTCCCCTCCTGGGAAAATCATTTGGAAAAGTGAGGGATGGTCTAGGTTGTGGAAGTCATCATCAAAGACGTCCAAGTCTGATCTCTCTCATCCAGCATGCGGGTCCCTGACATCCAACCTGTGGGCTTGTAGCCCCATGGAATCCCAAGCTAGGCTTGTTCTCCCAAAATTGTCCACCAGTTAGGTCCTGCAAAGACAAATGAACACACCCTCCAAGGATCTCAAGTCATAACATCATGATAAGTGAATCCAATAGATAAAAAAGACATCTATGTATGTGCATCAAATATCACTATATCAAACAATTAACATCTCAAATACACTATGTGACTTGTCAAGCTTGAATATGGGAGAGTTTATAAGGTGTCCTATTGGGTGGATCTTTTCCTAGGTCAATGAGAGTTTCCAAGAGGTCCCTCTCTAAGCCATGTAAAGTGGATGAAGTGGATGGGGTCAATACTAAATGGGCATAGGGCTCATGACATACAAGGGGTCGTAGTGTCTCATTCATGGGTGCCTTTGTAGAGGGTGTGTGGTACCTTTGTCCGCAATGCACTTTTTACAAGCCCACCAATTTCCTTTTATCTTTCTTTCTTTATTTTCTTTCAATATAGCATAAGGAGAAGTTGAAGGTCACTGCCTTGGTGTGGTGACTAGGTGGTGGCAATGTCACCCACAAACACCCAATGGAAATGAGAAGGTTGGCTCGTGATGAGACCCCTTTTTTCTTAGCCATGCAAATGAGAGACATTACCCTGGTTTGGTGACCAGATGATGGTAATGCCATACCACTAGATATTCATGGACGTGATAGGTCAGCTCGTGATGAGACCTCCTATCCTTTAACTAAAATTTTAATCATTCTTTATTATATTTTGGGTCCCCTTTATTCAAAGATAATCATTTCATTTCTTTCTTGGGTGATCCCTAGGCGAAGCATCTGGAAGTTTAATATAAGGCTTTTATCTTTTCCCAACATGAACCCCTATGGGCCTTTAGCTCCTTCTTCCCATAGAATGAGGGACAACCCCTTCTTGGGTCAATACACCCTAAAATCCCAAGAGATAAGGAAATGGAGGGGAAAAATGATGGAAAGTGGTAGTATGATCGAGAATGGTACGATGGCTCATTAAGGGAGTTCCTAGTAGAAAATCCATTCCCAAAGAATACCACTTACTGGGGCACAATGTCAACCACTAAGGTGAAGCAGGGAAAATGACATAATTCCAAGCATATATCATGAAATATATATCAATATAAGATACAACATAATCAAATGGCTTAAATATTGAAATGATGCTCACCGTAATATTGACTTGTACCTCATGGAGCAAGGCCCACTACCTTCCAGAAGCCAACTGGTGTGGTGGATTCCATCTGCAAACTTGTGACCATCTATGGTGGTGAGTGGGTTTTCCATTTTTTCAAAGGGTACTGTTGGTCATGTAGTCTCTCGGCACTCCATATATGAAACCTGAGGGCCTCAAGACATCATCTCCTTAGTTATCCAAAAAATGAAGATAACATCTAGCTCCTACTTGGGGACATGTGCTCGTCGTAGAGTGCATGAGAATTGCATCATATCCTGGTAGACTTGTGCCTGCAAGGAAACATAACACTGTCAAGTGCAGGATGGCCTACTCATCCTTGTTCTCATATGATCATAATCAAAACCTAGTAAACTAGGAAAATAAATTTTTGACATTTAAAAAAAAAAATCTAAACTAAGCATGTAATCAATATGCAAGTAAAGAAAAATGAAAACGAAATGCATATAAACTAGTATGAACAATCAAGATGAAAATGTAGGGAATCAAAATGAATTATATACTTACCTAGGGCACGAGCCCTGAAGAAGTCATGTGACCTGGATGTGAGGTTGGAGAAGAAACCCATCTATTGGTAGTGGCATCTTTCTCTCATCTAATGTTGTTAGATAATATGTCTCTTTGTCAGACTTCTTTCTAATGAAGTAAGGGTCAATCCATGAATTGTTATCTTTCCATTCATATCTGGGATTTCCCTTTCTTTTGTCCCACATGAGCACAAGAATTCCTTCATCGAAATCGATGCAAGGTGTACTCTTATCGTGGAGAGGCTCTGTGTGGACTATATCTTTGATGGATTCTTCATTTTTCTCTTCTTCCTTTTGTATAATATGAATAGATTTTGGCACCTTCCTATGGTATTGTGCATTCTTCTTTTTATCTATCCATGGGAGAAACATCTCTACTGAATATTCCTGCATGAAGGGAAACTCAGATGGATCATACTCAATAATCTATGGAGGCATATCATGGTAGTGTTCACTGACATAGTTGGGCCCCCTCAAATTCATCACATGTGTATCCTTCTTTTCCTTGTTATTTAATATCTCATACGTGCCATCGCCCATGGGAATACATGCATGTGTAATGTTCATTCTAAGGAAACCTCCAAGGGATGAGGACTAGGTCCTTGACAAGAGAATCCCCTAGGCATCAGGGACAATGATCACCAATATGTCCATGAGGAAGCTAATATGTGGGAAATCTATCAAAAATACCTCAACATCTTCACACACCCCCAAGACCTTAACTCTTCTTGAATCAATACCACAAACATTGAAATAAGGTTGAGTTGTCTTCAAACCAAGTTGTTTCATTACCTTCAAAGATATGACATTTGTTGAGGCCCCTGAATCAAGCATGCAATTGTTCAATTGGAGGCCATTCATTCCTAATGAGAGATAGAAGGGAAGGTTTTTTTTTTTTGTCGATTGAGATACATAGTGTTTAACATGATGGGAATATCCTCATTCTCAGTTGGCACCTGTAATATCCTCAAAAATTCCCTTTTTACGGAAGGGATCTTACACATATCCATCACTAGGACAATCATATTCAGTTTTTCAAATATGTTTGCAACATCTATATTCAATTGAATGTCATCTATAGGAGTTGTATTAGGAAGAAACTCACATACCGGTGGTGGAGGTGGTGGAGCCACATTTTCTGCTAATGGAGGGATGAAACATTTTTTCTTTTGTAGGTTAGAATTTCCCTCCTCCTCAATTCCTTCTTTTGATCATCTGTTAACTTACTTAAGGCCCAGAGTCTCCCCTCTCTTTCTCCTATTATTCTGGCTTCATTGATATTCTCTTGAGTAACCTGTTCATCGTTGAAATTGCAAATCATGAACTTTATATCGTAAGGATAATCTTCATCTTGTCGGGGGAACTCATCTTCCATGTGGGGTTCTTGGCATGGGATACACCAAGCTTCTATATCAACGGTCCCAATATTTTTCAAAGTATCTGCAGCCTTTGCCTCTTGTTGAGGTCTTGGTTTCCAACGGGTGGCATCTCTATGTTGTCTGGAAAACTGAGTTTTGGGAGTAGATTGATTTCTTTCCATTGTAGTCATACGATTCATAAGTTGATCCTTCACCTGGACAAACTAAGTATTCATCTGGTCTATTTTCTGAGTTAGGAGAGCAATTGGATCAGGAAAACTGTTGTTGGAAACCTTCGTCCTTGATTCTGTCTTATTGCGGGGATGCTGAAAAGGTTCTATTTTTGAATCAAGGATATTCTCTTCAATGTTGATATTGAATTATTTATCTTCTACCAATGACGTGGGATTTTTATCTTTAAGAATGTATCAGAAATGTTCTTCAAAGGCATTCAAGTAAAGGAGACGAGTTGATGATTCTATAGGATGATAATCGGTTGGAATTTGATTGTACAACCTGTCAAATCTTGAAATGAATTCCTTTACCATTTCATTCTCCTTTTTCTTTATTTGATTGAACTGATTCGCAAGTGTCCCACCATCTATTTTTCTCGACCATCTTCTTTTAAATAAGGTGGAAAAATCATCATAGGTCGTGATATGATTATTAGGGAGTCCCTTGAACCAATCAAGGTCTTCTTCAGTCAATGATGAAGCGAATAATCTCATTGCCACATCCTCATGATCAATACCTGCATTTTCCATATCCGAGCCCATGACATAAATGTGGTCTTCGGCAGTTATCACATTGTTTCCTAGGAACTTTGGCAACCACTTGTTGACATATGTTGGCATCTGGTTCGGGTAACCTTGGATATTGGTCATGTTAAGGGGTTTGAAGATGTCTCTTGCCCAAGGGAAATCCATTGGAGCAAGAGGAAGGGATCTATGGTGCAATTTTTAGGTTGGGAAAATCCTGAACCAACCATAAATCAAGTGCTACAACTTGGGAATCATACACCCAATGTCACCTCGATGTAGGTCCCACACTTCAAGGGTGACTAGGTCACTCTAGGGAGGTGATCTTGGTGACCCTAGGGGGATTGAGATGGAGGTAGAGGGAAATGGAAGTGAAGCCCCTAGAGGTCAATTATAAGTGTAATAAAAGGTACGGAGAGATGCCTTGCAAGTCAATTATTTTTTTCCCCACAACTATAGTACTTATCCAGATGATTGTACCTGCCCGAGACACAAGAAAAGACACTTTGCAATGATATATGTTAGTTGCATCAACAAGTTAAGATTGTTGTCCCTAATTTGTAGGAATAGATAACAGTATGTATAAGCAAGTAAATGGTACTATAAATTTCTCAATAAGTGCTAGAGATCAAGTAGAAAATACAAGAGAAACACTAGTTAAACTCAAGATGAAAAGCCAATATTCTAGCACAAAAGATAAGGTTGTTGTAAATACTTATCTGCAACAAATTATATCAGCCTTATGGCTGTAACATTCAATGTATTACAGCAATAAAATCAGCCACTGAAATCCCCTCAAACGTTTCCAAAAAGTGTGTTAGGCCAAGGAGAGTAAGTGTGCAAACTTTGAGCAAAATCCAATGGTCGATAAGAAAGTTATTCGAGCAAATGATTTAGGGTTTATGTAGCCATAATGGCTGAAGATGCAGTTTTGTAATAGCATCAAGAAGTATCCTCTTGATGGGGACTCCCTAGTGGCTGTGAGGTGCCCAAGGCACAAGGAGTACAATCCACTTTGGAAGAAGTAAAAATGACTGAAATTCACGTTTCCCAATGCACTATTTTATTTATCCAATGCAAAAAAATGTATGACTAGTGTCTTTACTATTGGGTTGATGGAGTCAAATAAACAAAGATCTTAGAGAAGCTACCTCCTTGGGGGTGTAATCCCTTTTACCCCCCAAGGAAATTTTTTATAGGCTAGGGTTTAAGCTAAGAGGGTGTATGCCCTTATACTTCTCTTAGCAAACCCTTGTATAATCAACGAGATGAAGCAATAAAATGATGAAGATTATGGTGGGGGTGTATTCCCTTATAATTCCCACCTAGATCTTAGCATAACAATACTTGAATTGAAGAAAAAGATAGCATAATAGTAGAAAACCATACCAAGATCAAGATAAATGCCAAGACAATCCACCATAAGATCTAGAAAAGCATTCTCCAAGTCTAGCGCTATATTTCCACCAACCATCCACCAATTGATAGCCATAAACAAGTGCACAAGAGATGAAAAGAGCCAAGTGTGGTGAAAATTTCAGACCAAGGACACTCACAAGAGGGAGAGTTATGATTAAAATGAGATCTTATGATCTCTATTTATACAAAATGTAGCTAACATAGTTTGTCTGCAAATTAAAGAGTAAAACACAAGATTAGTGGTCAACAACGCTAATCTTGCCCCCTTAACAAAGTAATATTAAACAATTCACTTTTTTCACAAATAAAACGTTAATTTAGGAGGGCGTCGCTCCTTTAGGGGACATTTTTCCACTCTGAGGAAGTTGTTGGTGTTGGAGAAGCATGGATAGGGCTCCAAAGGCCACATGTCAAGCATCTAAGCACTCTAATCATGGTGAAGACCCTTCTCGTCCAACATCCATGTGTCAAAAGAGTGGAACCTCACCATGATTCCCTAGCCCCAAAAGCATGACGTCAAGCTCAAAAGTAGAACATTTTTTCCCTCCTGGGCAAGTTGTTTGGCAAGTGAGGGCTTGGCTAGGTTGTCGAAGTCATCATCAAGGCCGTCCAAGTATAATCTCTCTCATCTGACATGTGTGCCCCTGACATCCAACCTGTGGGCTTGTAGCCCCATGGAATCCCAAGCTAGGCTTGTTCTCCCAAAATTGTCCACCATCTAGGTTCTGCAAAGACAAATGAGCATGCCCTCCAAGGATCTCAAGTCATAACATCATGATAAGTGAATCCAAACAATAAACAATCCATCTAATCATGTGCATAAAATATCACTATATCAAACAATTAACATCTCAAAGACATTATGCAACTTGTTAAGCTTGAATATGGGAGGGTTAACGAGGTGTCCTATTAGGTGGATCTTTCCCTAGGTCAAGGAGAGTTTCCAAGAGGTTCCTCTCTAAGCCATGTAAAGTGGATGAAGTGGATGGGGTCAAGAATCAATGGGCATATGGTTCATGACATACAAGGGGTCGTAGTGTCTCATTCATGGGTGCCTTTGTAGAGGCTGTGTGGTACCTTCGTCCGCAATGCACTTTTTCCAAGCCCATCAATTTCCTTTTATCTTTCTTTATTTATTTTGTTTTAGTATAGCATAAGGAGAAGTTGAAGGTCACTACCCTGTCGTGGTGACCAGGTGGTGGCAATGTCACCCACAAACACCCAATGGAAATGAGAAGCTTGGCTCATGATGAGACCCCCTTTCTCTCAGCCATGCAAATGAGAGCCATTACCCTGGTTTGGTGACCAGATGATGGTAATGTCATACCACTAGATATTCATGGACGTGATAGGTCAACTCGTGATGAGACCTCCTATCCTTCAACTAACATTTTAAGCATTATTTATTATATTTTGGGTCCTCTTTATTCAAAAATAAGTGTTTCATTGCTTTCTTGGGTGATCCCTACGTGAAGCATCTGGAAGGTTTATATAAGGATTTTATCTTTTACCCAACACCAACCCCTCTGGGCCTTTAGCCCCTTCTTCCCATAGAATGAGGGGCAACCCTTTCTTGCGTCAATACACCTAAAATCCCAAGAGATAAGGAAATGGAGCGGAAACATGATGGAAAGTGGTAAGTACGGTTGGGAACAGTACGATGGCTCATTAAGGGAGTTCCTAGTAGCAAATCCATTCCCAAATAAAACCACTTACTAGGGAAAAATGTCATACACCAAGGCGAAGTAGGGAAAAAGGGATAATGTCCAAGCATATATCATGAAATCTAGAGCAATCTAAGATACAACATAATCCAATGGATGAAATATTAAAATGATGCTCACCATAATAATGACTTGTACCTAATGGAGCAGGGCCCACTGCCTTTCAGAATCCAGCTGGTGTGGTGGATGCCATCTGAAAACCTATGACCATCTGTGGTGGTGAGTGGGTTTTCCATTTGTGCAAAGGGTATTATTGGTCATGTAGTCTCTCAGAACTCCATATCTGCAACCTGAAGGCCTCGAGACATCATCTCCTTAGTTATCCGCAAAAAGGAGATAACATGCCCATTGAGTATTGACCCCAACCACTTCACCCACTTTACATGGCTTAGAGAGGGATATCTTGGAAACTTTCCTTGACCTAGAGAAAGATCTACCCAATAGGACACCTCTTCAACCCTCCCATATTCAATCTTGAAAAGTCGCATAGTGTTTTTGAGCAATTAATTGTTTGATATAGTGATCTTTGATGCACATGCTTGGGTGGATAATTTATTGATTGGAATCACTTATCATGATGTTATGACTTGAGATCCTTGGAGGGATTTCTCATTTGTCTTTGTAGGACCTTGTTGGAGGACAGTTTTGGGAGAACAAGCATAGTTTGGGATTCCATGGGGCTACAAGCCCACAGGTTGGATGCCAAGGGACTGCATGTCGGATGAGAAAGATCAGACTTGGAAGGCCTTGAATATGACTTAGATGACATAGCCTATCCCCCACATGCCAAACGTTTTTCCTAGGAGAGGCAAAACGTCACTCCTAGAGGCATGATGTCACCTAGGGGGGTTAGGGCTTGGTGGTGAGGTGTTATACATTGGAACTTGGATGTTTTGAAGGGGCTTGGTCCTTCATCATGAAGGAAGTTGTTGGATGCTTGACATGTGGCTTTGGGAAGACTCTTTACTTCTCTCCATCACCAAAGACCTCCTCCAAATGCCAAAACGTCCCCTAAAGGGGTGACGTCCTACTAAAATTAGGGTTTTATTTGTGAAAAAGTGAAACTTTAATGAATTGTTTAATATTAATTTGTTAAAGGGAAAAAGATTAGAGTTATTGACCCCTAGTTTTGCGGTTTCCCCCTTAATATATGGACAAGTCACCTTAGTGACATTTTGTATAAATAAGAGATCATAAGATCTCATTTGAACATAACTATCCCTCTTGTGAGAAGTATCGGTCTGAAATTTTCTCTACACTTGGAGTATTTTACCTCTTGTGCTATGGAATAATGCTTTTTGGTTATGGTGTGATGATGATAATGGTGTGCTATCTCTAGGAGGTCATTCTCTTTCTTTTGTGGAGGTTTACTTTGGCATGTTAATGTTTTTTATTGAATGATATGGTTTCTTTACTTTGTTATTATCATTTATAATTCTATATAAGGTTGTTTTGGCCAAGGCTAGATAGGGAGTATAAGGGAATACACCCATATCCTAGTTTCCACCATAATTGTCAAGCTTATAAAATTGTTTTGCAAGGGTTTAGTTGAGGAAGTAAGAAGATTTACACCCCTCATATTCAAACACTAGCTAGGTTAGTTGCCTTGGGAAGTAAGAGGGTTTACACCCACAAGGATTTAGTAAACCTAGCTCTTACTTATTAACCCCATTAACCCATAATTAAAGGCACTAATCTTGCATTGGATAAACAAAATATTGCATTGGGAAACATGATTTTGGTCATTTTTAGTTCTTGCAAAGTGGATTGTATTCTTTGTGCCTTGGGCACCTCATAGCCACTAGGTTGTCCCCATCAAGGGGATACTTCTTGTTTATTTTATAAAATTACATATTCATCCATTAGGGTTGTATAAACCTTAACTCATTTGCTTGAATAACTCTCTTATCAACTATTGGATTTTGTTCAAAGTTTGCACACTTATTCTTCTTCGTCTGACGCACTTTTTGGAAAAGTTTGAGGGGTTTTCAGTCGCTTATTTTCTTTCTATAATACATTGAATGTTACATCCATAATTCTGATATAATTTTCTGCGGACAAGTTTTTACAATGGCCTTATCTTTTTATGCTAGAATATTGGGTTTTTTTATCTTAAGTTTAGCTAGTCATTAACTAGTCTTTCTCTTGTGTCTTCTACTTTATCTCTATAATTTATTGAGAAGATTATAGTACCATATTATTGGTGATATATACTGTTATATATTGCTGCAAATTAGGGACAACAAGCTTAACTTGCTGATCCAACTAACATACAACATTGCAAAATGGTTTTTCTTATGTCTCGGGCAGGTATTTCACCATTTACAGGTTACTCAACATACTTGGAAACCCTTAGACCTTCCCAAGACTTCATTCCACACATTTCACTCCACTTGTAATTGACCTATAGGGGCTCCACTTCCATCTATATCCATCTCCATCTCATTCCCCTAGGGTCACTAGGATCTCTTTCCTAGAGTGACCTAGTCACCCTTGAAGTGTGGGACCTACATCAGGGTGAAATTGGGTGTAGGATTCCCAAGTTATACCACTTTCTTTGTGGTTGGGTCAGAATTTCCCAACCTACAAGTTGCACGATAACATTCTGGCGTCATTGTTGGGGAAGATTTTGAATCTTCTCCATACTCTAACGACACTTTGGTAAGCTATCCCAAATCCTTTCCCTTATCTTTCCTGGCGACTCCAACTAAGGGACGTTCCTTTTCCTTTTTCCTTGATGAGCTCATCTTGAAACTCATCTAGCGACTCCACCTTCTCAGAATCCTTCTTTCCCCAAACCTTTTCCCCATGGGAGGTTCAAGAGTTCTAAGGTTTACCAAATAAGGCCTCCTCTCAAGTCTCTCGTTGCTAAAACCCTTTTCCATAATACCCTCCCTCTTGTTCCAATGGCTCACCCTTTGTAAAGGGACCTCTATAAACCCCTTAACATGGCCAATATCCAAGGTTACCCTAACAAAATGCCAACAAAAGTCAAAATGTGGTTGCAAAAGTTCCCAGGAAACAATGTGATAACTATTGAAGACCACATTTATGTCATGGGTCGGGACATGGACAATGCAGGTATCGATCATGAATATGTGGCCATGAGGTTATTTTCTTCAGCATTGACTCAGAAAGTCCTTGATTGGTTCAACGGGCTCCTTGATAATCATATCACGTCCTATGATGTTTTTTCCAACTTATTCAAGAGCATATGGTCGAAAAAGGCATATGGTGGGACACGTGGGACTCAGTGCAATCAAATAAAGAAAAAGGAGAATGAAATAGTAAAGGAATTCATTTCCATATTTGATAGGTTGTATAATCAAATTCCAACTGATTATTGTCCTACAACATCATCAATTCGTCTCCTTTACATAAATTCTTTTGAAGGGAAGTTCTGATACATTCTCAAAGATAAAAATCCCACATCATTGTTAGAGGCTAAACAATTCAGTATTTACATTGAAGAGAGTCTCCTTGATTAAAAAATAGAACCTTTTTAGTACCCTTATACCAAGATAGAAGCAAGGACGATGGTTTGCAACAACAATGTTCCTGATCTAATTTCTCTCTTGATTCATAAGATAAAACAAATGAATACGCAATTTTTTCAGGTGCAGAATAAACTTATGAACTATATGACTACTGTGGAAAGAAATCAATATTCTCCCAGACCTCATTTTGCCAGACAACATAGATATGCCACTAGTTGGAAACCAAGACCTCAACAAGAAGCAAAGGCCCCAGATACTTTGAAACCTGTTGGGACAATTGATATACAAGATTGGTGTCTCCCATGCCAAGAACCCCACAGGAAAGATGGGTTCCCCCAACGAGACGAATATTATCCTGAAGATACAAACTTCATGATTTGCAATTTCAATGATGAACAAGTTACCCAAAAACAAATCAATGAAGCCATAAGAATAGGAGAAAGAGAGGGGAGACTCTGGGCCTTAAATAAATTAACAAATGATCAGAAGAAGGAATTGAGGAGGGAAATTCTAACCTACAAGAGAAAAAATGCTTCATCCCCTCCGTCACAGCATGATACTCCTCTTCCATTAGCATAAAAGGTGGCTCCACCACCTCCACCATTGGTATGTGAGTTGCTTCCTAATCCAACTCCTACATATGACATTCAGTTGAATATAGATGTTGCAAGCATGTTTGGAAAATTGAATATGATGGTCCCAATGACAGAGATGTGGAAGATCCCTTCTGTGAAAAGGGAAATTTTGAAAATCTTACAGGTGTCGACCGAGAAGGAGGATCCTCCCATCATTTTGAACACTATATATCTTGATCGGACAAGGGACAAGAACCTGCATTTCTATCTTTCATTAGGCATGAAATAACTCCTCTTGAACAACTGCATGCTTGATTCATGGGCCTCAACAAATGTCATATCATTGAAGGTAATGAAACAACTTGGTTTGAAGACAACCCGACCTCATGGTAATGTGTGTGGAATTGATTCCAAAAAAGTCAAAGTTCTCGGGGTATGTGAGGACATTGAGGTTTTCCTGATTGATTTTCCACATATCAGTATTCTCATGGACATAGTAGTGATCGACATTCCAGATGCTTAGGGGATTCTCTTATCTAAGAGATGGTATACTGCTCTTGGGGGTTTTCTTAACATGGATCTCACCCATGCACACATTCCTATGGGAGATGGCACTTTTCAGATACTATACAATCGAGAGAAAGTTGATAGACACGTGATGGATCTTGATGGTCCTAATTATTCCAGTGAATGTGATTATGATGTGCTCTGAAATGCCATTGAGTATGATTCATTTGAGCTACCCTTTATGCAGGAGGACTCCATAGACACACTTCTTCCATGGAAAGATCAATACAAAGAGAAACATGCAAAATACCAAGGGAAGGAACCAAGGTCTATCAAAATTTTGAAGAAATAAGATGAAAAACATGAAGAAATCATCAAAAAGGTAGTCCACACAGAGCTTCCAGACGATGAGAATACACCTTGCATCGATTTCAATGAAGGAAGTCTTGTGATCATATGGGACAAAAGAAAGGGCAAGCCTAGATATGACCAAAAAGATAACAATTCATGGCTTGGACCTTAAATCATCAGGAAGAAGTCTACAAAGAAAGGTACTATCTGACATCATTAGACGGGAGGAAGATGCCACTACTGGTAGATGGATCTCTTCTCCAACCTCACATCCAGGTTAAATGACTTATTCAGGGCCCATGCCCCAGGTAAGAAGGTAAGTCATTTTGATTCCCTGCATTTGCATCTTGATTTCTCATACTAGTTTATATGCATTTCATTTTCATTTTTCTCTACTTGCATATTGTTTTCATGCTTAGTTTAGAATTTTTTGAAAAAATGTCAAAATTTTCTTTTTCTAGCTTCGCTGGTTTTGATTATGATCATATGAGAACAAGGATGAGTAGGTCATCCTGCACTTGACAGTTTGATGTTTCCTTGCAGGCACAAGTCTACCAGGAGTTGTTGTGGTTCTCATTGACTCTATGAGGAGCACATGTCCCGAAGTAGGGGCCAGATGTTATCCCCATTTTGTGGATAACTAAGGGGATTATGTCTCGAGGCCCTCAGGTTGTAGATATGGAGTGTCGAGAGACTACATGACTAGAAATACCCTTTTGCATAGATGGAAACCCCTCTCACCACCACAGCTGGTCACACATTTCTAGATGGAATCCACCACATCAGATGGCTTCCATAAGGCAATGGGCCTTGATCCATGAGGTACAAGTCAGTATTATGATGAGCATCATTTCAATATTTAAGGAAATTGAGTATGTTGTATCTTATATTTTCTCTAGATTTCATGATATATTCTTGGACATTATGCCTTTTTCCTACTTCACCTTGGTGGTTGACATTGTTCCCTAGTAAGTGGTCTTCCTTGGGGATGGGTTTGTTGCTAGGAACTCCCTCAAAGAGCCATCGTACCATTCTCAACCATACTTACCACTTTCCATCATTTTCCCCTCCATTTCCTTATCTCTTGGGATTTTAGTGTGTATTGACCCAAGAAGAGGTTGTCCCTCATTCTATGGGAAGAAGGGGTTGAAGGCCCAAAGGGATTAATGTTGGGTAAAAGATAAAATCCTTGTATAAACCTTCCAGATGATTCGCCCAAGGATCACCCAAGAAAGAAGTGAAACGTTTATCTTTGAGTAAAGGGGACCCACAATATAATAAAGAATTCTTAAAAGAATAGTTGAAGGATAGGAGGTCTCATCACAAGCCGACCTATCACATCCATGAATGCCTAGTGGTATGACATTTCCATCATCTGGTCACCAAACCAGGGTATTGGCTCTCAGTTGCATGGTTGAGAGAGATGGGGTCTCATCATGAGCCAACCTTCTCATTTCCACTAGGTATTTGTGGGTGACATTTCCATTATCTGGTCACCACGTCAAGGCAGTGACCTTCAACCTTTCCTTAAAATTATTAAAGAATAAAATAATGGCAAATAATGGGCTTGGAAAAAGTGCATTGCGAACGAAGGTACCACACACCCTCTACAAAGGCACCCATGAATGAGACACTATGACCCCTTGTATGTTATGAGCCCTATTTCCATTGAGTCTTGACCCCAACCACTTCAACCTCTTTACATGGCTTAGAGAGGGATCTCTTGGAAACTTTCATTGACCTAGGGAAAGATATACCCAATAGGAAACCTCCTAAACCCTCCCATATTCAAGCTTGACAAGTTGCATAGTGTTTTTGAGAAATTAATTGTTTGATATAGTGATCTTTGATGCACATGATTGGGTGGATCACTTATTGATTGGATTCACTTATCATGATGTTATGACTTGATATCCTTGGAGGGCGTGCTCA
This sequence comes from Picea engelmannii, assembly GCA_009831015.1. Lineage (NCBI taxonomy): Eukaryota > Viridiplantae > Streptophyta > Pinopsida > Pinales > Pinaceae > Picea > Picea engelmannii. The sequence continues at coordinate 653,495 of ML796533.1, forward strand.
TTTGTCTCTGTAGGACCTAGTTGGTGGATAGTTTTGGGAGAAATCACCTAGCTTGGGCTTCCATGGGGTTATAATCCCACAGGTTAGATGCCAAGGGCTCGCATGCCGGATGAGAAATATCAGACTTGGATGGCCTTGAAGATGACTTGGACAACATAGTCTAGCCCCCACATACCAAACGTTTTTCCTAGGAAAGGAAAAATGTCACTCCTAGACGCATGACATCACCTAGGGGGGTTAGGGCTTGGTGGTGAGGTGACATACATTGGCACTTGGAAATTTTGAATGGGCTTGATCCTTCATCATGAAGAAAGTTGTTGGATGCTTGACATGTGGCTTTGGGAAGCCTCTTTACTCCTCTCCATCACCAACAACATCCTCCAAATGCCAAAAGGTCCCCTAAAGGGGTGATGTCCAACTAAAATTAGGGTTTTATTTAAGCAAAAGTGAAAATTTAATGAATTGTTTAATATTACTTTGTTAAAGGGGGAACGATTAGGGTTGTTGACCCCTAGTCTTGTGGTTTACCCCTTAATATATGGACAAGTCACCTTAGTGACATTTTGTATAAATAAGAGATAATAAGATCTCATTTGAACATAACTATCCCTCTTGTGAGAAGTATTGGTCTGAAATTTTCACTACACTTGGATTATTTTTCCTCTTGTGCTATGGAATAATGTTTTTTGGTTATGGTGTGATGATGATGATGGTGCGCTATGTCTAGGAGGTCATTCTCTTGCTTTTGTGGAGGTTTTCTTTGGCATGTTAATGATTTTTATTGAATGGTATGGTCTCTTTGCTTTGTTATTATCATTTGTAATTCAAGATAAAGTTGTTTTGGCCAAGTATAGATAGGGAGTATAAGGGCATACACCCCTATCCTAGTTTCCACCATAATTGTCAAGATTTTATAATTGTTTTGCAAGGGTTTAGTTGAGGAAGTAAGAGGATTTACACTCCTCATCTTCAAACCCTACCTAGGTTACTTGCCTTGGGATGTAAGAGGGTTTAAACCCACAAGGATTCAGTAACCCTAGATATTTCTTCTTGACCCCGTTAACCCATAATTAAAGGCACTAATCTTGCATTGGAGAAATAAAATATTGCATTGGGAAACACGATTTTTGGTCATATTTATTTCTTGAAAACTGGATTGTATTCCTTGTTCCTTGGGCACCTCACAGCCATTAGGATGACCTAGTCACCCTTGAAGTGTGAGACCTACATCGAGGTGATATTGGGTGTAGGATTCCCAAGTTGTAGCACTTGCTTTGTGGTTGGGTCGGGACTTTCCCAACCCACAACTTGCGCTATAACAGGGTCCAAAAACATGATAACCCAAAAGATGAGGAAACGAAAGGGGAAAGGTGTGGAAATTGGTATGTGTGGGAATGGTACGATGACCCTTCAAAGAGACCCCCTAGTAGAAATTGTTTTTCCCAGGGTGACCTTTTATTCCCCCATTGGTGGATAATTATTTCAGAAAGAACATCTATAGGCGCACAGGCTGAAGACATGGAAAGTCAGAAGATGTGCATGTATGAGAAAAATTGAACTCTTGATCCTCCTTCATATTGTGACATGAGAAGAATATGGCACCCATGACATTTGGTTAGGCCCGTCAGACATCCTGAGAAGCATGCTGCAAGTTGGTAAGTCTGCCATCATGGTGAGTATCAATTCAATATCTAAAGCATTTAATCTTGTCCCAGAGAGTCCCTTCTAACTACTAATCATTAGCTCGTTGGTTATACTTCTTCCTCTGTCATAAATTGACTTGTTATATTAGGTTCTTGGGGGATTAGTTTACGCTTGGGGAAAATGAAGCACTACTAGGGTTTGTTTTGAATCTTTCATCTTACCGTTCCCGATCATACTTACCACTTTCCATCTCATCAATCCCTGTCATATCCATTTCTTTAGGTTTTATAAAATGACCCAAGAAGGGATCGTTCCTCATTCTATGGGAAGAAGGAGCTTTTAGTCTCGGAGGGAGACTCGAAAAAGCATGCCTTCGTTACCTGCTCAGAGGCTCTCCCAACCCCATAGCACTTGCAGGTACATCGCCAAGGTGTTACATAGTCTCTGGGGTGTTTCAAGCATTTAAGCATGTGTTTTTCAACACGAAAGAAAAAAATAAAAATAAAATGAATTATCCAAAGAAATAAAAAATAAAAGGCCATCAATCATAGAAATATTACCAGAGCGCTACATATTCTCTGGGTTATCTCCCATGACTAGACGTGGTAAAAGGAAAATGAAGGGATTGGAAGGTATCACCTCACAAATAACAGGAACCAAGTGTGTAGTCTACCCTCATCAAAGGCACCCATGAATGAGATACTATGATCCCTTGTATGTCAGTTGCCTAACCTTGAAGTCTAACCCCATGACCATCTCATAATCATTACATGGCAGTGAAGAAACAATAATTGGGAAATATTTTTAATACTTAGGTGTTAGTCTGGTCTCTCTGGGTCTCTGGTAGAATTTTATACCTTGACTTAGTAAGTTGTATAACCTTCTTGAGCTTGTGATGAAATATAAATATGGGGCTTAATGGTTTGGTTTAGATGAATTTTATATTATGTTGATTATCTTATCATGTTGACGTGACTTTTTTCCTTGTAGACATATTTGTTTTAATTTGTCTTGCAGTCTTTCGCCAAGTGTCATGCCGTTCAAATGATCCAGGAATTATTATTCTAGTTGATGTTGGGCATCACTGGGGTTAGCTAACCCTCAGTTGATTGACACATTTGCATTTGATGGATGCCCGAGATATTTCACAAGCCAGATCATCACCACTTTTGAATGACTCGACCTAGTTCCCATCTCAGTCAAATGAATTTTAAGGAAAATCGTTGCATACCCTAGGGTGACATCACCCTTGTTTGACCAGTTCATGTAGATTGTTGGATGATTTTGGGCTTGAGAAGGTTGGGTGATGATTTGGTCAAGCATTTTTATGATTTATAAGCCACTTGGAAGCCTTCTAGAAGGAATTTAATGATATTCATCATCTCCAAGTAAATTATTATGCACATCATCAAGATCGATTTGACCTTGGGATTTATTTTTCCACTAGAAGGAGGATCGTTTCAATTAATTGAGAAAGAAAATTAATTATTTGACTATTCAAATAGCATTGGGAGGCTCACTGCACATCACCAAATGAACATTTGCCTAGATCGTGGGACTTAGGGAGGATAATCCCTTGCTTCATGGAAAAAATTAATGGATCGATAGACTCTTTCTTTGGTTAAAGGATGATGTCACACTTCAAGGAGAAATCGTTGGGCCCTCTTGCTTGGTCAAAGATGCATTATGGAAATTTATTTTCCATATTTATTTTAAATTTGTTATAAAAAATCCTTTTTTTTACCAAATCGCATGGTCAAAGAGGTCAAATCATTTTTGAAAGGGGATTAATTGATAAATTAATCATTGTGGGATTTTATTTAAATTGGGATATTTATTGTGGATAATCCTTAGGAGGATTAAATATTTTTAAAGGGATTTTTTTTTATTTTTTTTAGGAAATCTCTAGAAGAGATTAATAAGTGGACAAAACTTGAATATTTTCAGGGAAAACCCTAAAGTTGGTTGATTTGTGGACAAATCCAAGTGAGTGGAGGATTATAAATCCATCACTTGAGATTTGATGATGGACCTTTTTTTGTGGGATTCCTCTCAATACTATTATGCTCTTCTTCTAATGGTGCGTTGTGGATTTCTTCTTGGTGTCTTGATGAGATGCGCCTTGCTTGGAATATTTTTTGTGGTTGATGCTTGGAGACATTTTATGTGGTGGATCTTTTTTTGTGGATCTTTTTTAATGCTCATGCTACTTCAGCTAAATCTTGGCGAGATCTATTTCATGTGGTTTCTAAGTTTTTATTGATAGAGTTGTGTTTGGATCTAAAGGGAATTTTATTCAAGAGAAAGATAATAAACTACACCTCTTGAGGGTTATTCCTTGGATATTTTATTGTATTTGGGACTATGTAAAACTAACAACCCTTTTGCACGTCATATCCATTTTTTGAAAGTTCTTGTGGGCTAAATGATTTTTTTCCAACCCTCTTGCAAGATAGTGACAAGCTACAACCTACAAGGGAGATCAATTTCAACATTCTTCTAGCTCATCCTCAAGCTCTTTGACTCCATCACACAGTAGGACAAGGCACTAATCTACATTAGATAAGGGAAAGATTTGCATTGGGAAACATGAAACAACAACCAATTGAGAATTGGACTTCATAGATACATTCACACCCTTACAGAGAGCCATATTTCGTTTGGGGTGAATTTTTTGGGGCCTCTATCCTTCAAATTTTCCAAACCCTCTTTCACATTTTTCTCCTCTCTTACTTTTGTAACCCTAGGTTACTAGATATAGTCTTTTTCTAATCAATTTTAGGAAATCAACACATGGGTTTTGTAGCCCATGCTTAGATCTAACATTCTAGATAGTTAGTTTGAATTTTGAGTGATCCAATTTCTGTAGGGACATGGGTAAAAGATACATACATTAGGGATTTTTATGCAGAAAATTAACAGTTAGGACAACTTGCATTTGAGTAAGTTTTAGGCCTTAATTTTAGCTAGTCTTTCTTTCTAACATTTGGGTAGTATTCTTAGTGTGTCTTAGCTAGTTTCTAAAGCTTTGTAGTGGATTTTTAAGTGGTTTTAAATCTGATTTCACTTATACAAATTCATATTTCAGATCTTATTATACTTCTTAAAGTGCTCCAAAACCTTCTAAAATCATACTCCCTTTGTTGAAGAAATTACTGATTATTTGGGTGCTTTCCTCTTGAATGTTTTGGGTTTGCTTTAAGGTGATTGACTTGACATTTCATATCTGATATCTATGTTTAACCACTGCTGAAAATTACATTTCAGATCTGGTTAAGTGTTAAAAAGTTCCCTAAGTGTTAAATTGCAGCTTTATCTCTAGTTTGTGACAAAGGAGATCTATTTTGATTGGCTAAATTTGAGAAGTTAAGAGTTCTGATTTCTTGTCTTACATAACAACCCATTAATCTAATGTATGTTTTAAGAAAGTTTATGGTCTATTGCTAAGTGACTTTTGTGGAGAATTGTGGGATTAGAACTTGCTTGTTAAGGAAATTTTGTGGTGTTTGAGTACAAAAATATATCTCATTGATTTGAAGTGCTTCATATTTTTAAGAGATAATTGATTGGTTGTCTCATTGCTTTAGGAAGAATCATGTTCGAGCAAATTGCCATTAATATTCTATCTAAGTGCTTGATTGAACAAATTATCTAAGTGGGGTTTATTTACTGGGGGGTCTTAGAAAAGACATATTTGGGCATCTATAAATGTAGGAGTTTTCGTTACTCTGCTAGCGTTGCATCTCGAGGACTTTTAGTTCTCTCACGTACCTCGACGTATATTAGAAGACTATGGTCGCTTCGTCGTACTTAGACGTATATAGAGGGGCTCATGTCAAACAATTGCACATTAGACAACACTACTACTGACTGTGCTCCTATCTTGGAGACCACCTAGAATCCTTGAAACAACTGAGAAAACCTATTGGTTGTCTTGATTGTTGTAGTGCAC
>ML796533.1:668288-680409 GCA_009831015.1 Picea engelmannii
GGAGTTTCAAAAGCCATGAAACTCTTACACAATGGAATCGCGATTCGCGATTTCCCGATACAATCAAGGCCGTTCATCTGGGGGACAGATGGCAACCATCCAGAACCGTCGGTGGTAGATCCCATCGGCATATCGGGAATCGGTGTATCGGGGATTTCAAGGACATGAAACCCCTGTATTGTGAAACCGCGATATGCGAATTTCCGACACCCTCATAGGCCGTTGATCCAAGGGACATGTGTCGAGCATCCGGAGAGAATCGGGAATCGGGATATCGCGAGTCCCGGGTATATGTGTTTTGTGTCATCGCAAATGCCGAAACCCCGATGGAAGGTTATACGGCGACATGCATATGGTAAGTGGTCACATGGACCATGGTATAACCAAGGGGGCTAGCTAGCGTAAAGACGCGTCGAGAGTCCGGGGGACTTGTGCGCCATAACATTGAAAGGCGCCAAACCCCGACAGGAATTAAGACTGTGGTCTTGTGAACGTTGTGGTCGTATTGACCAGGGCTTAGCCCAGAAAGCCAATACGCTAGGAACATATTGGAGAATCGGGAGTTTCGGGTACCTGGGCACTTCGGCACCGCAAACTCCGAATCCCCGACAAGAAGCTGTCGTATGGTCATACAGAAACCGGTCGTATGGATCACAGGCTTAGCCACGTAGGGCTGAGACAACCAAGGGGTAAATCGGAGATCGGTGTTTGTAGTTGTCAAGATATCGTGGGTGTCAAAACCTCGATAGAAGGAACCCCGAATCCTGGTATAGAGTCAGGGATTGGCATTTCGCTAATACGGGTTTGTGGAGATTTCTCCTGTATGGGAGATTAACCCAAAATTTTTAAAAATTACGATAGTGGGTGTGTTACAGAAAACAACATTTGGGAAGATTTCCCTCTCGTACCAGGGTGGCTTGAGAACCCCTTAGGTATATTTGAGGGCTACAACAACTAGACACTCTTGTGAGGATCCTTCTGCCCAATCTTGACAGGTATACACATCCATTTGGCCAAATCTGGCATTGCCTTAATATTAAAATTCTGATCACTTGGTATTTAAGACTACAATTTTCACATCAACGATTAGTGACAGGGTTTAACTTCTTGGTCCTGACCTGTATTTACACTTGGTATAATTGACGTTTTGTTGCAGGTGACTTACTCTTCTTCCTTACCTTCACCCTTCCTCCATCCATGCATGGCATTTAGACCATTCTTGACCTTGTATCATGACCTCCTAAGGCCTTTCTAGACTTTTCCATTGTCTTTCCTCAGGGGTCACCCGAGACTTTTCCTGAGTTGGTAGTGGGTCTTGTCCCGGTGTGTTGTCCATTGGTTGCAATTGCACAAGGCTCTAGTGAAACCTAGAATATGTGTGATAACATTTTATGGCGTCATTTCCAGGGAGGATTTATAATCTTTCTCGAGCCCATACGATAACCCCTCCTTTGGCAAGCCATCTTCCCTTAGAGACTTCTCCCGTGGTTTGTCTGTCGACTCCACTTAAGGGTCTTACCCTTTTACCCCTTACATTTTTTGTTAGATTGACAAGCTTACCTAGAAACTCCACCTTCTAAGAACCCAACCGATAAAAATTCCTTTTCCACTCCCTCCACCTAATCCTAAACCCTTGTTTACCTATCAAATAAGATCTCCTCACAATCCTCCCATCGTAAATAAATTATTCCAAGGAATTCTTTTGTTACCACCTCCTCCCAAAATGCCTCCTTCATGGGCCAAACGCCTTTACAAACCTCTTAACTTCCAAAACATTGTCGGTCAACCCCATGATATGCCCAAGGATATTGCTAAATGGTTGCCTAAATTTTTCGGAAATAATGTGGTCCCAGCCGAAGAACATATTGATCAACTAATTGGTGCCTTTGAAATCATGTATATTGAGCATGATGATGTAGCCATGAAATTGTTCTTCATATCTCTTTAAGGCCCTTCTAGAACTTGGTACCTTGGTATTGCTGATAATACAATCACATCCTACACTGATTTTGAAACTGCTTTAAAAAATAGACGGGGAACTAAGAAAGACCATTCTTTTATGTTGAACCAATTCAATACAATCAAGAAGAAGGAGAATGAAATAGTGAGAGAATTCAATGCTAGGTTTGATACTTTGAGATAGCAAATCCCGGACAATGTAATCTCTCAAGAGAAAGGTGTTCTTATCACGTACCTTAATTCCTATGAGGGACAACACCATTTTTATCTTCGATGATCAACACCTCAAACCCTTGCAGAAGAAATGGAAAGTGCCATTAGTATTGAAGAAGACTTGAATCATGCTAAGGTTGAACCTATGAGCTATACACGTGCCAAGCCGAACAAGAAATCCAAAGAAGCCAGCACATCTGAAGATCTTATTGCAGCTATCAGTTAGAAACTTGAACATATGACCACGTGGTTCACCCAATCCCATAACACTATGATGAATAGAATGACAAATTGGGAACGATAATACCCTCTCTGAGGCCCATCTTACGCTCCTACCAGAAGAGATAACAATTGGAAACCTCAACCTCAACAAGAATCCCTCTAGCCGGATCCTCAGATCCCAACTGGCCTTGCCAATGAAGAAGTACCCTAGTGTCATACATGTCAAGAACCACACCCAGACCATGAATGTATGAGACTCATCGGTGAGAAAGAAACTGAGCACATAATGAACTTCTCGGATTCTATCATGAATATTTCACAAGATCCCCTCCATAGTGAAGGAGTTATCTGGATGACCCAAGAACAATTTAAACAATGGAAGAAAGAAACGGAGAAAAGGTTATACATGGATCTTTGGAATGAGTTGGATGAAGAAAGAAAGGAGACTATTAGACAAAACTAGTTTCTCTATTATCAAAGGAAGAATAAAGGAAAGGCAACTGCATCATCCCCTTCATCTTCGACTCTTCCAACCAATCCACCTACTATTTCTCATGCACCTTCACACCACATTCCTTCAAAATCAATTCATACATCACTAGTCAAAGATTTGCCTCCGCTACCTCCATTACAACCTCCACTTGTTCCTGAACCACTTTTCCCTACCCCTCCAACTCAAGAAGTACCAAAGAAGTCTGAGGATACTATTGAAAACTTTCGCTTCAAAGTTGATCTTGGAAGTGTGCTCAATAATATAAATGTTCTCGTTCCACTTGAAATATGTAGATTACCACAAATGAAAAAGGAGGTAATGAATTTTTTCAAGATTGATGAAGAAGCAAATGACCCTCCCATCAACATTAGTAGCCAAAATCTCAATGCGAAATCAAATGGGATCCCTCCTTTCTATGTTTCCTTGGTTATGAATGGCTTCTGGATAAACAATTGCATGATTGATTCAAGAACGTCTACCATAGTATTTCTTATTGGCGTATTCTAACAACTTGGGTTGGGAATCTCACGATCTTATGGAAACGTTTTTGGTATGGATTCAAAAGCAATCAAAGTATTCAGTGTAGCAAAGGATGTAGACACATACCTGTACCATCTGCCCAAAATAAGATTTCCCACAGATATTGTTGTAGTTGATGTCCCCCCTGCTTGGGGAATTATTTTTTCAAGAGATTGGGCCAATGAGTTGGGTGGTTATATGAATCTGGACTTTTCACACGCCTTCATACCAATGGGAGATAGCAGATATGAAGTCTTGTATAGTCGACCTGAATCGCAACACCATGTACATTGTTTGCTCAATGGAACAGACACCACAAGTGATGATGAATTTTAAAGAGTATCCAATGAACCTCCATATGATGCCTCTAAGCTTCCTTTTGCAAATGAAGAAGCATTTGAAGTTTTATTCCCCATAACAAACAAGTACGATAAAGGATTGGTCAGAAATTATGATAAAGATGTGGGTGAGGTAAAGATCTTACACAATGATGAACAAACACAATAGACAAACAAGAAACAGATTGTCAAAAGCATCCAGGAAGCTTCCCCTCCCCCAAAGCTTTATATTGAATATGATCCACACATTGAATATGGAGAAGGAATATTAGTTTTATTATGGGACAAGAAAAGAGGTGAACCCAACTATGAATCAAAGGATGAAATATTATGGGTTGGCCACTTTATTTGAAAAACAAAGAAAAAAATCTTTAAAATGTGTTCACCATGACAAGAAGGAAGGTGCTTGTCAGTTATAAGGCATCTTGTCTCCTCTTGTATATAGATGGCACTTAGGGATTCGAGCCTCATGTTTGTTAGTTAGGTCATATGTACTATAGTGCATCTGCATGCTAGATTAAATGCATTGCATCTACCTACCATCAATTGGATTAAGCATATTTACTTTTTGCCAATCATATTTTATTGCATGAGTGTCTTGCATTTTGCACGCATATATATATATATATATATATATATATATATAAGGAAAAAAAAAAAGTGTGAAATTTTTTTCTTCTATTTTATGTCGTTTCTTTTCAGTTGCGCAGATAGTTTTGTTTCAATAAAGAACAATAATCTAATAGTATTTTCTTTTGTCCTAATCAGGTGTTCCAGATATTTGAGGTTCTCAAGCACTCATCAAGCGAGAACATGTCCCCAAGTTGGAGCATGATGTTATTCCCCCACTGGTAGATAACTATTTCAAAAAGAACATCTAGAGGTGCCCAGGATGAATACATGGAGAGACGAAAGATGTGCATGTACAAGCAAATTTGAACTCCCAATCCTCCTTCACAGTGCGACATGAGCAACATATGACACCCATGGAATTTGTTCGGGCCTCTCAGATATCTTGAGAATCATGCTGCAAGTTGGTAAGTTCGTCATCATGGTGAGTATCAATTTAATATCTAAGGCATTTAATCTTGTCCCAGAGAGTCCCTTCTAACTACTAGTCGTTAACTCTTTGCTTATACTTCTTCCTCTGTCATACCTTGACTTGTTATCTTAGGTTCTTGGGGGATTAGGTTACTCTTGGTGAAAATGAAGCACTACTGGGATTTGTTTTGAATCTATCATTGTACCGTTCTTGATCATACTTACCACTTTCCATCTCATCAATCCCTGTCATATCCATTTCTTTAGGTTATATAAACCGACCCAAGAAGGGATCGTTCCTCATTCTATGGGAACAAGGAGATTTTAGGCTCAGAGGGAGACTAGTAAAAGCCTACCTTGGTTACCTGCAGATACATCGCCATGGTGTTACATAGTCTTTGGGGTGTTTGAATCATTTAAGCATGTGTTTTTCAACATGAAAGGACAAAATAAAAATAAAATGAATTATCCAAAGAAAGAAAAACATAAATAAAAAATAAAAGGTCGTCAATCATAGGAATATCACCAGAGTGCTACATATTCTCTGGGTTATCTCCCATGACTAGACGTGGTAAAGGGAAAATAAAGGGCTTGGAAGGTATCACCTCACAAATAACAAGAACCAAGTGTGTAGTCTACCCTCATCAAAGGCACCCATGAATGAGATATTACGGTCCCTTGTATGTCATTTTCCTAACCTTGAAGTCTAACCCCATGACCATCTCATAATCATTACATGACAATGAAGAAACAATATTTGGGAAATATTTTTAATACTTAGGTGTTAGTCTGGTCTCTCTGGGTCTTTGATATCATTTTATACCTTGACTTAGTAAGTTGTATAACCTTCTTGAGCTTGTGACGAAATATAAATATGGGGCTTAATGGTCTGGTTTAGATGAATATTATATTACGTTGATTATCTTATCATGCTGACGTGACTTGTTTACTTGTAGACATACATGTTTTAATTTGTCTTACATTCTTTAGCCAAGTGTCATGCTATTCAGATGATCCATGAGTTATTATTCTAGTTGTTGAAGGACATCACTAGGGTTAGCTAACCCTCAATTGATTGACACATTTTCAATTTATGGATGCCCAATATATTTCACAAGCCACATCGTCACCACTTTTGAATGACTCGACCCAGTTCCTAGTGCAGTCAGATAAATTTTAAGGAAAATCGTTGCATACCCTAGGGTGAAGTCACCCTTGACGTCACCCCTATTTGACCAGTTCTTGCAAATCGTTGGATGATTTTGGGCTTGAGAAGGTTTGGTGATGATTTGGCCAATCATTTTTATGATGTATAAGCCACTTGGAATCCTTCTAGAAGGAATTTAATGTTATTCATCATCTCTTGGTAAATTATTGTGCACATCATCAACACCGATTTGACCTTGGGATTTATTTTTCCACTAGGAGGAGGATCGTTGCAATTAATTGAGGAAGAAAATTAGTTATTTTACTATTCAAATAGCCTTGGGAGGCTCAATGCACATCACCAAATGAACATTTTTCTAGATCGTGGGACTCAAGGAGGACAATCCCTTGCTTCATGGATAAATTTAATGGATCGATAGACTCATTCCTTGCTTAAAGGATGATGGCACGCTTCAAGGAGAAATCGTTGGGCCCTCTTGCTTGGTCAAAGATGCATTATGGAAATTTATTTTCCATATTTATTTTAAATTTATTATAAAAAATCCCTTTTTTACCAAATCACATGGTCAAAGAGGTCAAATCATTTTTGAAAGGGGATAAATTGATAAATTAATCATTGTGGGAATTTATTTAAATTGAGATATTTATTGTGGATAATCTCTAGGAGGATTAAATATTTTTAAAGGGATTTTATTTTATTTTTTTAGGAAATCTCTAGAAGAGATTACTAAGTGGACAAAACTTGAATATTTTTAGGGAAAACCCTCCCTAAAGTTGGTTGATTTGTGAACAAATCCAAGCGAGTGGAGGATTATAAATCCATCAAAGATTTGATGATGGAATTTTTTTGTGTGGGATTCCTCTCAATACTATTATGCTCTTCTTCTAATGGTGCACTATGGATTTCTTCTTGGTGTCTTGATGTGATGCACCTTGCTTGGAGGATTTTTTGTGGTTGATGCTTGGAGACATTTTATGTGGTGGATCTTTCTTTGTGGATTTTTTTTAATGCTCATGCTACTTCAATTAAATCTTGGTGAGATCTATTTCATGTGGTTTCTAAGTTTTTATTGATAGAGTTGTGTTTGGATCTAAAATAATTTTTTTTCAAGAGCTAGCTAATAAACTACACCTCTTGAGGGTTATTCCTTGGATATTTTATTATATTAGGGACTAAGTAAAACTAACAACCCTCTTGCAGGTCATATCCAATTTTTGAAAGTTTTTGTGGAGTAGGCGATTTGTTTCCAACCCTCTTGCAGGATAGTGACAAGCTACAACCTACAAGGGAGATCAATTTCAACATTCTTCTAGCTCATCCTCAGGCTCTTTGACTCCATCACCCACTAGGACAAGGCACTAATCTACATTGGAGACGGGAAAGATTTGCATTGGGAAACATGAAACAACAACCAATTGAGAACTTGACTTCATGGCTACATTCACACCCTTAGGGCGAACCATATTTCCTTTGGGAAAAAAATTTGGGTGCCTCTACCCTTCCCATTTTCCAAACCCTCTTTCACATTTTTCTCCTCTCTTACTTTTGTAACCCTAGGTTACTAGATATAGTATTTTGCTAACCAATTTTAGGAAATCGGCACATGGGTTTTGTAGGCCATGCTTAGGTCTAACATTCTAGATAGTTAATTTGCATTTTGAGTGATCCAATTTCTGTAGGGACATGGTTAAAAGCTACAACCATTAGGGCTTTTTATGCAGAAAATTAACAGTTAGGACACATTGTATTTGAGTAAGTTTTAGGCCTTAGTTTTAGCTAGTCTTTCTTTCTAACACTTGGGTAGTATTCTTATGGTGTCTTAGCTAGTTTCTAAAGCTTTCTAGTGGATTTGGAAGTGGTTTTAAATTTGATTTCACTGCTGCAAATTCATATTTCAGATCTGGTTATACTTCTTAAAGTGCTTCAAAACCTTCTAAAATCATACTCCCTTTGTTGAAGAAATTGCTAATTATTTGGTTGTTTTTCTCTTGAATTTTTTGGGTTTGCTTTGAGGTGATTGAATTGACATTTCAGATCTTATATCTATGTTTAACCATTGCTGCAAATTACATTTCAGATCTGGTCAAGTGTTAAAAAGTGCCCTAAAAATCTCTTAAAATCACCTTTTAGACATTTGGATTAAATTGCATCTTTATCTCTAGTTTGTGACAAAGGAGATCTATTTTGATTGGCTAAATTTGACAAGTTAAGAGTTCTGATTTCTTGTCTTACATAACAACCCATTAATCTGATGTATGTTTTAGGCAAGTTTATGGTCTATTGATAAGTGAGTTTTGTGGAGAATTGTTGTTATGAACATAAATATACATATAAAATAGATATTAATAACATAATAATGAAATGATAATTAAAAAATATTATTATTAATAATGAAAGGACGTGTCTCAAAGGACATGACTATGGTTAGGGCACCCCTGCCTGGGTATATAAGCGAGCCCTCATTCTCATTTGTAATCACCTTACTATTCATTGTTATACATTATATATATTTGTCTGTATGGATTTGATTACTATATTCCTGATATTTTGGATTATTTGTGCATGAAGAACTTTGTTCGTCTCATTTACGTCTGATCTCGGCCTTTGGCCATCTGATCTTTGGTTAAAATTATGTTTCCTTTGGCAACCTATCTATTGGTTGTTGGCTGCAACTACAGTACTTCTTAGAGTTTCTCCAAAAATCCGGTCCTTGACGATAATTGGCCCTTGACCATTTGAAGTCTAAAATTTCCGCTATAGAATACAATATTGAAGAAAAATAAACTATTACCCAAAAATAAAAATAAAAATAAAAAAATAAAGAGAGTCCTTTCAGCTTGCATTGACAAGAATATTGAAAAGAAAGAAAGTGTAAAAAAATGGTTTAAACTACCACAATTTTTTCGGTAAATTCAAGGTCTCTTACTTCAGCACAATAATAAATATCTCTATCGTGGAAATTCATGTACATGAATTTTTTGAACAAGAAGTTTTCGTTTCCATAAAGAAAAAATAAAAGAAAAAAAAAAAGAGTTGTGAAAACACACACACACACATATATATATATATATGATAAAAAAAAATAACATNATATATATATATATATATATATATATATATATATATATATATATGGAAAAAGAAAAGAACATTTTTTTCCTATTATAAAAAAAAATAAAAGAATAAAAACAAAATATTATTACCAGCTAGAGCATACATCAATATCCATCATTTTTCGTAGATTTTAAGTGCAGTAACTCTATTGTTCATTATACCAATCCATACAATTTCCATAGAAGTAAAAGAGTAAATTGCCACCATTTAACAAAAAGTCATGACCTTTGTTAAAACAAAATAGAAAGGAAAAAAAAACTAATTAACTTCTACCTTATATTAATTTTAAGAAGTGAAGAATATATGGTGAAAATTATAAAAGGAGGATATATAATAAAAAAAAGTCAAAAGTTTTAATTAAAAAAAAAAAGGTTGTTTTAAAAGTTCACAAATTCCATGTGTTAAGGAATGACTATAACTAAAAGAGTTCTTTTGGAAAGTGTGAAGGTAATATTAAATTATTTTTCATTAATTACCCGGGAAAAAAGAAAAAGAGATTAAGTGAATATAAAATTACTTTTCCTAAAGTATAAGAAAATATTCAAAGTTTTTGAACACTCTCTCTCTCTATATATATAAAGAATAATTATCAAAGATTATTTTCTTAAAAGAGTATAAAGGAATATTACAGGAAGATATATATTATTAAGTCTTATTACTATTAAAAGGATATTATAATAATTATAAGGTCAATTCAAATTAAAAAATGAATTTTAAGGAAGGAATATTTTTGGTAAAAATCATCTAACTAGATGCATCGGATTATTGATATTTAGAGGAAATATTCAAGAAAAAGAAATTACCATCCACATTTGTCCAAATAAGAAGAAAAATCACATCAATATTGATTTGGCGAATTAATTAATAATTCCAAAGACAAGTGTAATCGAAACAAAAGAACTTTTTGGCAATAAATATGACATCAAAAACTTATCATTGACACTCGAAAATTATAAACTTGTATCAAATTTCGAGCTTACAACTATATATGAAAATGAGTTTGATATAATCCTTGGTTCAACTTGGTTAGAGACATTGGGTAGCTTAATATTAAACTTTGAGAAAAAGTTTTTAATGTTTTCTTACAAAAAGAAAAAAATAGCATTACATGATGTCTCAGTGAAGTCAGATTCAATATATACATCAGATCTCCAAAATGCTACTTTCGGATAAACAACAGTCAATACTTGAAATCCAAAAAAGAGCGTGACAAAATTATCATAGATAAAGATGCAAAAATTTGCGGTCTAAAGAACCATAATCAAAGTTTGGTTACCCAAATCAAGAAGTTGAAGAACGCGAAGAAATCACGAAAGGAAAGGTTAGAACAATTTTATAGTAAAGAAGCAATGACTAGTGAAGAAACAATACTTGAACCTATTGAAATCAAGAAACTTCCAGTTAAAAAATCCAAACCTCAGAGAAGGAAATAAACATCGATCTAGTTGAATTACCAATAGTATCAAGAGTTGAAGAGAGATCCAACAAACAAGATTCAAAAGAGATTCAGGTGCCTTATCGTCATTTGAATCACAAGAGTCGTTACGACCAACAACAAAGTCAAGAGGAATATGACATGTTCTTTTTACCGACAACTAAACTACAACATTGTAAAGTAACAAAGAAAAAATCGACAACTTGTATGGAAGCATGAAATGAGAAGCCCTGTCAGAACAATCAATATTCAAATAGTTCCAATGAAGGTAGATTTGGGATGGGTCATATTATCGCACAGTTTGTAGCTAGGTCATATGGCTAGAAGATAGAGGCCAAACTGGCGTAACAGGAACCTACCCCACCCAATGTCACTTCAATGGGGAGGTTCTTTCTCTTTAGGGAGGTTAAGCCCAGGGGAGACGTCCCTGGTAACCTGGGGTTTTGAAGAGGCTAAGGTATAAAGATCAAAGTAAAAGTCCCTCCTCACAGGTTACCACCAAGATCAGATAGTCTGGCTAAACAACCAATAATGAAGTGTAGTCCCAAATGAGAACACCTGCTCGGAACAAAGCAACAACAAAACAATATATGTAGGCTATGATTCAATGGGTTAGTACTTCATATAACTATCTGATGTCAATATATTAGCAATTATAACAATAGATATCAATGAGATCAATGTTTATCAATATAGCAGTGGAATAATATCAATTCATCAATAAATATTGAGATGATGCAGCCAACAATGTATTTAATCAATCCCTTAATAAATGCTTTAAAACACCATCTAATTGCTTATCAACAGAAAATGTTGCGTCAAGATGGAATAACCAAAGACGACGTCAGCCTTATTAGGGTTAGTAGTTAGTTAGGGTTTCAAATTATAAAAGTTTGAGAGTTGTTTCAATCACTTTCACTTCAACGTTGGAGGCTGAAGATCAGTGCCTAGGGTTATGGAGTCAAAAGGTGAAGGACGCACAAGTTGAAGGGGATGAGATTTAAAGGAAAAAAGGGAAAGGTTTCAAGGTGCTGCAATGGCAGGGCCTTGAAGACAGAACCCTAGGAGAGAGAGGCTCACTCCGGTGTTGCTTAAGCAAGGCCTCGTGCCCTCTCCTCCTTCCCGGCAAACGACTAGCTCAAAGACAAGTGAAATCAAGACAAGAGAGTTTAAAGAGGGAGAGTGTTGCAAAGGCAAGGCTCTTTCATCAAACCCTAAAAGAAAAACGTCCCTAGGTGTAGATAACCTAGGCCTGGGACGTACTCTTTCTCTTGAAATTTAAAAAGTACGGCTAGCTTAAGGGAAGAAGATAGAAAGAGTGTAGCAATGGCTAGGCTCTCTTCTTCTTCTTCAATGGCTTAAAAGGTTTTTCTATCAACAGACATGAGACAACGACCTACTTGTGTGTTTGTCCCCTGGGGTTTTGATTCAGCAATATATATATATATATATATATATATATATATAGAATGCAAGAAATTAAACTACAACCATTCAATCAAGAAGTTTTGCAGAAAAATACTTATAAATCATCAAGAAAATAGCATGCAAACCCTAGTTGTAAACCTTCCTTCAAGAAAAACACCATAAATTGCCAAAAATCTCCTCTCCAAACAAGT
>ML796533.1:680459-697659 GCA_009831015.1 Picea engelmannii
AATTAAACTACAACCATTCAATCAAGAAGTTTTGCAGAAAAATACTTATAAATCATCAAGAAAATAGCATGCAAACCCTAGTTGTAAACCTTCCTTCAAGAAAAACACCATAAATTGCCAAAAATCTCCTCTCCAAACAAGTGCGCCTTCCTCAAAATAGACAATAACCACAATAGGAGAGTGAGTGATGAGTTATGTCAAAATGAGGATAAAACTCCTCAATATATACTGTATCATGACCATTAATTAATTTTAGGTCATAAAAATTAGCTGACAAGGCTTTAAACCAAAATTGTATTGTTTTTATATTAAATGTTCTTTTAAAACCCTAAATGAGAAAAAAGTGAGACGTTAGGCCTTTTTGGGGCCAATGCAGCGTCCAAAAGCCAGACGTTAGCCCTCCTTGAGCTCTTCCAAACTGCCACACGTGCCAACAACCCTGTCCATCTGCCATATGCTCATGATGACGTCACAAGCCTCCTGGTGGCGTCCTGGGTCGTCTGGGGCCAACGTTCCACTGCAAGTGGGTCAATCCCCCTAGGTCTAGCTCAACCAAAGTGCCCCTGATGGAACGTCCTCTTCTTCTCCGGTGCAAGAGCTCAGTCAAACACTATCCTGTCTCTGCCCCTGATGGGGTCTCAACAACCATCTGATAGGCTCTTCAGCCCCATGGAGGTCCGAACTGATCATCTCCCCATGTGTATCGGTCCACGTGGTACTTGTCCGTCGGGCATGGTCCTGCACATCAAAAACTATGCCCTCCATGGGCTCATTAGTCACAAGGATCATAGCAATGTCAATCACATTTCATCATCAATTTTATCAAACATATGCATAAAAGCCCCGATATATCATTTAATAGCTCAAAGATTCTACAAAAACCTACAATACAAGGTTGAGAAAAAGGACAAGATACCCTATTGGGTTAGTATCCATAAGGAAAGAAAAGTTTCCAAGGGGTTTCATCCAAGCCATGTAAACGAGGTGAAGTGGTTCAAGGGATGTCCAGACATACGGGTAGAGTGAAAGCCAGGGATGCATGATATTACCTGTGGGTGCCTTTGTAGAAGGCGAGTTGTACCCGTCGTGGATGCAAATTTTTCCAAGCCCCTTTTGCCTTTATTCTTTTCTTTATTTACTTTTTCTTCTTCTTTTTCTTTTTATTCAAGGGCTAACCAGAGGACACTGCCTTGGCATGGTGACCAGAGCTGACAGTGTTACCCACAAGTACTTTCACAACGGTGATAAGGCTGGCTCGTGATGAGACCCCCTTTCCCTTGGCCATGCAGCCAAAGGTCATTGCCCTGGCATGGTAACCAGATGGTGGCAATGTCATGTTGTTAGGCACCCATGAACATAATAGGCTGGCTCGTGATGAGACCCCCTATCCTCTTGATTAGGTCTTGTTTGTTATTTTTTCGGGTCCCTCTTGTTTCTTGCTGAGAGGCTTTTTATTGCCTTCTCGAGGATTCCTGGGCAAAGCATCTCGAGGTTTCATTATTAGTATTTTATCTTTTACCAACTTCTTTTACCTTCTGGGCCTTTAGCCCCTTCTTCCCACGAGATAAGGTGCAACCCCACACACAGATCATCCTAATGCCCTGACAAGGGGAATGGGACAAATGAGCGGGAGACAAGATGGAAAAGTGATTGTATGGTGGGAGCGGACGATGGCTCTTTAGAAACCCCCCAGTGACAAACCAAAACTTATGGGTACAAGCTTGCTAGGGTACCCAGTCAATCTCCCCAAGCATGGTCAAGTGGGTCAATGTAAGATCCAAGCAGTTGTTAGAAATAAAAGGAATTAGATGCATACATTTAAAGGTTATAATGATCAAAAGTGACACATACCATGATACCTGGACCAATTACCTCATGGAGCAAGAGCCCTCTCCAATACAAGACCAAGCCGATGGTGATGGATGTTGTTGCTGCTGACAGGACGAATCTGACGAAAGAAGAGAAGGATGGGCCCTCCAGGGCCATGCTTAGGTCAATCTTGCTCTCGGTACTCCATGTCTAGGACGTGTGGGCCTCAAGACATGATCTCCTAGTTATCCCTAGAAATCAAGGATAACATCTGGCTCCAACTCGGGGACATGTGCTCACTGTAGAGCGCATGAGAACCTCAACATCTCTGGCATAACCTGCAGACCTGCTCAATTCTATAGGGGCATCAGTAACAAAGATGGGGTGGTATTGCCACCCCGCATATATAAACATATAAATAAAGAAATCATAAATGCGAATATAAAGTGAAATACTTACCTGTACTTACCTGTTGGTTGGATGTTGGTGTAGTCAAACAACCAGTGGAGCCAATCCAACAATGTTCCTTGATACTTGCCTTTGTGCTTCATCATAAACCAAAACAGTGATAAATCAAGCACAAAAATGTCATGGGTTAGAATATATACCATATCATCAGAAATCTCAAAGTCTAACTCATGGAGGCGGGTGGGAGGGAAAAAGTGATCCCAATGCATACTCTCAGGAGAGTGCTCAATCCATCTCAGGAATGGATCATGAAATGTCCACGGTTCAGGAGACTGACTCGAATATCTGAAAGCTGGCTACCTTGGACGTCTTCACAACTTGAGGCCCGAGGAGGGATTAGCAAAAACTGAAAGGATGACTGATCATTCCTAAAGAGGAGGTTGGAAAACCGTGATAAAGGGCTTCCTCTTGAGGCACTCAACTTTCCCCTAAAATCCAGAATGAGGTTTTTCCTTACAGGAGACTCGGGATAAGGGACATGTTACCAAGCCACACCTCTAATGACATAGCAAGGTAAAGTGATCAAAGGGGGTTGAAGAATCCTATCACAAGCATCCTGCTTCAGGGAAGTAACTTCCTCATTTTTATCAACATCTAAGCACAACGTTGGTTGATAACTTTCTTCATAGGATAAAACTAAATGCTCAGATGGATAGTTATCAAAGCCCTCAAGGTATGACCAAAAATTAATCGGGGAGCATAGCATTAGGTCATCCTTGGGTGTCTGAATAAGGTCAGGTTCTTGTTGCCAGATGTCAAAATTATTAGTAACTTCAGGTGATAAATGCAAAGGAAACCTTTGGAAAGGACCATCAATATCGTACATGGGATTGTCATCATATCTAATCATATCCCATCCATGTTTCACGACATGTATGAATTCGTCAAAATTGTCAACAAAGTCATTATCTTCATCATAACATGAAGGGATTAAAACATCTGACACTTCATTCTCCTCCTCCTCATTTCCTTCATCATAAAGTAAAGCATTATCAAAAACTAGGGGAGGAGGGTAACTTACTGTTTCTTCTTGCGCAGGAACTTCGAGGACTTTGGTGTTTTCAGCATGCATTACGGTCTCATCCTCAGGAATTACCCTTTCTTCTTTAGTTGTGCAGCACGGAAGGTCTAATTCTTTCGAGAATTCCATTCCTCCTTCATCGGAACCATGCGACAAGGTGTCATCCGAATCCTGAAATGGAAAGCAACTAACCTCATCTTCCTTTTGTTGTGCATGAGGAACATGCTCATGGATTGCTTTGTCAGAGGGAGGAGCACATGTTGATACTTCATCATTTTGTTTAGGTCCTGTTTCCTCGGCCATGTCTTCAGCAATCCCATGTTGAATGATGGTTTGTTCCCCTTCTTCTTGGATATCGTCAATAAAGTTCTCACGGGCAAACAAACTTCCCATATTAAAATCACCTGAAGTAAAGAGATCTTTCATCCCAGATAAGGAGATGTTTTGTTCAATTCTTTTAACCATGCCGTAAGCTTCATCGAGCGTGCTTGGGCTCTTTTTACTGAGGGGAAAACCTAGGTGTGCCAGGAGCGCACGGGTATATAGATGGACAATGTACTTGTTTTCAGGATGATGGCCCTCAAGAATCTGATATAGAGTGCGCTCAAACCTACTCTGGAAGTTATAGAGGGTTTCATTCTCAGTTTGTCTTATATGCTCAACATTTTTTAGTAGTACTAAGATGTCTTCTAACTGAATACCCCATTCTTCAAGAAAGATTTCTTCCAACTGGTTCATAGAGGTGATGCTAGCATTAGGAAGGTTATCATACCACTTTTTATCATTTCCACGAAGAGTGGTGGAAAAAAGTTTCATCACTACATCTCCGGCATCATCATCGACAGGGTGGAGTCTAAAGTAAGAATAAAATTCATCCATATGAAAGTCATCTCTTTCCCCATCGCCACCAGTGAATCTAGGGAGCCATCTCTCGGATATCGGGGGCATTTGTCTTGGGTATCCTGGGATTTTTCTCATGTCTAAAGGCTTGTAGTTTCTGGGATCCCATTGTGAAGTCATTGTTGGCTTCGTAATCAATGGAGCTACCAGATAATTTTCTTGAAACTATCAAAGAAAAGGGAAAACACTCTAATGGAGTCGCCAGGTAAGCTTGTAAAAGGTCTCTGAGGCAAGGCTTACTGAAAAGATTTGTCGTTTGAGGAGAATTGTCTCAGTGTTCCCCGACAATGGCGCCAAAATGTTATCGCATAGTTTGTAGCTAGGTCAGATGGCTAGAAGATAGAGGCCAAACTGGCATAACAGGAACCTACCCCACCCAATGTCACCTCAATGGGGAGGTTCTTTCTCTTTAGGGAGGTTAAGCCCAGGGGAGACATCCCTGGTAACCTGGGGTTTTGAAGAGGCTAAGGTATAAAGATCAAAGTAAAAGTCATTCCTCACAAGTTACCACCAAGATCATATAGTCCGGATAAACAACCAATAATGAAGTGTAGTCCCAAATGAGAACACCTGCCCAGAATAAAGAAACAACAAAACAATATATGCAGGCTATGATTCAATGGGTTAGTACTTCATATAACTATCTGATGTCAATATATTAGCAATTATAACAATAGATATCAATGAGATCAATGTTTATCAATATAGCAGTGGAATAATATCAATCCATCAATAAATATTGAGATGATGTAGCCAACAATGTATTTAATCAATCCCTTACTCAATAAATGCTTTAAAACACCATCAACAGAAAATGCTGCGTCAAGATGGAATAAGCAAAGATGACGTCAGCCTTATTAAGGTTAGTAGTTAGTTAGGGTTTCAAATTATAAAAGTTTGAGAGTTGTTTCAATCACTTTCACTTCAACGTTGGAGGCTAAAGATCAGTGCCTAGGGTTATGGAGTCAAAAGGTGAAGGACGCACAAGTTGAAGGGGATGAGATTTAAAGGAAAAAAGGGAAAGGTTTCAAGGTGCTGCAATGGCAGGGCCTTGAAGATAGAACCCTAGGGGAGAGAGGCTCACTCTGGTGTTGCTTAAGTAAGGCCTCGTGCTCTCTCCTCCTTCCTGGCAAACAACTAGCTCAAAGACAAGTGAAATCAAGACAAGAGAGTTTAAAGAGGGAGAGTGTTGCAAAGGCAAGGCTCTTTCATCAAACCCTAAAAGAAAAACAACCCTAGGTGTAGATAACCTAGGCCTGGGACGTCCTCTTTCTCTTGAAATTTAAAAAGTACGGCTAGCTTAAGGGAAGAAGATAGAAAGAGTGTAGCAATGGCTAGGTTCTCTTCTTCTTCTTCAATGGCTTAAAAGGTTTTTCTATCAGGGGACATGATACAACGACCTACTTGTGTGTTTGTTCCCTAGGGTTTTGATTTAACAATATATATATATAAATAGAATGCAAGAAATTAAACTACAACCATTCAATCAAGAAGTTTTGCAGAAAAATACTTACAAATCATCAAGAAAATAGCATGCAAACCCTAGTTGTAAACCTTCCTTCAAGAAAAACACCATAAATTGCCAAAAATCTCCTCTCCAAACAAGTGCGCCTTCCTCAAAATAGCCAATAACCCCAATAGGGCACAAAAATCAGACCTCACTAGGAGAGTTAGTGATGAGTTATGTCAAAATGAGGATAAAACTCCTCAATATACACTGTATCATGACCTTTAATTAATTTTAGGTCATAAAAATTAGCTGACAAGGCTTTAAACCAAAATTGTACTATTTTTACATTAAATGTTCTTTTAAAACCCTAAATGAGCAAAAAGTGAGACGTCAAGCCCTCCCGAGGGAGACGTTAGGCCTTTTTGGGGCCAATGCAGCATCCAGAAGCCAGACGTTAGCCCTCCTTGGGCTCTTCCAAACTGCGACACGTGCCAACAACCCTGTCCATCTGCCATATGCTCATGATGACATCACAAGCCTCCTGGTGGCGTCCTGGGTCATCTGGGGCGAACGTTCCACTGCAACTGGGTCAATCCCCCTAGGTCTGGCTCAACCAAAGTGCCCCTGATGGAACGTCCTCTTCTTCTCCGGTGTAAGACCTCGGTCAAACACTGTCCTGTCTCTACCCCTGATGGGGTCTCAGCAACCATCTGATAGGCTCTTCAGCCCCATGGAGGTCCAAACTAATCATCTCCCCATGTGTACCGGTCCACGTGGTACCTGTCCGTCGGGCATGGTCCTGCACATCAAAAACTACGCCCTCCATGGGCTCATTAGTCACAGGGATCATAGCAATGTCAATCACATTTCATCGTCAATTTTATCAAACATATGCATAAAAGCCCTGATATATCATTCAATAGCTCAAAGATTCTACAAAAACCTACAATACAAGGTTGAGAAAAAGGACAAGATACCCTATTGGGCTAGTATCCATAAGGAAAGGAAAGTTTCCAAGGGTTTTCATCCAAGCCATGTAAACGAGGTGAAGTGGTTCAAGGGATGTCCAGACATACGGGTAGTGTGAGAGCTAGGGATGCATGATATTACCTGTGGGTGCCTTGGTAGAAGGCGAGTTGTACCCGTCGTGGATGCAAATTTTTCCAAGCCCCTTTTGGCTTTATTCTTTTCTTTATTTGCTTTTTCTTCTTCTTTTTCTTTTTATTCAAGGGATAACCAGAGGACACTACCTTGGCGTGGTGACCAGAGCTGACAGTGTTACCCACAAGTACTTTCACAGCGGTGATAAGGTTGGCTCGTGATGAGACCCCCTTTCCCTTGGCCATGCAACCAAAGGTGATTGCCCTAGCATGGTAACCAAATGGTGGCAATGTCATGCTGTTAGGCACCCATGAACATAATAGGTTGGCTCGTGATGAGACCCCCTATCCTCTTGATTAGGTCTTGTTTGTTGTTTTTTCGAGTCCCTCTTGTTTCTTGCTAAAAGGATTTTTATTGCCTTTTCGGGGATCCTTGGGCAAAGCATCTCGAGGTTTCATTATTAGGCTTTTATATTTTACCAGCTGCTTTTACCTTCTGGGCCTTTAGCCCCTTCTTCCCACGAGATAAGGTGCAACCCCACACACAAATCATCCTAATGCCCTGACAAGGGGAATGGGACAGATGAGCGGGAGACAAGATGAAAAAGTGATGGTATGATGGGAGCAGACAATGGCTCTTTAGAAACCCCCCAATGGCAAACCAAAACTTATGGGTACAGGCTTGCTAGGGCACCCAGTCAATCTCCCCAAGCATGGTCAAGTGGGTCAATGTAAGATCCAAGTAGTTGTTAGAAATAAAAGGAATTAGATGCATACATTTAAAGGTTATAATGATCAAAAGTGACACATACCATGATACCTGTACCAATTACCTCATGGAGCAAGAGCCCTCTCCGATACAAGACCAAGCCGATGGTGATGGATGTTGATGCTGCTGACAGGACGAATCTAACGAAAGAAGAGAAGGATGGGCCCTCTAGGGCCATGCTTAGGTCAATCTTGCTCTCGGTACTCCATGTCTAGGACCGGTGGGCCTCGAGACATGATCTCCTAGTTATCCCTAGAAATCGGGGATAACAGGTCACTCCCCAAAAAATGAAACACATCAGTTTAGGAATTCAAAGGTTATATCATCTTGTTTCGTAGAGAGTCGCAACTACAAGCACAAAATATTTGAGAAGACATCGAGTGCTAGAAAAAAAGTTAAAAGGGAGGCCTTCCAATGATTATGCTTTGAGGACAAAGCATTTTTAAAGGGGAAGGAAATGTTATGAACATAAATATACATATAAAATAGATATTAATAACATAATAATGAAGTGATAATTAATAAATAATAATTATTAATAATGAAAGGGCATGTCTCAAAGGACATGACTATTGGTTAAGGGCACCCCTGCGTGGGTATATAAGCGAGCCCTCATTCTCATTTGTAATCATCTTACTATTAATTCTTATACATTATATATATATTTGTCCATATGGATTTGATTACTATATTCCAGATATTTTGGATTATTTGTGTGTGGCGAACTTTGTTCGTCTCAATTGTGTAATATTCCCAAGCTGTTTTTTCCCGGAACCAAGGGTTGTTTAACTGTTTGTTTTATTGTTTCAGTGTGTTATGCAGGTTTACTTCATCAAGTTTCACATTGGAGGTGTGTTCTTAGAAGATTATAGCATAGAGATATAGAACATAGCATATAGCACAAGAAAATGACAAGATGCAAGCAATAGATACCAAGAAAGAGCCAACAACTTCAGATTTGACCTTTATTTAGATAATATGATGATCCTGATACAATATATTTGCATATCTAGATAAATACAAGAAGAATAATCAAGATGGAATGATAGCTTCTCCAACAAGCTCCAAAACTGAAGAGAATTTCCTCCAAAGGCACCACAAACCCCAGGAGAAAGGAACAAGATTAACTTCTTTCCTTTCAATAGCTAGATCTACTCTCCCTGGAAAAGTTGCGCACTTCGTGTTGGCTGTAGCTCACCAGTATTTCGGCCTCCCTCCTAAAGACCTCGAAATCCCCCCAAAATCACTAGAATAGTAGATTGGGGTAAGACAAACCCCCTGGCTTAGTATCAAGATGATTGAGGGTGTTTTGATCCCTCAAATGGTTGGATCTCCTTCCAATAGTGCACCCTCCTCATCTCAAACTCATGCCAAGCTCCCAATATAATATCTAGCAGAGAAACCCTCTCCTCAATAGGCTAGAAAAGGCGCCCTAGGCCACACAATGAAATCCCAATAGGTTTTGGGACCCAAAACCTCCTCCTCTCTCCAGATCAAGTGGATCCTCCTCAACATATGCGCCCTCCTGCTGGAAAACCTCAAAATTTGTGCATTACCTCTTTCTCCACTGGATGAATAACATGTAGTTGTTGTAGAATCATGGGGGAGGAATATTGCACCTCCGTGACCAAGCTTGGACCAGGATAGGTGGGATCTTTCACCACCGAGCTGATCTCTAGGGTTTGTTATCCCAAAACCCTCAAAACGTCTTTAGCTCTAGAGCTCAAGATGCAAAAGTAATAATAACCGGCATAATAAGTGAGGCGTCCTCCTTTTATTTTTATACTCTTGTTCTATTTCTCAGTTGAGTTAGTTGACCACATCCTAAGGTTAACTCTTTGTTTTTCCTCGTGTGGTCTTTTCCTCCACTTACTTTACCTTTTCTCCCCAAGGTCACTTTTAAATTATAACATTGTGCTTAGGTGAATACTTTGGGGTTTTTTGTCCCCATGACTCATGAGACTATAGTCTAGTGGGGACAAATAGACTACTAAGTCTCTCCTAACCTCTTATCAAGAGGTGGGGGACATTACAAATTGTTGGATTAGAACTTGCTTGTTAAGGAAATTTTGTGGTGTTTGAGTACAAAAATATATCTCATTGATTTGAGGTGCTTCATATTTTTAAGAGATCATTGCTTGGTTGTCTCATTGCTTTAGGAAGAATCATATTCGAGCAAACTGCCATTAATATTCTATCTAAGTGCTTGATTGAACAAATTATCTAAGTGGGGTTTATTTACTAGGAGGTCTTAGAAAAGATGTATTCGGGCGTCTATAAACGTAGGAGATGTCGTTTCTCTACCAGCGCTGCATCCCGTGGGCTTGTAGTTCTTTCACGTACCTCGACGTATATTAGAATACTACGGTCGCTTCATCGTACTTAGAGGTATATAGAGGGGCTCATGTCGAACGATTGCACATTAGACAACACTACTACCGACTGTGCTCCTATCTTGGAGACCACCTAGAATCCTTGAAACAATCGAGAAAACCTATCGGTTATCTTGATTGTTGTAGTGCACCAAAAACAACATTCAGAAAGATTTCCCTCTCGTACCAGGGTGGCTTGAGAACCCCTTAGGTATATTTGAGGGCTACAACAACTAGACACTCTTGTGAGGATCCTTTTGCCTAATCCTATCAACTATACACATTCATTTGGCCAAATATGACATTGCCTTAATATTAAAATTCTGATCACTTGGTATTTAAGACTACAATTTTCACATCAACGATCAGTGGCGGGGTTAACTTATTGGTCCTGGATTTTATTTACACTTGGCATAATTGACGTTTTGTTGCAGGTGACTTACTCTTCACCCTTACCTTCACCCTTCCTCCATCCATTCATAGCCTTTAGACCATTCTTGACCTTGTATCGTGACCTCCTAAGGAATTTCTAGAATTTTCCATTGTGTTTCCCTAGGGGTCACCCAGTACTTTTCCTGAGGTGACAGTGGGTCTTGTCCCGGTGTGTTGTCCATTGGTTGTCCATTGGTGTGGTTGCAGTTGTACAAGGATCTAGTGAAACCTACAATCTGTGCGATAACATGACCCACTTCGTAGGAAACCATGTCAACCACCAAGGTGAAATGAGGCAAAATGTATAATTTCCAGGAAAACTTTTTCAAAATCAAGAAAGAATTATTTGCAACATGTTCAAATGCTTCAATTATTAAAATGACATTTACCACGAGACCGGACTTGTTACCTCATGTAGCAAGACCTGTTGTCCTTTCTAGGCCATGCTGATGTGGTGAATGTTGCTGTTGTCAATGAATGGTGATGTATGATGAGAGGGACTCTATCTGCTCATTTGGCTCTTGGAAATCCATGTATTCAACATGGAGGCCTCGAGACATCATCTCCTTAGTTACCCCTAGCCTGGGGGGTAACACTACCAACAAATGTATTGATCTAGTGTGATTACATATTTGTGGGAGGCCTTAAAAGGCCATTTTCTTGTTGGTTTTCTGTGCTTTTCTTTGTTTTGCAGGTCTGATATAACAGGACAGCAAGGAAATATCTCATTTCCAGCCACTTCATCCAAGGTACACATCATACAAATCATCTGTGAAGTGGTAATGATATTTACCCCCTTTTCTTGTGTATTATTTAGCCAATATTTTGGTGGATTGGGGTAAATTAGCTTGGTGGTTGTTGTTTTATTTTATGCATTATTTATTAGTTCAACAATTGCTTAAAACAAGCAACTCCTTCCTTCACCTATTGTTTTTTGTTTAGGCATTGGTCTTAAGATCCTTTAAGGTGAAGTGATATTTTGTCGGAAGCCTCCCAGAGCCTCTTAGTGTAGGAGTTTGGCTCAAACAAGGAAGGATAGGTGTTGTGGTGACATTGGGAACCCATCTCCTGTGTTGCTTCCCTGCAATTTTGAAGACCTTGTCTCGCTGCTAGTTTGGTCGGTAATAGTGCCATATTGGGTAGGCCAATCCCCAAGTCAAGGAATGTTTCCCAAGAAGACCCTCTCTAGATCGTGTAATGAGTATGAGATGGATTGGGGAAATACTCTTGGGAATGGGGTTCTTGACATATCAAGGGATCATATTGTCTCATTTATGGGTGTCCTTGTTGAGGGTGCGTTGCATCCCTTCTTTAGCAATGCAATATTTTTCCAAACCTTTTATTTGCCTTTCTTTTTTTTTAGAATTCGAACATTGAGTGCTATGTGAAAATGGAAATAAAAGAGAACCGCAATGGCACTTGAAGTTAGAACACATTGGGTGCTATATGCAATGGAAATAAAAGAACACCGCAATGCACTCCCCCTTCAAGCGGGACACTTTTGGTTTATTTTCTTTTAAAAGTCCTCTATCTTTTTAGAGAAGCGTTTCATGGCTCTCATGACCTTAGGGAGAGCATCTAGAAGGATGGACTATGGCTTTTGATTTTTGCAGTGCTAGTTGCAACACTTCTGGGCCTTTAGCCCCTTGTTCCCATGAAATGAGGTACAAACCCTTTTTGGGGTCAGTGAACCCGAAAACCCAAAAGATGAGGAAATGAAGGGGAAGAAGTGTGGAAAGTGGTAAGTATGAGCAGGAATGATACGATGACCCTTCAAGGAGACCCCCCAGTAGAAAAAGTGACAATCACCAAGGTGAAATAAGGAAAAAGTTATAATTTCCAAGCAAACATTCCATAATCAATAAAGGAGTCTTTGCAACATGCTTAAATGCCTCAAATATTAAAGTGACACTCACCATGAGACTAGACTTGTTACCTCATGAAGAAAGACCTGYTGTCTTCTGTAGCRAAATCAGTRTAGSGGATGTTGCTCTGCTGCTAACAATGAGTGGTGATGCGYGGTGGAAAGGAAGGGCTCTGCCTGCTCAATGTGGTCTCTGCTGRTCAATCTGGCTCTCGACACTCCATGTCTTCTACYTACGAGSCTCGAGACATCATCTCCTTAGTTACCCCTAGGATGGGGGGGTAATAGTACCAATATATATATTGCTTTGAGAATGGTATGAATATGGAAAGAATAAATTATGAAGCATTGACACAATGCATGCATTGGAACAAAGGTGTTCTAYACCATGTTCAGTTGTTCGAAAACATAATAAGATTCCTCACCTACCTTTGGCAAGTAAAACACAAGATTCAAGMAAGTACATGTTTCTCTCATATTGTATTCTATGGTAACTTTTAGATATTTTTTTCTGACTCTTCTACTATTTATAGTGAGCATTGTTTTTCTTCTGCTTCACCATTAACTGCTTGCAGTCAAGTAATTCTGCCTAGATGACCATAAAAATAATAGTAGATTAAAGCATGTTATCTACCTCTAGAAGCCAATATTGTGTGACAAACTTTGACAAAACGACCAAAAACATGTAACCAATAGTGACAGAAAAACTGAATAGTTGGGATCCAAATCTCTTATACAATTTTTTATTATCTAAAACCAATTATTTCTGGTTCAGCACTCGAAAATAACTCAAACCATATGTGTATTGTTCTCCTTGCAATGGCAATCCATTTTTCCTGCTCCACAGCCAGCTTAAAATATAGCACTCAAAAGACCCCTGCAAAGCAAAGTTTCAAAGCCAACCAAGGTCAATCGAATTAAGAGCCTTTTCAAAATATAGCATTCAAAACTAATCATCAGAAGGGAAATTCATTAAAAAAGAGTAAGGCTTCTCACCATAATCCCGTAGGTGTACTTTCTTTCTTCCTGTGGGAGATGAAACAGAGGTGAGAGGTATTAAAAGCATGTTATGAGAGAGAATCCTATAAATTATGGGATATATAGAGTCACTAAAATTGGGCACACTTAAGTACAAAGTCTAACGCTATAATTGTAGAAATCACCTTATTATTGGGAAAATCACAAATAGGAGTGTAGTAGTGAAAAGGAAACAAACCTTAATCTGCCACTAAAGGCATCATTTATTTGTTCTGATGTTGGCTTTTCAGTGAATGTTGCAAGACTCACATACTTCTCCTTCCCATATTCAGTATCAATCCTTTTGTAAAGATCATAAGGATATGGATAACACATTCTGAAATCAAGAGGAATTATCAAATTGAAGCTCAATTAAGGATGCATCAAGTTTTCTAGCACACAAGAATCAAGTATGATGCATGTCATTTTGGTTCAAATAATATTTCATTAAAAGTCAAAACATTCCTAATGTCACGTGATAATTAAGAAAAGTGATATTGGGTGGCTGGCATGTCTTCGTTTAGTTGCTAGTTCAAAAGCTTGAAGACAAAGGAAAGAATGCATGGTTCTTTCTTCTTCCTGTTTATAGATATACATTGCCCTTTTCTTTTATGTATATTTAGCTACACTTGAAGAACGAAGTCAGACTGTTATGTAGGGGATGGAGAGCAAGTGTACAAATCCAAAATCCTTAGGAACTAGGCATCTTGTAACAAGTATTGTCTAAATACTTTGTGCAAAATTATATGTTACGAAACATAAGCTAATTGAAGGTTCCTGCATCATCTACAACTTGTAGTCCCTGAGACATAATATAGTTTCATCCCTCATCTACAATTTGTAGTCCCTGAGACATAATATAGTTTCATCCCTCTAATCCATGTAGATAATCTTCTCATGCTACAGTTGTTGGAAATAATGGAAAAATGAGAGAATTGATTGAGTGAAATTCATTGAAGGGTTGAGAAAAAAATGTTGATCAGCAAGAACTAGTGATTGGAATTTTGACATTGACAGTTAGGAAAAGCAAGGGGGAAGTTGAGGTGCTGATGTGGAATTCACATCAAATGTAGATTTCAGAATACCCACAAACAATGCTCGTGGAACTGGAGCAAGGGTTCACGGATGTGGCAATGTGGATAGGTGGATCACAAATTAGCATAATGGACTTCTGGATCTGTAGAAGTTGGACATGCGAAAGAAAATGGTTGTATACCCACAAGGGTTGGTTCCTGGTGGATATAGAAACCCACAAATGGAGATGTGGACCATAAAGGAGTTGCGGAGACTCAAGAGTGCGGATGTCTTGTGTAAGAAATATTGGGGCCAGATTTTGAATTAGCCACAAAACCTGTGAGAAGTAGAATGGTCCAAGGTGTGCTCTAGTTTGTGGAACATTGAGTACGCAGCCAACATGGGTAGATGATGCAGAAGTTTGAGAACTCATCACAGCATTTGCAGAAAAGCAGAACCTAAGAGACTTTGTGGAACCAACGACCTCTGTATTGGGGATAAAAGGTGTAGAGTACTACCAAATGGCTGGACAACAGTTGTCCATTTTCTTAGTTCTTCTAGAAGTTTTTGTCCCTGCCTATTAAGGCTTTATACATGTAATTCCTTTAAAACAATAGGGAGTTTTTGAGAATGTTTTTATGGTAGTTCTAGTTCTTGATGTTGCATAACTATGATATGTTAGTTTCTATTGGTTGTGGAAAAGAGATACAATATGTGCTGCTTGATGTTGTAATCATTATTGTTAATATAACGGAAATTCCTAGAGGTTCTGCATAACTTTTCTTAGTTGTTTGTTACATGCATGATGCATTTCTTCTGGTTCCACGATATGATGAGTTGATCTACTTCTATTTTTTATGATTAATGGTTAATAATGAACGGTTTACAGAACTCTGCACCTGCTACCTTTCCCTCTACGCTACACTACCTTTAAAGGCGACAATGAACATGCCTCAAGTGAGACCTCCTTCCTTTGGAGGGTTGAAAATGCCAACATACTAAAAATTGTTGGACTTTTGTTGGACCCCTCTACAAAACTTGGATCTCAACATGAGACAACAAATGATTCCGTTACTAGGACCTTAACCAATGTAGGGTGATGGAAATGAGGTGGCAACAGCTGAAAAATTGGTTTAGTGTGCAAATCCCTGCTATTTCCTATAAAAAACGCATGTATTTAGAGTTGGAAGTGGAAATTGATGAGAAGCATGAGCTATTTTGGGCTGAATTTTCTGTAACTTTCTATAAATCACTGAAAAGACTATCAGAACAGCCTCACCATTGGCAACAACAAGTGATAGTTGAACATGTTACCCACAGTTTTGTTGGGTAACCATAAGGATCTCCATGTGGTCATCTCGAAGACATAACAGAGGTCTTTTGTGTTGCCACACAAATTAAAATTGGGCCTGAGTATGGTGGACTCTGTTTTCTCCGGTTTATCCTCAATTTGAAAGCAAAGATTCCCAGGCACCAGACTTATAAAGAGCGGAGAAAACCTGTGTGGTCAGAGCGAAGGTTTTGCATCATGAATCAGTTGGTAATGGAAGAACTAAACAGTTGGCAATAAAATGAATGTTATCCATGTTCCAGTCTGCTGATGGAGAGCAACAGGTGAGGAATATTCTCTGTACCAAACAGGTGTCTACAATTCGGTGATTGGAAACCATGGATTCATCAAACTCATGTTGAGAAGATATGTTGAAGCAATACAAGCCTGATGTATGCCCTATTGGTTACATGCCCCTCTATCTGGAGCTTGCTGAGGGAAATGTGGAAAATCAGCTGAATGAACTGCAGAAGAGAAAATAGAGGTAGCAGAAAATTCATAGGAGGATCTTTCAGTGTTGGCATTACCAGACTTCACTTTGTCATTTGTACTAGAGTGTGACGCATCCGGCAAGGGTATCGGTGCAATTTTGATGCAGGGAGGGCACCCCATTGTATTTGAGAGCAGGAAGCTCAGTCAGACCGAGAGGTTGTACTCCATTTATGACAAGGAAATGTTGGCAATCATGCATGCCTTGACCAAATTCAGATAATATTTGGTGGGCAACAAATTCATGGTCAAAACAGATCACAACAGCTTGAAGTATTTGGTGGGCCATCGTCCGCTCCCATCATATCATCACTCTTACATCTTATCTCCCACTCATCTGCCCCATTCCCCTAGTCCGGACATTAGGATGATCTGTCTGTGGGGTTACACCTTATCTCGTGGGAAGAAGGGGCTAAAGGCCCAGAAGGTAAAAGTAGTTGGTAAAAGATAAAAGCCATAAAAAATGAAACCTAGAGATGCCTCGCCCAGGGATCCCTGAGAAGGCAATAAAAAACCTCTCAACAAGAAAGAAGAGGGACATGAAGAAAAATAACAAGACAAGACCTAGCCAAGAGGATAGGGGGTCTCATCACGAGCCAACCTACTATGTTCATGGGCACCTAGCAGTATGACATTGCCATTATCTGGTTACCACGCCAGGGCAGTGACCTTTGGTTGCATGGCCAAGGGAAAGGGGGTCTCATCACGAGCCATCCTTATCATCTCTGTGAAAGTGCTTGTGGGTAACACTATAAGCTCTGGTCACCACGCCAAGGCAGTGTCCTCTAGTTAGACCTTGAAATAAAATAAATAAGAAAAAGAAATAAAAGAAAGAATAAAGGCAATAAAGGGCTTGGAAAGAACTGCATCCATGACAGGTACAGCTCGCCTTCTACAAAGGCACCCACAGGTAATATCGTACACCCCTGTCTTTCACTCTACCTGTGTGTCCGGACATCCCTTGACCACATCATCTTGTGTTACATGGCTTGGATGATACCCTCTGGGAACTTTCCTTTTTCTATGGATGCTGGCCCAATAGAGTATTTTGTCTTTTTCTTCGGCTTTGTATTGTAGGTCATTGTAATGTCTTTGAGCTATTGAATGATGTATCAGGGGTTTTATGCATGTATTTGATAAGATTAATGATGAAATGTGATTAACA
>ML796533.1:697759-728800 GCA_009831015.1 Picea engelmannii
TTTCAGGGCTAGCGAGCCGCTTTTGGTTCTCCGGGCCAGTGGAGTCCAAATACAGTATTTTCATTCTTGGTGGAAGTTAACGCCCCTTTTTCAAGGTGCCCTCCACCACCATCGTGGTCTCTTTTCCGCACATCCCCTCTCAGTATTTATGCAATAATTTCAAACTATCATTTACATTCATTGACCTCTTCCTGCAGGTCCATTTACAACACACATTCATACTTATGAGTTTTGCCATAGTCCTTGGCCAGTTCAGTTATATTTACAATCTGGGGGTAACATGGTGTTACATTTTCGGTGCACTACAACAATCAAGACAACCAATAGGTTTTCTCAGTTGTTTCAAGGATTCTAGGTGGTCTCCAAGATAGGAGCACAGTCAGTAGTAGTGTTGTCTAATGTGCAATTGTTTGACATGAGCCCCTCTATATACCTCTAAGTACGACGAAGTGACCGTAGTCTTCTAATATACGTCGAGGTACGTGAGAGAACTAAAAGTCCTCGGGATGCAACGCTAGCAGAGTAACGAAAACTACTCCATTTATAGATGCCCAAATATGTCTTTTCTAAGACCCCCCAGTAAATAAACCCCACTGAGATAATTTGTTCAATCAAGCACTTAGATAGAATATTAATGGCAATTTGCTCGAACATGATTCTTCCTAAAGCAATGAGACAACCAAGCAATTATCTCTTAAAAATATGAAGCACTTCAAATCAATGAGATATATTTTTGTACTCAAACACCACAAAATTTCCTTAACAAGCAAGTTCTAATCCCACAATTCTCCACAAAAGTCACTTAGCAATAGACCATAAACTTGCTTAAAACATACATTAGATTAATGGGTTGTTATGTAAGACAAGAAATCAGAACTCTTAACTTCTCAAATTTAGCCAATCAAAATAGATCTCCTTTGTCACAAACTAGAGATAAAGATGCAATTTAACACTTAGGGAACTTTTTAACACTTAACCATATCTGAAATGTAATTTGCAGCAGTGGTTAAACATAGATATCAAATATGAAATGTCAAGTCAATCACCTTAAAGCAAACCCAAAACATTCAAGAGGAAAGCACCCAAATAATTAGTAATTTCTTCAACAAAGGGAGTATGATTTTAGAAGGTTTTGGATCACTTTAAGAAGTATAATAAGATCTGAAATATGAATTTGTATCAGTGAAATCAGATTTAAAACCACTTCAAAATCCACCACAAATATTTAGAAACTAGCTAAGACACACTAAGAATACTACCTAAGTGTTAGAAAGAAAGACTAGCTAAAATTAAGGCCTAAAACTTACTCAAATGCAAGTTGTCCTAACTGTTAATTTTTTGCATAAAAATCCCTAATGTATGTATCTTTTACCCATGTCCCTACAGAAATTGGATCACTCAAAATTCAAACTAACTATCTAGAATGTTAGATCTAAGCATGGGCTACAAAACCCATGTGTTGATTTCCTAAAATTGGTTAGAAAAAGACTATATCTAGTAACCTAGGGTTACAAAAGTAAGAGAGGAGAAAAATGTGAAAGAGGGTTTGGAAAATTTGGAGGCTAGAGGCCCCAAAAAAATCGCCCCAAAGGAAATATGGCTGGCCGTAAGGGTGTGAATGTATCTATGAAGTCCAATTCTCAATTGGTTGTTGTTTCATGTTTCCCAATGCAAATTTTTCCCTTATCCAATGTAGATTAGTGCCTTGTCCTACTGTGTTATGGAGTCAAAGAGCTTGAGGATGAGCTAGAAGAATGTTGAAATTGATCTCCCTTATAGGTTGTAGCTTGTCACTATCCTTCAAGAGGGTTGGAAAAAAATCATTTAGCCCACAAGAACTTTCAAAAAATGGATATGACGTGCAAAAGGGTTGTTAGTTTTACATAGTCCCTAATACAATAAAATATCCAAGGAATAACCCTCAAGAGGTGTAGTTTATTATCTTTCTCTTGAATAAAATTCCCTTTAGATCCAAACACAACTCTATCAATAAAAACTTAGAAACCACATGAAATAGACCTCACCAAGATTTAGATGAAGTAGCATGAGCATTAAAAAATATCCACAAAGAAAGATCCACCACATAAAATGTCTCCAAGCATCAACCACAAAAAATATTCCAAGAAAGGCGCATCTCATCAAGACACCAAGAAGAAATCCACAACGCACCATTAGAAGAAGAGCATAATAGTATTGAGAGGAATCCCACAAAAAAAAAGTCCATCATCAAATCTCAAGTGATGGATTTATAATCCTCCACTCACTTGGATTTGTCCACAAATCAACCAACTTTAGGGTTTTCCCTGAAAATATTCAAGTTTTGTCCACTTATTAATCTCTTCTAGAGATTTCCTAAAAAAAATAAAAAAAAATCCCTTTAAAAATATTTAATCCTCCTAAGGATTATCCACAATAAATATCCCAATTTAAATAAAATCCCACAATGATTAATTTATCAATTAATCCCCTTTCAAAAATGATTTGACCTCTTTGACCATGCGATTTGGTAAAAAAAAGGATTTTTTATAACAAATTTAAAATAAATATGGAAAATAAATTTCCATAATGCATCTTTGACCAAGCAAGAGGGCCCAACGATTTCTCCTTGAAGTGTGACATCATCCTTTAACCAAAGAAAGAGTCTATCGATCCATTAATTTTTTCCATGAAGCAAGGGATTATCCTCCCTAAGTCCCACGATCTAGGCAAATGTTCATTTGGTGATGTGCAGTGAGCCTCCCAATGCTATTTGAATAGTCAAATAATTAATTTTCTTTCTCAATTAATTGAAACGATCCTCCTTCTAGTGGAAAAATAAATCCCAAGGTCAAATCGATCTTGATGATGTGCATAATAATTTACTTGGAGATGATGAATATCATTAAATTCCTTCTAGAAGGCTTCCAAGTGGCTTATAAATCATAAAAATGCTTGACCAAATCATCACCCAACCTTCTCAAGCCCAAAATCATCCAACAATCTACATGAACTGGTCAAACAAGGGTGATGTCACCCTAGGGTATGCAACGATTTTCCTTAAAATTCATTTGACTGAGATGGGAACTAGGTCGAGTCATTCAAAAGTGGTGATGATCTGGCTTGTGAAATATCTCGGGCATCCATCAAATGCAAATGTGTCAATCAACTGAGGGTTAGCTAACCCCAGTGATGCCCAACATCAACTAGAATAATAATTCCTGGATCATTTGAACGGCATGACACTTGGCGAAAGACTGCAAGACAAATTAAAACAAATATGTCTACAAGGAAAAAAGTCACGTCAACATGATAAGATAATCAACATAATATAAAATTCATCTAAACCAAACCATTAAGCCCCATATTTATATTTCATCACAAGCTCAAGAAGGTTATACAACTTACTAAGTCAAGGTATAAAATTCTACCAGAGACCCAGAGAGACCAGACTAACACCTAAGTATTAAAAATATTTCCCAATTATTGTTTCTTCACTGCCATGTAATGATTATGAGATGGTCATGGGGTTAGACTTCAAGGTTAGGCAACTGACATACAAGGGATCATAGTATCTCATTCATGGGTGCCTTTGATGAGGGTAGACTACACACTTGGTTCCTGTTATTTGTGAGGTG
Organism: Picea engelmannii; assembly: GCA_009831015.1. Classification (NCBI taxonomy): domain Eukaryota; kingdom Viridiplantae; phylum Streptophyta; class Pinopsida; order Pinales; family Pinaceae; genus Picea; species Picea engelmannii. The sequence continues at coordinate 701,374 of ML796533.1, forward strand.
ATACCTTCCAATCCCTTCATTTTCCTTTTACCACGTCTAGTCATGGGAGATAACCCAGAGAATATGTAGCGCTCTGGTAATATTTCTATGATTGATGGCCTTTTATTTTTTATTTCTTTGGATAATTCATTTTATTTTTATTTTTTTCTTTCGTGTTGAAAAACACATGCTTAAATGCTTGAAACACCCCAGAGACTATGTAACACCTTGGCGATGTACCTGCAAGTGCTATGGGGTTGGGAGAGCCTCTGAGCAGGTAACGAAGGCATGCTTTTTCGAGTCTCCCTCCGAGACTAAAAGCTCCTTCTTCCCATAGAATGAGGAACGATCCCTTCTTGGGTCATTTTATAAAACCTAAAGAAATGGATATGACAGGGATTGATGAGATGGAAAGTGGTAAGTATGATCGGGAACGGTAAGATGAAAGATTCAAAACAAACCCTAGTAGTGCTTCATTTTCCCCAAGCGTAAACTAATCCCCCAAGAACCTAATATAACAAGTCAATTTATGACAGAGGAAGAAGTATAACCAACGAGCTAATGATTAGTAGTTAGAAGGGACTCTCTGGGACAAGATTAAATGCTTTAGATATTGAATTGATACTCACCATGATGGCAGACTTACCAACTTGCAGCATGCTTCTCAGGATGTCTGACGGGCCTAACCAAATGTCATGGGTGCCATATTCTTCTCATGTCACAATATGAAGGAGGATCAAGAGTTCAATTTTTCTCATACATGCACATCTTCTGACTTTCCATGTCTTCAGCCTGTGCGCCTATAGATGTTCTTTCTGAAATAATTATCCACCAATGGGGGAATAAAAGGTCACCCTGGGAAAAACAATTTCTACTAGGGGGTCTCTTTGAAGGGTCATCGTACCATTCCCACACATACCAATTTCCACACCTTTCCCCTTTCGTTTCCTCATCTTTTGGGTTATCATGTTTTTGGACCCTGTTATAGCGCAAGTTGTGGGTTGGGAAAGTCCCGACCCAACCACAAAGCAAGTGCTACAACTTGGGAATCCTACACCCAATATCACCTCGATGTAGGTCTCACACTTCAAGGGTGACTAGGTCATCCTAATGGCTGTGAGGTGCCCAAGGAACAAGGAATACAATCCAGTTTTCAAGAAATAAATATGACCAAAAATCGTGTTTCCCAATGCAATATTTTATTTCTCCAATGCAAGATTAGTGCCTTTAATTATGGGTTAACGGGGTCAAGAAGAAATATCTAGGGTTACTGAATCCTTGTGGGTTTAAACCCTCTTACATCCCAAGGCAAGTAACCTAGGTAGGGTTTGAAGATGAGGAGTGTAAATCCTCTTACTTCCTCAACTAAACCCTTGCAAAACAATTATAAAATCTTGACAATTATGGTGGAAACTAGGATAGGGGTGTATGCCCTTATACTCCCTATCTATACTTGGCCAAAACAACTTTATCTTGAATTACAAATGATAATAACAAAGCAAAGAGACCATACCATTCAATAAAAATCATTAACATGCCAAAGAAAACCTCCACAAAAGCAAGAGAATGACCTCCTAGACATAGCGCACCATCATCATCATCACACCATAACCAAAAAACATTATTCCATAGCACAAGAGGAAAAATAATCCAAGTGTAGTGAAAATTTCAGACCAATACTTCTCACAAGAGGGATAGTTATGTTCAAATGAGATCTTATTATCTCTTATTTATACAAAATGTCACTAAGGTGACTTGTCCATATATTAAGGGGTAAACCACAAGACTAGGGGTCAACAACCCTAATCGTTCCCCCTTTAACAAAGTAATATTAAACAATTCATTAAATTTTCACTTTTGCTTAAATAAAACCCTAATTTTAGTTGGACATCACCCCTTTAGGGGACCTTTTGGCATTTGGAGGATGTTGTTGGTGATGGAGAGGAGTAAAGAGGCTTCCCAAAGCCACATGTCAAGCATCCAACAACTTTCTTCATGATGAAGGATCAAGCCCATTCAAAATTTCCAAGTGCCAATGTATGTCACCTCACCACCAAGCCCTAACCCCCCTAGGTGATGTCATGCGTCTAGGAGTGACATTTTTCCTTTCCTAGGAAAAACGTTTGGTATGTGGGGGCTAGACTATGTTGTCCAAGTCATCTTCAAGGCCATCCAAGTCTGATATTTCTCATCCGGCATGCGAGCCCTTGGCATCTAACCTGTGGGATTATAACCCCATGGAAGCCCAAGCTAGGTGATTTCTCCCAAAACTATCCACCAACTAGGTCCTACAGAGACAAATGAGCACGCCCTCCAAGGATATCAAGTCATAACATCATGATAAGTGAATCCAATCAATAAGTGATCCACCCAATCATGTGCATCAAAGATCACTATATCAAACAATTAATTTCTCAAAAACACTATGCAACTTGTCAAGCTTGAATATGGGAGGGTTTAGGAGGTTTCCTATTGGGTATATCTTTCCCTAGGTCAATGAAAGTTTCCAAGAGATCCCTCTCTAAGCCATGTAAAGAGGTTGAAGTGGTTGGGGTCAAGACTCAATGGAAATAGGGCTCATAACATACAAGGGGTCATAGTGTCTCATTCATGGGTGCCTTTGTAGAGGGTGTGTGGTACCTTCGTTCGCAATGCACTTTTTCCAAGCCCATTATTTGCCATTATTTTATTCTTTAATAATTTTAAGGAAAGGTTGAAGGTCACTGCCTTGACGTGGTGACCAGATAATGGAAATGTCACCCACAAATACCTAGTGGAAATGAGAAGGTTGGCTCATGATGAGACCCCATCTCTCTCAACCATGCAACTGAGAGCCAATACCCTGGTTTGGTGACCAGATGATGGAAATGTCATACCACTAGGCATTCATGGATGTGATAGGTCGGCTTGTGATGAGACCTCCTATCCTTCAACTATTCTTTTAAGAATTCTTTATTATATTGTGGGTCCCCTTTACTCAAAGATAAACGTTTCACTTCTTTCTTGGGTGATCCTTGGGCGAATCATCTGGAAGGTTTATACAAGGATTTTATCTTTTACCCAACATTAATCCCTTTGGGCCTTCAACCCCTTCTTCCCATAGAATGAGGGACAACCTCTTCTTGGGTCAATACACACTAAAATCCCAAGAGATAAGGAAATGGAGGGGAAAATGATGGAAAGTGGTAAGTATGGTTGAGAATGGTACGATGGCTCTTTGAGGGAGTTCCTAGCAACAAACCCATCCCCAAGGAAGACCACTTACTAGGGAACAATGTCAACCACCAAGGTGAAGTAGGAAAAAGGCATAATGTCCAAGAATATATCATGAAATCTAGAGAAAATATAAGATACAACATACTCAATTTCCTTAAATATTGAAATGATGCTCATCATAATACTGACTTGTACCTCATGGATCAAGGCCCATTGCCTTATGGAAGCCATCTGATGTGGTGGATTCCATCTAGAAATGTGTGACCAGCTGTGGTGGTGAGAGGGGTTTCCATCTATGCAAAAGGGTATTTCTAGTCATGTAGTCTCTCGACACTCCATATCTACAACCTGAGGGCCTCGAGACATAATCCCCTTAGTTATCCACAAAATGGGGATAACATCTGGCCCCTACTTCGGGACATGTGCTCCTCATAGAGTCAATGAGAACCACAACAACTCCTGGTAGACTTGTGCCTGCAAGGAAACATCAAACTGTCAAGTGCAGGATGACCTACTCATCCTTGTTCTCATATGATCATAATCAAAACCAGCGAAGCTAGAAAAAGAAAATTTTGACATTTTTTCAAAAAATTCTAAACTAAGCATGAAAACAATATGCAAGTAGAGAAAAATGAAAATGAAATGCATATAAACTAGTATGAGAAATCAAGATGCAAATGCAGGGAATCAAAATGACTTACCTTCTTACCTGGGGCATGGGCCCTGAATAAGTCATTTAACCTGGATGTGAGGTTGGAGAAGAGATCCATCTACCAGTAGTGGCATCTTCCTCCCGTCTAATGATGTCAGATAGTACCTTTCTTTGTAGACTTCTTCCTGATGATTTAAGGTCCAAGCCATGAATTGTTATCTTTTTGGTCATATCTAGGCTTGCCCTTTCTTTTGTCCCATATGATCACAAGACTTCCTTCATTGAAATCGATGCAAGGTGTATTCTCATCGTCTGGAAGCTCTGTGTGGACTACCTTTTTGATGATTTCTTCATGTTTTTCATCTTATTTCTTCAAAATTTTGATAGACCTTGGTTCCTTCCCTTGGTATTTTGCATGTTTCTCTTTGTATTGATCTTTCCATGGAAGAAGTGTGTCTATGGAGTCCTCCTGCATAAAGGGTAGCTCAAATGAATCATACTCAATGGCATTTCAGAGCACATCATAATCACATTCACTGGAATAATTAGGACCATCAAGATCCATCACGTGTCTATCAACTTTCTCTCGATTGTATAGTATCTGAAAAGTGCCATCTCCCATAGGAATGTGTGCATGGGTGAGATCCATGTTAAGAAAACCCCCAAGAGCAGTATACCATCTCTTAGATAAGAGAATCCCCTAAGCATCTGGAATGTCGATCACTACTATGTCCATGAGAATACTGATATGTGGAAAATCAATCAGGAAAACCTCAATGTCCTCACATACCCCGAGAACTTTGACTTTTTTGGAATCAATTCCACACACATTACCATGAGGTCGGGTTGTCTTCAAACCAAGTTGTTTCATTACCTTCAATGATATGACATTTGTTGAGGCCCATGAATCAAGCATGCAGTTGTTCAAGAGGAGTTATTTCATGCCTAATGAAAGATAGAAATGCAGGTTCTTGTCCCTTGTCCGATCAAGATATATAGTGTTCAAAATGATGGGAGGATCCTCCTTCTCGGTCGACACCTGTAAGATTTTCAAAATTTCCCTTTTCACAGAAGGGATCTTCCACATCTCTGTCATTGGGACCATCATATTCAATTTTCCAAACATGCTTGCAACATCTATATTCAACTGAATGTCATATGTAGGAGTTGGATTAGGAAGCAACTCACATACCAATGGTGGAGGTGGTGGAGCCACCTTTTATGCTAATGGAAGAGGAGTATCATGCTGTGACGGAGGGGATGAAGCATTTTTTCTCTTGTAGGTTAGAATTTCCCTCCTCAATTCCTTCTTCTGATCATTTGTTAATTTATTTAAGGCCCAGAGTCTCCCCTCTCTTTCTCCTATTCTTATGGCTTCATTGATTTGTTTTTGGGTAACTTGTTCATCATTGAAATTGCAAATCATGAAGTTTGTATCTTCAGGATAATATTCGTCTCGTTGGGGGAACCCATCTTTCCTGTGGGGTTCTTGGCATGGGAGACACCAATCTTGTATATCAATTGTCCCAACAGGTTTCAAAGTATCTGGGGCCTTTGCTTCTTGTTGAGGTCTTGGTTTCCAACTAGTGGCATATCTATGTTGTCTGGCAAAATGAGGTCTGGGAGAATATTGATTTCTTTCCACAGTAGTCATATAGTTCATAAGTTTATTCTGCACCTGAAAAAATTGCGTATTCATTTGTTTTATCTTATGAATCAAGAGAGAAATTAGATCAGGAACATTGTTGTTGCAAACCATCGTCCTTGCTTCTATCTTGGTATAAGGGTACTAAAAAGGTTCTATTTTTTAATCAAGGAGACTCTCTTCAATGTAAATACTGAATTGTTTAGCCTCTAACAATGATGTGGGATTTTTATCTTTGAGAATGTATCAGAACTTCCCTTCAAAAGAATTTATGTAAAGGAGACGAATTGATGATGTTGTAGGACAATAATCAGTTGGAATTTGATTATACAACCTATCAAATATGGAAATGAATTCCTTTACTATTTCATTCTCCTTTTTCTTTATTTGATTGCACTGAGTCCCACGTGTCCCACCATATGCCTTTTTCGACCATATGCTCTTGAATAAGTTGGAAAAAACATCATAGGACGTGATATGATTATCAAGGAGCCCGTTGAACCAATCAAGGACTTTCTGAGTCAATGCTGAAGAAAATAACCTCATGGCCACATATTCATGATCGATACCTGCATTGTCCATGTCCCGACCCATGACATAAATGTGGTCTTCAATAGTTATCACATTGTTTCCTGGGAACTTTTGCAACCACATTTTGACTTTTGTTGGCATTTTGTTAGGGTAACCTTGGATATTGGCCATGTTAAGGGGTTTATAGAGGTCCCTTTACAAAGGGTGAGCCATTGGAACAAGAGGGAGGGTATTATGGAAAAGGGTTTTAGCAACGAGAGACTTGAGAGGAGGCCTTATTTGGTAAACCTTAGAACTCTTGAACCTCCCATGGGGAAAAGGTTTGGGGAAAGAAGGATTCTGAGAAGGTGGAGTCGCTAGATGAGTTTCAAGATGAGCTCATCAAGGAAAAAGGAAAAGGAACGTCCCTTAGTTGGAGTCGCCAGGAAAGATAAGGGAAAGGATTTGGGATAGCTTACCAAAGTGTCGTTAGAGTATGGAGAAGATTCAAAATCTTCCCCAACAATGACGCCAGAATGTTATCGTGCAACTTGTAGGTTGGGAAATTCTGACCCAACCACAAAGAAAGTGGTATAACTTGGGAATCCTACACCCAATTTCACCCTGATGTAGGTCCCACACTTCAAGGGTGACTAGGTCACTCTAGGAAAGAGATCCTAGTGACCCTAGGGGAATGAGATGGAGATGGATATAGATGGAAGTGGAGCCCCTATAGGTCAATTACAAGTGGAGTGAAATGTGTGGAATGAAGTCTTGGGAAGGTCTAAGGGTTTCCAAGTATGTTGAGTAACCTGTAAATGGTGAAATACCTGCCCGAGACATAAGAAAAACCATTTTGCAATGTTGTATGTTAGTTGGATCAGCAAGTTAAGCTTGTTGTCCCTAATTTGCAGCAATATATAACAGTATATATCACCAATAATATGGTACTATAATCTTCTCAATAAATTATAGAGATAAAGTAGAAGACACAAGAGAAAGACTAGTTAATGACTAGCTAAACTTAAGATAAAAAAACCCAATATTCTAGCATAAAAAGATAAGGCCATTGTAAAAACTTGTCCGCAGAAAATTATATCAGAATTATGGATGTAACATTCAATGTATTATAGAAAGAAAATAAGCGACTGAAAACCCCTCAAACTTTTCCAAAAAGTGCGTCAGACGAAGAAGAATAAGTGTGCAAACTTTGAACAAAATCCAATAGTTGATAAGAGAGTTATTCAAGCAAATGAGTTAAGGTTTATACAACCCTAATGGATGAATATGTAATTTTATAAAATAAACAAGAAGTATCCCCTTGATGGGGACAACCTAGTGGCTATGAGGTGCCCAAGGCACAAAGAATACAATCCACTTTGCAAGAACTAAAAATGACCAAAATCATGTTTCCCAATGCAATATTTTGTTTATCCAATGCAAGATTAGTGCCTTTAATTATGGGTTAATGGGGTTAATAAGTAAGAGCTAGGTTTACTAAATCCTTGTGGGTGTAAACCCTCTTACTTCCCAAGGCAACTAACCTAGCTAGTGTTTGAATATGAGGGGTGTAAATCTTCTTACTTCCTCAACTAAACCCTTGCAAAACAATTTTATAAGCTTGACAATTATGGTGGAAACTAGGATATGGGTGTATTCCCTTATACTCCCTATCTAGCCTTGGCCAAAACAACCTTATATAGAATTATAAATGATAATAACAAAGTAAAGAAACCATATCATTCAATAAAAAACATTAACATGCCAAAGTAAACCTCCACAAAAGAAAGAGAATGACCTCCTAGAGATAGCACACCATTATCATCATCACACCATAACCAAAAAGCATTATTCCATAGCACAAGAGGTAAAATACTCCAAGTGTAGAGAAAATTTCAGACCGATACTTCTCACAAGAGGGATAGTTATGTTCAAATGAGATCTTATGATCTCTTATTTATACAAAATGTCACTAAGGTGACTTGTCCATATATTAAGGGGGAAACCGCAAAACTAGGGGTCAATAACTCTAATCTTTTTCCCTTTAACAAATTAATATTAAACAATTCATTAAAGTTTCACTTTTTCACAAATAAAACCCTAATTTTAGTAGGACGTCACCCCTTTAGGGGACGTTTTGGCATTTGGAGGAGGTCTTTGGTGATGGAGAGAAGTAAAGAGTCTTCCCAAAGCCACATGTCAAGCATCCAACAACTTCCTTCATGATGAAGGACCAAGCCCCTTCAAAACATCCAAGTTCCAATGTATAACACCTCACCACCAAGCCCTAACCCCCCTAGGTGACATCATGCCTCTAGGAGTGACGTTTTGCCTCTCCTAGGAAAAACGTTTGGCATGTGGGGGATAGGCTATGTCATCTAAGTCATATTCAAGGCCTTCCAAGTCTGATCTTTCTCATCCGACATGCAGTCCCTTGGCATCCAACCTGTGGGCTTGTAGCCCCATGGAATCCCAAACTATGCTTGTTCTCCCAAAACTGTCCTCCAACAAGGTCCTACAAAGACAAATGAGAAATCCCTCCAAGGATCTCAAGTCATAACATCATGATAAGTGATTCCAATCAATAAATTATCCACCCAAGCATGTGCATCAAAGATCACTATATCAAACAATTAATTGCTCAAAAACACTATGCGACTTTTCAAGATTGAATATGGGAGGGTTGAAGAGGTGTCCTATTGGGTAGATCTTTCTCTAGGTCAAGGAAAGTTTCCAAGATATCCCTCTCTAAGCCATGTAAAGTGGGTGAAGTGGTTGGGGTCAATACTCAATGGGCATGTTATCTCCTTTTTGCGGATAACTAAGGAGATGATGTCTCGAGGCCTTCAGGTTGCAGATATGGAGTTCTGAGAGACTACATGACCAATAATACCCTTTGCACAAATGGAAAACCCACTCACCACCACAGATGGTCATAGGTTTTCAGATGGCATCCACCACACCAGCTGGATTCTGAAAGGCAGTGGGCCCTGCTCCATTAGGTACAAGTCATTATTATGGTGAGCATCATTTTAATATTTCATCCATTGGATTATGTTGTATCTTAGATTGCTCTAGATTTCATGATATATGCTTGGACATTATCCCTTTTTCCCTACTTCGCCTTGGTGTATGACATTTTTCCCTAGTAAGTGGTTTTATTTGGGAATGGATTTGCTACTAGGAACTCCCTTAATGAGCCATCGTACTGTTCCCAACCGTACTTACCACTTTCCATCATGTTTCCGCTCCATTTCCTTATCTCTTGGGATTTTAGGTGTATTGACGCAAGAAAGGGTTGCCCCTCATTCTATGGGAAGAAGGGGCTAAAGGCCCAGAGGGGTTGGTGTTGGGTAAAAGATAAAATCCTTATATAAACCTTCCAGATGCTTCACGTAGGGATCACCCAAGAAAGCAATGAAACACTTATTTTTGAATAAAGAGGACCCAAAATATAATAAATAATGCTTAAAATGTTAGTTGAAGGATAGGAGGTCTCATCACGAGTTGACCTATCACGTCCATGAATATCTAGTGGTATGACATTACCATCATCTGGTCACCAAACCAGGGTAATGGCTCTCATTTGCATGGCTGAGAGAAAGGGGGTCTCATCATGAGCCAAGCTTCTCATTTCCATTGGGTGTTTGTGGGTGACATTGCCACCACCTGGTCACCACGACAGGGTAGTGACCTTCAACTTCTCCTTATGCTATACTAAAACAAAATAAATAAAGAAAGATAAAAGGAAATTGATGGGCTTGGAAAAAGTGCATTGCGGACGAAGGTACCACACAGCCTCTACAAAGGCACCCATGAATGAGACACTACGACCCCTTGTATGTCATGAACCATATGCCCATTGATTCTTGACCCCATCCACTTCATCCACTTTACATGGCTTAGAGAGGAACCTCTTGGAAACTCTCCTTGACCTAGGGAAAGATCCACCTAATAGGACACCTCGTTAACCCTCCCATATTCAAGCTTAACAAGTTGCATAATGTCTTTGAGATGTTAATTGTTTGATATAGTGATATTTTATGCACATGATTAGATGGATTGTTTATTGTTTGGATTCACTTATCATGATGTTATGACTTGAGATCCTTGGAGGGCATGCTCATTTGTCTTTGCAGAACCTAGATGGTGGACAATTTTGGGAGAACAAGCCTAGCTTGGGATTCCATGGGGCTACAAGCCCACAGGTTGGATGTCAGGGGCACACATGTCAGATGAGAGAGATTATACTTGGACGGCCTTGATGATGACTTCGACAACCTAGCCAAGCCCTCACTTGCCAAACAACTTGCCCAGGAGGGAAAAAATGTTCTACTTTTGAGCTTGACGTCATGCTTTTGGGGCTAGGGAATCATGGTGAGGTTCCACTCTTTTGACACATGGATGTTGGACGAGAAGGGTCTTCACCATGATTAGAGTGCTTAGATGCTTGACATGTGGCCTTTGGAGCCCTATCCATGCTTCTCCAACACCAACAACTTCCTCAGAGTGGAAAAATGTCCCCTAAAGGAGCGACGCCCTCCTAAATTAACGTTTTATTTGTGAAAAAAGTGAATTGTTTAATATTACTTTGTTAAGGGGGCAAGATTAGCGTTGTTGACCACTAATCTTGTGTTTTACTCTTTAATTTGCAGACAAACTATGTTAGCTACATTTTGTATAAATAGAGATCATAAGATCTCATTTTAATCATAACTCTCCCTCTTGTGAGTGTCCTTGGTCTGAAATTTTCACCACACTTGGCTCTTTTCATCTCTTGTGCACTTGTTTATGGCTATCAATTGGTGGATGGTTGGTGGAAATATAGCGCTAGACTTGGAGAATGCTTTTCTAGATCTTATGGTGGATTGTCTTGGCATTTATCTTGATCTTGGTATGGTTTTCTACTATTATGCTATCTTTTTCTTCAATTCAAGTATTGTTATGCTAAGATCTAGGTGGGAATTATAAGGGAATACACCCCCACCATAATCTTCATCATTTTATTGCTTCATCTCGTTGATTATACAAGGGTTTGCTAAGAGAAGTATAAGGGCATACACCCTCTTAGCTTAAACCCTAGCCTATAAAAAATTTCCTTGGGGGGTAAAAGGGATTACACCCCCAAGGAGGTAGCTTCTCTAAGATCTTTGTTTATTTGACTCCATCAACCCAATAGTAAAGACACTAGTCATACATTTTTTTGCATTGGATAAATAAAATAGTGCATTGGGAAACGTGAATTTCAGTCATTTTTACTTCTTCCAAAGTGGATTGTACTCCTTGTGCCTTGGGCACCTCACAGCCACTAGGGAGTCCCCATCAAGAGGATACTTCTTGATGCTATTACAAAACTGCATCTTCAGCCATTATGGCTACATAAACCCTAAATCATTTGCTCGAATAACTTTCTTATCGACCATTGGATTTTGCTCAAAGTTTGCACACTTACTCTCCTTGGCCTAACACACTTTTTGGAAACGTTTGAGGGGATTTCAGTGGCTGATTTTATTGCTGTAATACATTGAATGTTACAGCCATAAGGCTGATATAATTTGTTGCAGATAAGTATTTACAACAACCTTATCTTTTGTGCTAGAATATTGGCTTTTCATCTTGAGTTTAACTAGTGTTTCTCTTGTATTTTCTACTTGATCTCTAGCACTTATTGAGAAATTTATAGTACCATTTACTTGCTTATACATACTGTTATCTATTCCTACAAATTAGGGACAACAATCTTAACTTGTTGATGCAACTAACATATATCATTGCAAAGTGTCTTTTCTTGTGTCTCGGGCAGGTACAATCATCTGGATAAGTACTATAGTTGTGGGGAAAAAAATAATTGACTTGCAAGGCATCTCTCCGTACCTTTTATTACACTTATAATTGACCTCTAGGGGCTTCACTTCCATTTCCCTCTACCTCCATCTCAATCCCCCTAGGGTCACCAAGATCACCTCCCTAGAGTGACCTAGTCACCCTTGAAGTGTGGGACCTACATCGAGGTGACATTGGGTGTATGATTCCCAAGTTGTAGCACTTGATTTATGGTTGGTTCAGGATTTTCCCAACCTAAAAATTGCACCATAGATCCCTTCCTCTTGCTCCAATGGATTTCCCTTGGGCAAGAGACATCTTCAAACCCCTTAACATGACCAATATCCAAGGTTACCCGAACCAGATGCCAACATATGTCAACAAGTGGTTGCCAAAGTTCCTAGGAAACAATGTGATAACTGCCGAAGACCACATTTATGTCATGGGCTCGGATATGGAAAATGCAGGTATTGATCATGAGGATGTGGCAATGAGATTATTCGCTTCATCATTGACTGAAGAAGACCTTGATTGGTTCAAGGGACTCCCTAATAATCATATCACGACCTATGATGATTTTTCCACCTTATTTAAAAGAAGATGGTCGAGAAAAATAGATGGTGGGACACTTGCGAATCAGTTCAATCAAATAAAGAAAAAGGAGAATGAAATGGTAAAGGAATTCATTTCAAGATTTGACAGGTTGTACAATCAAATTCCAACCGATTATCATCCTATAGAATCATCAACTCGTCTCCTTTACTTGAATGCCTTTGAAGAACATTTCTGATACATTCTTAAAGATAAAAATCCCACGTCATTGGTAGAAGATAAATAATTCAATATCAACATTGAAGAGAATATCCTTGATTCAAAAATAGAACCTTTTCAGCATCCCCGCAATAAGACAGAATCAAGGACGAAGGTTTCCAACAACAGTTTTCCTGATCCAATTGCTCTCCTAACTCAGAAAATAGACCAGATGAATACTTAGTTTGTCCAGGTGAAGGATCAACTTATGAATCGTATGACTACAATGGAAAGAAATCAATCTACTCCCAAAACTCAGTTTTCCAGACAACATAGAGATGCCACCCGTTGGAAACCAAGACCTCAACAAGAGGCAAAGGCTGCAGATACTTTGAAAAATATTGGGACCGTTGATATAGAAGCTTGGTGTATCCCATGCCAAGAACCCCACATGGAAGATGAGTTCCCCCGACAAGATGAAGATTATCCTTACGATATAAAGTTCATGATTTGCAATTTCAACGATGAACAGGTTACTCAAGAGAATATCAATGAAGCCAGAATAATAGGAGAAAGAGAGGGGAGACTCTGGGCCTTAAGTAAGTTAACAGATGATCAAAAGAAGGAATTGAGGAGGAGGGAAATTCTAACCTACAAAAGAAAAAATGTTTCATCCCTCCATTAGCAGAAAATGTGGCTCCACCACCTCCACCACCGGTATGTGAGTTTCTTCCTAATACAACTCCTATAGATGACATTCAATTGAATATAGATGTTGCAAACATATTTGAAAAACTGAATATGATTGTCCTAGTGATGGATATGTGTAAGATCCCTTCCGTAAAAAGGGAATTTTTGAGGATATTACAGGTGCCAACTGAGAATGAGGATATTCCCATCATGTTAAACACTATGTATCTCAATCGACAAAAAAAAAAAACCTTCCCTTCTATCTCTCATTAGGAATGAATGGCCTCCAATTGAACAATTGCATGCTTGATTCAGGGGCCTCAACAAATGTCATATCTTTGAAGGTAATGAAACAACTTGGTTTGAAGACAACTCAACCTTATTTCAATGTTTGTGGTATTGATTCAAGAAGAGTTAAGGTCTTGGGGGTGTGTGAAGATGTTGAGGTATTTTTGATAGATTTCCCACATATTAGCTTCCTCATGGACATATTGGTGATCATTGTCCCTGATGCCTAGGGGATTCTCTTGTCAAGGACCTAGTCCTCATCCCTTGGAGGTTTCCTTAGAATGAACATTACACATGCATGTATTCCCATGGGCGATGGCACGTATGAGATATTAAATAACAAGGAAAAGAAGGATACACATGTGATGAATTTGAGGGGGCCCAACTATGTCAGTGAACACTACCATGATATGCCTCCATAGATTATTGAGTATGATCCATCTGAGTTTCCCTTCATGCAGGAATATTCAGTAGAGATGTTTCTCCCATGGATAGATAAAAAGAAGAATGCACAATACCATAGGAAGGTGCCAAAATCTATTCATATTATACAAAAGGAAGAAGAGAAAAATGAAGAATCCATCAAAGATATAGTCCACACAGAGCCTCTCCACGATAAGAGTACACCTTGCATCGATTTCGATGAAGGAATTCTTGTGCTCATGTGGGACAAAAGAAAGGGAAATCCCAGATATGAATGGAAAGATAACAATTCATGGATTGACCCTTACTTCATTAGAAAGAAGTCTGACAAAGAGACATATTATCTAACAACATTAGATGAGAGAAAGATGCCACTACCAATAGATGGGTTTCTTCTCCAACCTCACATCCAGGTCACATGACTTCTTCAGGGCTCGTGCCCTAGGTAAGTATATAATTCATTTTGATTCCCTACATTTTCATCTTGATTGTTCATACTAGTTTATATGCATTTCGTTTTCATTTTTCTTTACTTGCATATTGATTACATGCTTAGTTTAGATTTTTTTTTTTAAATGTCAAAAATTTATTTTCCTAGTTTACTAGGTTTTGATTATGATCATATGAGAACAAGGATGAGTAGGCCATCCTGCACTTGACAGTGTTATGTTTCCTTGCAGGCACAAGTCTACCAGGATATGATGCAATTCTCATGCACTCTACGACGAGCACATGTCCCCAAGTAGGAGCTAGATGTTATCTTCATTTTTTGGATAACTAAGGAGATGATGTCTTGAGGCCCTCAGGTTTCATATATGGAGTGCCGAGAGACTACATGACCAACAGTACCCTTTGAAAAAATGGAAAACCCACTCACCACCATAGATGGTCACAAGTTTGCAGATGGAATCCACCACACCAGTTGGCTTCTGGAAGGTAGTGGGCCTTGCTCCATGAGGTACAAGTCAATATTACGGTGAGCATCATTTCAATATTTAAGCCATTTGATTATGTTGTATCTTATATTGATATATATTTCATGATATATGCTTGGAATTATGTCATTTTCCCTGCTTCACCTTAGTGGTTGACATTGTGCCCCAGTAAGTGGTATTCTTTGGGAATGGATTTTCTACTAGGAACTCCCTTAATGAGCCATCGTACCATTCTCGATCATACTACCACTTTCCATCATTTTTCCCCTCCATTTCCTTATCTCTTGGGATTTTAGGGTGTATTGACCCAAGAAGGGGTTGTCCCTCATTCTATGGGAAGAAGGAGCTAAAGGCCCATAGGGGTTCATGTTGGGAAAAGATAAAAGCCTTATATTAAACTTCCAGATGCTTCGCCTAGGGATCACCCAAGAAAGAAATGAAATGATTATCTTTGAATAAAGGGGACCCAAAATATAATAAAGAATGATTAAAATTTTAGTTAAAGGATAGGAGGTCTCATCACGAGCTGACCTATCACGTCCATGAATATCTAGTGGTATGGCATTACCATCATCTGGTCACCAAACCAGGGTAATGTCTCTCATTTGCATGGCTAAGAAAAAAGGGGTCTCATCACGAGCCAACCTTCTCATTTCCATTGGGTGTTTGTGGGTGACATTGCCACCACCTAGTCACCACACCAAGGCAGTGACCTTCAACTTCTCCTTATGCTATATTGAAAGAAAATAAAGAAAGAAAGATAAAAGGAAATTGGTGGGCTTGTAAAAAGTGCATTGCGGACAAAGGTACCACACACCCTCTACAAAGGCACCCATGAATGAGACACTACGACCCCTTGTATGTCATGAGCCCTATGCCCATTTAGTATTGACCCCATCCACTTCATCCACTTTACATGGCTTAGAGAGGGACCTCTTGGAAACTCTCATTGACCTAGGAAAAGATCCACCCAATAGGACACCTTATAAACTCTCCCATATTCAAGCTTGACAAGTCACATAGTGTATTTGAGATGTTAATTGTTTGATATAGTGATATTTGATGCACATACATAGATGTCTTTTTTATCTATTGGATTCACTTATCATGATGTTATGACTTGAGATCCTTGGAGGGTGTGTTCATTTGTCTTTGCAGGACCTAACTGGTGGACAATTTTGGGAGAACAAGCCTAGCTTGGGATTCCATGGGGCTACAAGCCCACAGGTTGGATGTCAGGGACCCGCATGCTGGATGAGAGAGATCAGACTTGGACGTCTTTGATGATGACTTCCACAACCTAGACCATCCCTCACTTTTCCAAATGATTTTCCCAGGAGGGGAAAACTTTCTACTTTTGAGCTTGACGTTATGCTTTTGGGGCTAGGGCATGGTGGTGATGTGCCACTCTTCTGACACATGGACATTTGAGGAGAAGGGTTTTCACCATGATGAGAGTGCTTAGATGCTTGACATGTGGCCTTTGGAGGCCTATCCATGCTTCTCCAACACCAACGACTTCCTCAAAGTGGTAAAACATCCCCTAAAGGAGTGACGTCCTCCTAAATTAGGGTTTTATTTGTGCAAAAAGTGAAATTTTAAGTGAATTATTTAATATTACTTTGTTAAGGGGCCAATATTAGGGTGGTTAACCCCTAATCTTGTGTTTTACTCCTTAATTTGTGGACAAACTATGTCTTGAGATCAATTCTTGCTTTTGAAATTTTCCTTTCTTTTCTATATTCTCAACTTCTTCTTTTCCATTTATTTACACTCTTCTACACCTACCCTCATTCTCCTTTTCTTTTTTCCCTTTCTAGTTATCGTACTTAGTCACATTTAAAAAATCGACGGGTTCACGGGTAAGCAGATTTGCGGGTCTTCATCCCCATCAATGTTCCTATTTCATGAGTCTGATCGACTGCCTTTTTATAATATACTTAACCATTTTTTCAACTTTGCGAGTTCACGAGTTCAAGCCTTCATCTTCCAAGTTCCGTGATCTCCACTTTGCACCTAAAGGCATGTGATCTACATTATGACCGCCAGACTTGTCGCGGGTACCAAGCCCCTAAGTATTTCATTTCTCCTGTATCCAAGTCCGATCGACCGCTTTGCACCTCTTAACTTACTTTTGATCGTTCATAACTGCGGGCTCACGAGTTCCTGGGTTTGTGGGTTCACAAAAGGCTCCATGATCAAAATTGATCCTATCCATCCCCGCCATATTCGTGCTTTCCCCAATATGCATTTAGTGTGATTTAATGCTAATAACTGATCATGCAGGCTCCAAAAATATTGTCATTAATAGCGAAGGGCTCGAGGATATTTTTCATTAAATTGCATTAAAGCATGATTTTCCAAAGGTTATATTATTTTTATCTCTCTGAAAGGATTCATTTCAAGATATTATCCATCTGCAAGAACATTCTCATCAAACTGTGGTAGCAACAGTGAGACACCAGTTCTACGGTGATACTTTGAATATTTTTGGTCATGAAGACCAGAACTTTCAGTGGTCTAGAGCATATTCATATTGTTCATCTCCTCTTGCACTAAGAGACGTAATCTGGACATCCATAATTGCTCGCACAAGGTGTCTTCCTGAGGTATTTGACTGTAAAGAACTTATTGCATGGTGCGTTGAGAAGTATGTGCCGAGCCAACGAATTATACAACTCCAAGATCATTCCCCCATTTCCCTTTCACAACAGGTTTTTTGTAATTTGTTGAATCTCCCAGAGCCACAGAGCCAACACTTACCTTCAAAGAAGAAGACTGTAGAGATTTTTTGAAGAAACATGAAAATGGCCTAGATCTCTTGGCTAAGTATTTGGAGAATCTCACGTCTATTCCAAAAGACATAACCAGGATTCAAGTCGACTCTTTCAAAAATCCCTTTCAGGAAATCGCTTGGTTTTTCACCAGGTTGATAGGTTAGGAAAACACTTCTACCATTTCTCGCATGATTCTTTATATTTTATATTTTACAGTTAAAGAACATGCTATCTTTGACTAGGGAAAACTGATTTCCATTGAAATCTCATCCCAATTATCCCATTACAAAAGGGACAAGAAATTCTTTATGGCTTCCTATTCGGTATTTCCGATAGTGCATTAAAGTCAATTCCCAAAATTGACTATATGTAAGAGGGTGAATTGTGAAATATACTATTACCTTCTGGTATCAGGGATTGTGGAGACATAAGACTTCTCTGTATTTTTACGAAGTTTACAATGATTTTGTTTCAGTCTTCAAAGGATTGTTGTTTGGTAAAAATACCCCCAGGATATCTCACCAAGCTAACAAATTCTTGGAGAAAAAGGGAATGATAGAATATATGGAAAATAACAGTGTCATCAAGATTTTTTGTTCCAAAGAAAATCCCTCTTTTCTTCCATTCCATGTATCTGATAAATTGTTTATCACAGAAGTGGCAAGGAAATACAATTTATGGCTGCACTTTTTCCATGAAAAAAAAAAAAATCAATTCATCCCCTTTCCATGGAAAATTGGATATTTCATATTCAGAAACATAAATAAAATCGATGATTTTGCGAATCACTTCAATAATGTAAATCTGAAATATGTTGAAAATACAAAAGGGTTTGACCCTAAAAAAATCTTTGTGGAGAATATGCTGTCAGTAGGATTCAACAACTCGTTCATTCATACTATTTTGAATGAAGAAGAAGATAAAAATTAAGGTGCTCCTGTACACCATGTTAGTGACTTGAAAACAATACTTAGTACTAATGAGTTTTACAAGAAAAAATGAAAGGGTTCTAGTGAAAAGAGTGCCCAGTCTCTAGTTGTTACTCTTAAAACTACCACATCCCAGAGCAATGCTCCAACGACTCACCCAACTAGGAAGATTACCAATAGTAGTTCAAGCGAAGGAGGAGAGAAGAATCCCCTCTTGGAAAAATTGAGAGCTCACACAAGCTCCCTCTGAGAAAAAAGAGGAACAATGTAGTGCAAGAGGAAGAAGACAATCTCATAGAAAATGACATCAATATCTTCTCTCTTGAAGACATGGAGCTCAAGGCGGATATTGAGAAATTTTTTTCCACAATTGGTCAGCCGAGAAATATGGCCCAAAAAAATTCATCATTAGAGATTGTTGAGAATAAGACCTTCAGTGAAGAAGAGTCATTTACTTTCCAAAGTGTTGTTTTTTATAAAGAATCTAAAAAATAAATTATAGAAAAAGGCGATCAGAAAAATAAGAGGGGAAAATCTTGCACAAAGGTTGAACTAAAAGATATGCGGTCGTCCCAAATATCTAAAATTCACAGAGCAACCAAGGATGCTCTAGATGATTTTATTGGTGGTATGGAAGCAGAAAAAACTAAGTTAAAAGAAATGATCAAAGAGTTGGAAGATGGCTTAATGCCTCTTCCAATTGTTGCCAGTCCTTTGTCAATGGTCAAACCTACCACACCCGTTTTTAAGTTGAAAGGATATTCAAGCCTACTCACATCAGTCGGGAGTTATGTACAAAGAAATATTAAGAAGAGAATGTCATTAATAACAAAGGCATGGGAGGTTTCGAAAAATATTGTTTCTTTTGGCTCGAGGGAATATGTCTTCCATGAATATCTGCAAGTTGATCTAAATAACGAAGAAGGTTTCAACATTGATGTTGTATTAACCTTTGGAATCAAAATCTCTAATATGACGAAACTAATAAGAAGAGAGGATGATCTTCCTTCCCCAAGTCAAATAAAACAACTAAATGCTTGTTGGAAGGAAACGTTTAAAAAATTGAATAACATTGTTCAAGCATGAAATGAAGCCATACTGAAAAGGGAAGAAATATTCAAGAGGCTCAAAGAGATAGACCTAGAAGGAGGTACTAACGAATTACAAGACCCTAAATTAATTCTCAACTCAATGTTCCTAACAAAACAACAATTTGATGAACAAGTTGAGATATTTAAAGGCTTATCAGTTGAAATTTTTTATGGCATACTCGAATATAATGAAGATGACATAGACAATTGGCTAGTGGATTATTACGTGAAGAATCAAGATATTTAGGAAGTAGTACATGGTATTTATTTTGACTTAAGAGACTTGGAAGCTGAGTTATTCAACATTAAAATATGGCATGAGATAAACGCCACACCATTGAAAGACTATATTGAAGAATGTTTCAAAAAATAAATTGACAAATTAATCAACGAAGGGCAAGAAACAATTGATATGGTTCATTTAACCATCGATGAAGATAATAAAAGGATAGAATAAAACAAATGAATATACGAGAGACAATCATAGTAATTTTATGTTGATCACATCTTTCTTTCTTTATCAGTTCTTTCATCTAGTTACTCCGCTTCTTTGACTAGAAAGGTTTAATCGAAGTCTGATAACTTCTCCCTGTCTTCTTTTTAGGTCTTCTTGTTATATTATCGCCCACCATCCTCCTTATACAAGATTACTTCTTGTTTATATTTTTTTTATGGTCCGTGGGAGCCCCAATCCCAGTCCCAAGGACAAACACATTTAAATTTCAAGGCTTTGTAACATACTATATATATTTTTCAGAAATTTCAAGAAAGCTATTTCAGGATCAGTTTTGACTGTGCTTTGTAACTCTAAGTTTTGAGTATAAAGTATTTGAGATTGATCTATCATTATATTTATTTGAGCTTCCCATGTTTCCATTCTATTAAATTTATCTTATGCATGCAGACCATCTTCTTTTTATTTATGTGATAAAAAATCTTTAGTTTAACTATGATGGATGTGAGGAAATTTTGTCTATCTTTTTCAAATGTATGAAGTGTGCGATTCTTGGTCATTTTTTAGGAACTCTCTTTAAAAAGAAAAGAAAACATTTTCTTTCTTGTTATTTTTTCTTGCAACCTTTATATTTCTTTGATTACCATGACAGACTTTTGCAAAGTCCTATATTACAAAAATCTAGAGTCCCAAGAAAATATTAAAATAAAGAGGAGTACCACCTCTATAAAAACGCAGGGGGATTTGTATCCTCGTGATGTTTTCGTTTTGGTCCTAACAGATTCAAGAATCAACATTTTTGGCGACCATACTGGGGAATGAACTGAAATCTGAAATCTAGTTTAGCATTTTTTGAAAAATACTTGACTTTTCCCCAGGCTGATCAACTCCACATGGAAATTGGATTGAATAACCAATGAAGCATCTTACATGAGATATATAATCTGGTAATAGAGACAACCGAGACCCAAGAAGAATTAGAAAGGTCATGGAAGATCTTAGCTCGAGAAGAAGAAAGATAAATCCTTTGGAGACATAGGAGAGACGAGCGACAAGACCGAAGAAACTAAAGGCTAGCTAGAGAAACACAAGGACAAGGTTGGGACTGAATCTAAACGAATACAAGGGACCCATTACCAGAAGTAAAAGAAAGAAAATCAATATTCTAAGAAGTGGAAATCATATTCCCAAAACATCTCTGGATATGGGAGAAAGAAACGAACAATCACGAGAAGAACCATGAAGATAACCTCATGAAGAAAGAAAAGAAAGTGGAAGAGGTGTTACAAGAAATCAAGAAAACCGAAGTAGAATAAGTGATTCTCCTTTAAATATTCTAGGTGGGCAACATGACCTCCCTGTTCTCCCTAAGGATACCTTGAAGGAATTTTCTGGAGATAGAACAATCGATGCCAATAGATACCTTAACTTATTTCTTGATGTTTGTGATTTTCATCGTGTTGAGTATGACGATGTGATGGTAAGGTTATTTCTTCAAACCTTATTAGAAATAGCTTATAAATGGTATACAAAATTACCCAGTAGGTCAATTGGATCATTTAATGACCTCGTAGCCATGTTCCTGACTATGTTTGCCCCTCCAGTTGCATATCATACACTTCTCACCAATTTCACCCAAATTAGTTTGAGGAAGAATGAGAGAATACGAGATTTTAATCCCAAGTTCAATAAAGCCTTAAGTAAGATACTAGAAGATAAAAGACCTAATGACCCAGTCATACTTGGTTGTTATAAGAACGTGATGCCCACAAATGTAAAATATGCTATCATAACATCTCAGATGGATACCTTGGAGGAAGCAATGATTAAAGCCACTGAGATAGAAGAAATTATGATTGAGATGGGTGTCGACCCTGACATTATCCTGGGAAAATTACAAAGGCAACTGGGAGGCTTAAGTATTGATAATCAAGGATCCTCTATCTCAAGAAAGAATGAATAACTAAAGCCACGATTGACCCAAAATCAAACAATTGGATGAGGATTTTTCAAGGGAACCATTTCAGATGTGAAGGTAGACCCTGTTGCGGCACAAGAAACCAAGCAAATAATTGAAATTGCACAAATGAATAGAACTATCAGGAAAATGTAGAACAAGATAACCAGACTAAGAAGGGTGGATAATTATGTAGCAAATCCGAGAATGTCGGTCCAAGAGAAAAGAAGGAACCCTCCCCAAGAAAAAAAAGTGAGGTTTGAAAACATGGATAATCCTCAAAGGCCAAGGGTTCCCAGTGAACCAACCCCCAATGATGTTCTATATGATGTATATTATGAGAAAATGGTTGAGCAAGAGAAATATTATTCACCTGATGAAATTTCTGAAATTGTACAGATGGACGGATATGAGACATCCATGTATATATTTGAAGAAGGTGACAACAAACCCAACTCACAAGAAAACGTCTCCCATACAAGAGGATTTGTAAATAAATCCAAGAATAAAAATGATTTTGAAAAAGAAAACGAAGAAGATAAAGAAAAAATGAATGAGAAAATGACGGACACTGTTGGAAGTAAGAAGCAACACCTGATGTCAAACTCCACTCAGATAACATACAATGTTGTAGAGGACTTAAGTAAACTAATGATAACTCTTCCTTTTACAGAAGTGGTGAAGATTCTCCAACAAAGGGAAAACATTTTGAGATTATTGGATGATCAGTCTAAAAAAGTAGAAGTTGTTGTTACAATTCCGAAACAAAGCCAGAACAAGTAAACCATCAAGTTGAGAGGTGAAATTCCTCCCTTTTATATTTCAATTGAAAATCATTATGTTTCACTTCATAATTTTTTAGTTGATACAGGCGCGACCAATAATATTATGCCCCTGACGGTTATGGAGGAATTGGGCATGAATTGTTCCAAATATTATGAGACTGGTGAAAGTATATATGCAATTGATTCCAGAAAAGTGTCCTCTTATGGAGAAATCAAGGACTTTAATGCTTGGATCACGACAACTCCCCGTATTATTACATTTTTCAATATTATTGTGGTAGACCTTCTTCCGACATATGGAGTTGTTTTAGGAAGAAATTGGTCATCCATGATTGAGGGATACATAATGAATGATGGAAGTTGCATAATGATGTCAGGCAAAGAAGGAGCAATGATCCAGGTTCCTTGTGAACCCAAGAGACCCTTCTCCTTCAAAAAGAAGGATAATGAATTAATGGAATATTATATAGATGTTAGGATTGGAAGTTATGCTATCCTAGACATGGAGCACATTGAAATCCTGGAGCAAATTCAAAACATGAAGAATCAAGAGAATTTGTTTGAAGGTTATTAGAGGATGTCATTCAATGGAGCTTGTTCATGCTCCAGGAGTGGAGTTGGAATTGTCCTTGTAAGTCCATGGAATATTATGCATCTACATGCTATCAAACTTGAATTTTCATGTACCAATAATGAGACAGAATATGAATCTTTGATTTAGGGAATGATTCTTGCACAATAATTGAAGATAGAACATCTAATTGTTCCTGGTGACTCCAAGTTGGTAATTAATAAAGTCACCCAGAGGTATAAAATCAAAAAAGAAAGACTCAAATTATATTTCAAAAGAGTTAACGAATTGATAGAATCTTTCATCTCTTTCAACATTTCTTTCATTCCAAGGGACAAGAATCAAAAGGCAGATTCATTAGCTTCGACGACCTCATTGTCAAACCCAGATGATATTCAAAGAAAAACATCTTTTCAAGTATAAAGAGTATTTCAACCTTCTGTACCTGATAACATGGAATATTTACAAGTATTTGAGAATGATGAATAGTTGGATTTTTTTTTGAATGATGATGATGATGAAGAAAATCACATATCTATTGTCCCGAAGGATTGTATTCAATCTGAGTCTCTTTTTATGAAAGATGAACATGGTAAAAATCTCATGGAAGAAATTTCACTCTAAAAGGTTCAAGAAACAAGAAAGATCAATATTGAAACTAACAGTTCCCCAAAATATGTCAATTTGGGAGTTGATTGCACCACTGAGGAATTTGATCAATATGTTGCATTATTTAAAGAATATCTTGATGTGTTCACATGGACTTATGATGATTTTAAATCTTATGATAAAACAATATTTCAACATATTATTCCTTTGATAGAAGAAGCAAAGCCGGTCAAGCAAAAAATAAGGATGATGAACCCCAAATTAAAACCTTTGGTAAAGGTTGAATTGGAGAAATTAAAGAAGGATAAAATAATATATCCCATAGTAACTCTGATTGGATTTCAAACCCTGTGATAGTAAGAAAGAAGACCAAGGAAATTTGGACGTGTGTAGTTTTCAGGGATCTTAACAAAGCAAGTATAAAGGATAATTATCCTTTACCTAACATGGAGTTTCTTCTCCAAAAATTCACATGATCAACTTGCATGTCCATGTTAGATGGTTTTTCTGGGTATAATCAAGTCTTGGTTGCTAAGGAAGATAGAGAAAAGACAACGTTCATAACACCTTGGGAGACATATGCATATGCTAGGATTCCCTTTGGTTTGAAGAATGCAGGAGCCAAATTTCAGAGGGCCATGGATCATGCTTTTAAGGGGATGATAGGAAAATTCATGGTGGATTATCAAGATGACTTGACAATACATTAAAAAATAAGGGGTGGTCACATTCATCACTTGAGGAAAGTTTTTTACAGATGCATATTATATGGTGTTTCCCTAAATCCAAAGAAATGTTTATTCACTATAACTCAAGGAAAACTATTGGGTCATATTGTGTGAAAGGAATGGATTTATATAGATACATAAAGAGTTCAAGATATAAATGAACTAGTCAACCCCCCATCATCTAAGAAAGGAATTCAATCGTTTTTTGGTAAGATCAACTTTGTGCAAAGATTTGTTCCTGATTATGCAAGTATTGTGAAGTCGATCAATTTATTGTTGAAAAATGACAAAAGGTTTGAATGGACAACAAATACACAAGAATCTTTCAATAATATCAAAAGGGAAATCACTACAGCTCAAGTCCTCATTAGCTCGGACTTTCAAAGGGACTTCATCATCTATTCATTCGCTACAGAAACAATTGTTGCATCTATTTTTGCTCAAAGGAATACCAAGGGTGAAGAACTCATGATCAACTTCATGAGAAAACCCTTCATGATTACGAATTGAGGTATTCATAATTGGAAAAGAAAGGCACGTCTTTTGTGAAAACGGTGGTGCACTTTCGGACTTACATAATAAATTCTAATGTCATTGCTTATGTGAAGATTTTCTAGGTCCTATCAAGCTGCCAACTAGGTTTGTATTTGACCTCAAGTTGGCTCTAAGTTTCAACTGTCTAACAATTATTTGATACTATTCTAGGACAAAAAATTGTTCAATAACTTCTTCGCTGATTTTTTATGGTTACATAGGCCAAATGGGTGCTCTAGCATGTAGTTTTGTCACAATATGTTAGCACATGCATACAATAAATTATATAACACACCTAGAGATCTATTAGTGCTGAAATAATGTTGTTCTAAACTCTAACATGCATGAAAGTGAACACATGTATTTTTGGTCAACATGACCCTAGATAAAACCCCCCAAAGGAAAACCAGTTTGGAATGAAAGTATATATATGTGGAGAATAGAAGGTGGAATACAACAAGTACATGAAACAAATGAACCTGATACAATAAAATCTTGTCTCAAGATGCAACACAAGTCCAAGAGTGAGATATGCACCCAAGTATGGTGCGCCCTCCTCAAATATAACTATATCCACTTAAATGAAGTGCCCTTGCTCCCTGAAGCTCTGATGGAGAAACCCTTGCACCACAATGTGCTCTCATGTGCTGCCTCTCCACTGAAATTGTCCTCTGAGTAATATGACACCTTCTATACCTCCCTGCTAGCTGTGTGCCCTCCTCCTAGCAAGAATAACTCCACAAAATAAGTTGGGCCCTAAGCCTCCATGAGCCCTCCTTGCAAGGAGGCACCCAAGCTCTCGTCTCCCAATGATTCCATTCTCATCCTCTTTCTCCTCCTACTTCTCCTCAAGTAAACATAACAAGGAATGAATGAGCCTCCTTTGCCCCTTGCGCCCTCCTTAAGGATGCTTAAGGAAACCTAGTAAATGGGTGGATGATGTTGGATTACTGAGAGGGGGGGGGGGTGAATCAATAATAGAGAAATTTAATCATTTTTCACCATAAAATGAAAGTGTTATATAAATGTAACATTATCATCCAATAATTGCAGAGTAAATAAACAATGAAAAAATGAACAATCATACACATACACAATACACCAGTGTTTTTACATGGAAACCCAAAGCGGGAGAAAACCAAATAATGATTTTTCTTATATGTCTTGAAGAATTACATTCAATGGAAGCACCAACTTCCTTTGTTTTCCAGCTGTAGCTGGAAGAAGGCTCCAACCCCCTAGTTTCTCAGGCTACAACCTGAGGGAAACTCCAACTCCCCAATTCTCTGTCTACAACCAGAAGGAGGCTACAACCCCCTATGTTCTCCGGCTACAACCGGAAGGTGGCTACAACCACCTCTCCTTGCCCCGTCTAACCGCCCTGACGTATAAGTAGAATGATGGAACCAGTGTCACACTATCACTGTGAGATATACTTTTGTAAACCTATACCAATAAACCTGCACCAAATAACTTGTACCAATAACCTGAACCATGCATGAACCATGCATCAATCTATACCTCAACTTGTACCATAAACAAGTGCATCAACAATGCACCAACTTGTACCAAACAACCTATAATCAATTTGTACAATAAAAAAGTGCATCAACCATGCACCAACCTGTACCTCAACCTGTACCATGAACAAGTGCATCAACCATGCACCAAACCTGTACGAATAACCTATCACAACAACCTGTCCAAACAACCTATTGCAACAACCTGTCTCATCAATATTATCAACCAAATCAGATCTACTCACCAAGACAACTCTCAAATATGTGCATTAACCAAGCATAACACAACAACTCATAATCATCACCAAGATCAATATGTGATTCTAATAATATATCAATACAAGTATGCTACATCATCCATAAACCATGTGTCAACAATACTACTAACAAGTGCCTCCAACCATGTATCAAGTATGTACCAATCATGTATTAACTACTCATCAACTACGAATCATCAAGATGTACCAACATCATCAACTATACACCTCATGTATGTGCCAACTCATCAACTACTTGTCTCAACCATGTACCCAACATGTACCTCAACCAAAAGCCCTCATC
>ML796534.1:19200-65594 GCA_009831015.1 Picea engelmannii
GTTTCATTCTTATATGCATTATACAATGGGTACCTAACATGGCCTCTGTTGTCGAGACCCATTCATCATGTACACCCTAGTAGTGTTTAGGGGGGGTGTTGGAGATATTACACACTCACCTAGAATTATTTTCCTAAGTTTGATAGTCCAATGTTTAGAATTCTTCCTTAGATGAGAATATTCACTCATGCATGATAACCTCAGTTTTATCACCAACAATTGCATGCATCTCTCTCACTTCCATATGCGTGACTCAGTTAATTGATGATTGCATGGATCAATTAACTAGGACTACTTGGCAGTTCACCCCAATGTCTGTTAGTGAGTGTCTAGATCTCTCTAAATCATTACTATGGCACATTAGTTATTCATGTAGCCTATATCTATTGTAAATTATTCACTCTTTGAGTGTGGAATACAAATAATAGATGTTCTTTCAATCTTTCCTCCATTTTTGTCTCTTCTCTTCACACCATTTGCAAGTTGTGTACATTTGATTGTTAGCTAGATCTTTTATGCAGGTATCTCAAAAACTCTAAATAATAATAATAATAATAATAATAATATAATTCAAGTTCATAACTTTATAATAAACATATAATTTATAAATTTATAATAATATGAGTATTTGTATTATTTTAATATTACTATAATAACAACATGTGAGGTTCTTTTTTAGAATTATTTTTTCATGAAACTATACTATTATTTAGTGTATACATGTGTACATAATCTACTTCCTCTGGGGTTGAATTTGTGATTTCTTAGTAAAGAAACACATGTTTTTAACTGTTGGGCCATTTAGGAAATGCAAGCTTTACAATTTTTTTTATTGATTAATAAAAACAAGTTTACAAATGTCAATGATGGCTTGTTGGGTCGATGAAAGTATTAGAGAATATAACTACCACTTGAGTTCAAGTCTATCCAAGTCACATGCATGTGCTTATGATTGTGGATGTGTGCCCTTACACATAACAACAATAGTGTCCAAGTGTGAATGCTGAGCAACTTTGGAACAATAGATGCCCCCATCTCTGATTACTTAGTTGAAAAACAACCAATTTAAATTATGTTGATAATTCTTCATAATGTTAAATCTGGTTTCATTAACTTCATCACCTAGTTTTTTTATTTTTTTATTTTCACAAATACTAAAAATAAAAAACAAAAACTCATTTATAATTTTTTTCCACACTTTGATCCACTTTTTTTTTTCCTTTCAAAATTCTAGCGATCTAGGTCATCATAAAATGAGCCAAAATCCATAAGAACAAAGTTTCATGGTTAAAGATCCCATGAATCAAGTTGAACTATACATTTCGATAAAATTCCTATCAAATTTGAGGAAAACATTTTATGGAAAAAAAGTTGAAATCATTCACTTATTAAATTAGCTTGTTTTAAATTGCTTAAAAACTAAACTCTATGAAAGTGTGAGTGGGGTAGGTAAAGCATGAAGTAACTAAGGATTTCAATTTAACCATATTTGTGACAATGGGCTAACTCTCACATCTCATGAATCCAATGCCAAGTTTGAGACACTATTAATTCCGTCTTCATACAAAAGAAAAAGAAATGAACAAACTATCTAATGGAGTCCTACTTCTTTTTTTCCCAAGTAAAAAAAGCATATTTTTGTTACTTCAAAAAAATTAAAGATATACATAGTAACATGCTATCCTAACACTCATTAACACTCATAGTGGACAAACTCTCTTATGATCATGTAGTACTACAAAACAAAAAAGGTGAAATGCATTGAGATGTCATATTATTAGTCCCTGCCCTTCAGGCTGGTAGGGACTAATAGTAATCGATTTTCCAATGTTTTATTAGTACGACACACAAATCAACGCAAACCAATTATTTTAACCAAAGTTTTAACAATTTTATAACATTTTCCAAATTCACATTTATCTTTGTCCTAAGTTTTAAGTTGGAGGCCTTATTTGGCCTCATATTGAGGCAATCCCCTTCAAAACTTAGGAAGCCAAAAGATTGAAACTTAGCAAACTGAATATGGAAGAAGCAACGTTAATTAATGCTAAGTTTCAACTTAGCATTAATTCCAAACATTTAATGTTTAATGTTTAAGATGCATAACTCAGAGTCTCCGAGCCCACTTTCTTGTCTCTGGTGAGATGTCAACTGCCCTCCACTTTCACTTGGTCAATGGCATGTACCTTGCTCGCACTATATGTTGATCACACCTGGTGCTTCGCCTTCCACCTGCAATATGTGCTAGCTTCCTCATATATACAAATGCCTTCTCCCTTCTACCTAGAAACAATATATGTGTCATTCTTATTCCTTCTACCTGCAAACAATATACCCCTCTCCGCAATTGGGATCCTCTCCGCAATTGGGGTTCAAGACCATCGCCACCAGCTACGTCCACTACAACGACATCCTTGAGTACGATGTCCACAGTCTCTATGGATTTTTTGTAGGCCATCGCCACGCACAAGGCGCTCCAGAATTTGTTGAATAAACACCCCTTCATTCTCACGCGCTCCACCTTCATGGGGTTGGGGTCATATGTTGCGCACTGGATGAGAGACAACAACGCCACCTGGGAGGACCTCCACTACTCTATCTCTACCATACTCAACTTCGACATGTTTGGGATGTCCATGGTGGGCGCCAACATCTGTGGCTTCTACCCAGACACCACAGAGGAGATCTGCAGGTGGTGGATTCAGCTGGGGGCCTTCTATCCGTTTAGCAGAGACCATTCAAATCTTCACAGCAAACGCCATGAGCTTTATCTCCAGGATTCCGTTGCCAAATCTGCAAGGAAGGCTTTAGGGATGCGTTATCGCCTTCTGCCTTATCTTTATACATTGAACCCTTACTATTAGAGCATATTAAAATATGCCAGTTCAAATTCGAAAGAATAAGATTCGGTACTTACCGCCCAACCGTTTAAGAACTTGCAATTTTATACAGAGCGGTAACCCTGCAAACAAAAACAAGTGACGACGCAATACGATCAGAGGAAAAGACAAAACTTTAGAAATAGGTGTTTTCTGTTTTCTACAATGCTCATTATATTTGCATGTCCCTCTTACCTCTATGATGGATCAATGGCTAGATTACTACTGCATATCCGCTTGTTGATATAGAATATTTAATTAGAGATTACTACTGCATATCCACTTGTTGCTATAGAATATTTAATTAGAGATTACTACTGCATATCCGCGTGTTGCTATAGAATATTTAATTAGAGATTACTACCCCATCCCTGATAGAATAACAACATCCACAAATGGGATATCCATTATCTCAAGTTTGCGAAGCTTTGGAAAACCTTGCAGCGCATATTTCATGCCCCTATCACTGTTTCCAGCAAAGGCCACAAACAAAGTTCACAACTTATTTGCATAACAACCAACATATTCGAAAGTTTTATCAGTGAGCTAGCCAGATAACGACAAGCACTGCAAATTCTTACAATTCCTTACAATGGCTCCAAAATATTCGTCCATAGGCTCATTAGTCAAGTGGTCTGGTTGATGGGGAGCCATAATACAAAGACGGAAATGGGTTAACTTGGGACAGTTCTGAGCTACAGTGACAATTGCAACATTTGTCATTTGCCTGCAGAAATATAGAACATAGTTAAGATTAGGACAACCTTTCGAGATTGCAACGATGCCCTTCTCTGTAACATAACATTGACCTTGGCCAGAAGGGTCCACTAGGTAAACTCCCAGTTCTCTCAAATCCTTGCAACTCAAAGAAACAATTTCCAGTCCCGCATCTTCTACAATATCCAGAACCTGCAGTTACATAAATCACCAACCTCTTTCTCAACACTCAAAGTTTTGACAAACTAGTCCAAAAATTAACTCAACAAGCTAACAGAACCCAAAGTAGAAACATCTCTCCCATCATAAAAGAAGAGGGCTAAGGAGAGCTCAAAAAGGGAGGTGATCTCCATAAAAAAAAAACTATCTTGAGCATGTAGCGGATGCATGGCTGAGCCATATCTCCTGTAACCACGATGGCCACAAGCATCAAGACTGTAATGTTCCTGACTTGGCTAGTCTAGGAAACACTGCTAATGTGTGTGTAGGATCAAAGGTTTACAACATATAAATGATCATACAAATAATAAACGCGACAAAGGACTGCAAATTTTGTATTATGATATCTCCGTGGATTACAAAATGGCCGAATGCGGATGAATAACTGACAATACTCGACTAGATCAACATACAAAGGATCTTAGCCAAAATATAAATAAGCAACTGCAGCTGAATAAAATAACAACACTCGACTAGATCAAAAGACAAAAGGATCTTAGCCAGAATACAAATAAGCAACTAAAAGATAATACCCGGAATATGGGAGCACTGCGGAATCAATTAAGAATGATGGAAGACCTGGATGATCTTCTCGGTGACTAGGGTGTGTCTTTCAACACCGAAATCAGCCAACTGGTGTCTTCCTCCTGGAATACACTGAAATATCTCTCCTCATATGCACCTCTTCTCCTCAATGATAAGTCATAATCTGCATAATGATGAATTAGGTCGCTGACCCTTCCTTTATAGCTTTCCAAAACCCTAAATCATGCTGAAACCCTAATTCGCTGTTGATTTCCAAAACCCTAAATCATGCTGAAACCCTAATTCACGGTTGACTTCCAAAACCCTAAATCACTGCTGAAACCCTAATTCACTGTTGACTTCTATTTTTAGCTCATAATGACTTAACAACGCTTTTAACCCTTTTTAGCTCAATGTCACTTTTCGAATATAACACCTGTGACTGGAGTGACCTCTAGTAACCTTGTTTACCCCTCTTTGGCCCTGGCTATAGTCTAACGGGGTGGTTTAGACCATTAATCCTCCTCTTCTGGATCTCCTATTTGGAAAGGGACATTACAGTCCTCCCTTCCCAAAATTGCTTGTCCTCAAGCAATACTAGTCCAGGGCGCTACAACACCTGCTCGCTCTCCCAAGTAGCGTCCTCTATTGGAAGCCCTCTCCATCTGATCAAACACTCTCTGATGACCCTGCTTCTTAGTTTCCACTCCCGAAACTCCAATACCTCCTCCGGAACTAACTCCAATTGTCCCTCCTCATCCAATGGGGGAAGCTCCTCTAACGTGTTAATGAATTGTCCCACTGCCTTTTTGAGGCAAGACACGTGGAACACGTTATGAATCTTGCTCCCCTCTGGAAGCTCTAGCTCGTAAGAAACCTCGCCTACTCGACACATGATCCTGTAAGGACCATAGAATCTGGGCTTGAGCTTCTCGACCCCACTCTTCTTCAGAGATGACTGTCTGTAGGGTTGGAGTCTCAAGAAAACCAAATTTCCAACCTCAAAGCTGCGCTCTATCTTGTGCCTGTCCGCACTTATCTTCTGTCGGTTTTGCACCATTTGCAGGTTCTCTTTCAACAACTTGAGAATCTCTTGACTCTCTATGATCCAATCCTTGGCCTTGGGAGCTCTGCTCTCCTCAAAGACCAAGTCTACCAAAGTAGGAGCATCATATCTGTACAATGCTCGGAAGGGTGTCATACCAATGGACATGTGGAAGGTGGTGTTGTAGAAATGTTCTCCAAAATGTAACCACTTTACCCACATTCTTTGATGTCCTCCTACATAGTTACTCAAATACCCTTGAACCCACTTGTTGACAATCTCGGTCTGCCCATCTGTCTGAGGGTGATAGCTGGTGCTAGGTGTTAACTATGTCCCCACCAACCAAAACAACTCTCTCCAAAATGTCCCTATGAACCGACTGTCCCTGTCACTGACGATGTTCTTCGGCAACCCATGAAGTCTGAAGACCTCCTTGAAGAAAATCTCGGCTACCTGAACTGCATTGTACTCTATCGGTATGGGGTATAAGTGAGCAAACTTGGTCAATCTGTCGACCACTACATAGATACAGTCCTTACCCTGGACCTTGGGTAGACCAGTGATGAAGTCCATAGATATACTCTCCCATTTCTTCTTTGGAATGGGGAGTGGCTGAAGTAGCCCTGCTGGAAGAGCATGCTTTGACTTGTTCTTCTGGAAAGTCACACACTCACTGGCGTGTCTCATAACATCTTGTTTGAGGCCCTTCCATGAGAACCTCTCTCTGATCTGTCTGTAGGTTTTGAAAAACCCTTGATGGCCTGCTAGAGGTGAATCATGAACTGCGGTGAGGATCTTCTTCTTAAGCCTTGAATCTGACACCAAGTAGACTCTATCCTTGTAAAATATGACATCGTCAATGACCCTATACCAGTCATCTTATATCTGCCCATCCATCACCTCACAAGCGAACTTGTTCTTGGAATATTCCACTAACAAGTGGGATTTCTAATCTGCTGAAATCTCCATCAAAGAACATGCCGCAGGTCTCCTTGATAGTGCATCAGACACAATGTTCTTCTTCCCCTTGACATACTCTATGTCAAAGTCAAATGCCTGTACCTTTGTCACCCATTTATGTTGGTGCTCACTGAGGTCCTTCTGCTCAAGGAAATACTTCAAACTATTGTGATCAGTCTTGACCACGAATTTGCTTCCCACCAAATATTGTTTGAACTTGGTCAAGACATGCATGATTGCCAGCATTTACTCGCCATAAATGGAGTACAACCTCTTAGGTTGACTAAGATTCCGGCTCTCAAATACAATGGGGTGTCCTCCCTGCATCAAAATTGCACCGATCCCTTCGCCAGATGCGTCACACTCTAGTACAAATGGCAGGGTGAAGTTTGGTAGTGCCAACACTGGACAAGTTCCCATGAGTTCCTTCATGTGATCAAAGGCTTCCTGTGATTTCTCGGTCCATATGAAGGCCCCATGCTTGGTAAGATCTGTCAGCGATGCTCCAAGCTGAGAAAAACCCCGGACAAACTGCCTGTAATCGCTGCATAGCCCGAAGAAGCTCCTTAATTCCGTCACGTTCTTGGGTGTCGACCAATACAGAATGGCCCTGATCTTCTCTTGGTGCACCTGTACCCCCTTTTCATTGATGATGTGTCCTAAGTAAAGCAACTCTGTCATACCGAAATCGCACTTGGACTCTTTGGCATATAATGACTGTGCCTCCATGATGCTCAATACCTCATCCAGGTGCCTCATATGCTCTTGCCATGACCGGCTATAGATCAAGATGTCGTCGAAGAAAACCAAGACTGATTTCCTTAACTGATCCCTGAATATATGGTTCATGCAAGACTGGAATGTAGCGGGTGCATTGGTTAGCCCAAATGGCATAACCAGGAAATCGAAGTGTCCAAAATGACATCGAAATTTCGTCTTCTCTTTGTCCTGCTCTTGGATGTTGATCTGATGATATCCAGAGTGTAGATCAATTTTTGAGAAGAAAACTGCCCCATGCAGTTCATCCATCAACTCCTCAATGCGTGGGATAGGGTATTGGTTCTTGATGGTTTTCTTGTTCAAGGCTCGATAATCAATGCACATCCTCATGGTGCCATCCTTCTTCAGAACTAAGACAACTGAAGAAGCAAATGGGCTGCTTCTCGGTCTGATGTGTCCCATCGTCAACAATTCCTTGATTTTCTTCTCTATCTCATCCTTGAACCTCCTAGGATGACGATAGGGGGGGTGATCATAGGTTTTCCCCCCTCCTCCAACTCAATGGTGTGCTCAAACCCCCTGTCAGGTGGTCTTCCTGGTGGAATTGCCTCAAAGACCTGTTGATGTCATCCCAATAAATTCTTGATCTCGGTATGGTATTGTTGTTGACCTTTCGAATCCTTCTGAGTAGTGATCAAGCATTCTGCGGCATATGCTACCTCCCCATGTCTAAATATCCTCTCCATCCTCTTGGCTGAAACTGTCCTGGGTGCTCCTATCGACATACCTCTTAGAACAACCTTCTTCCCATCCTGATCTCTGAATCCCATTTCCAAGGTTTGGTAGTTAGTAGTGATTTTTCCCAAGGTAATCATCCACTGAGATCCTAACACCACATCTGTGTCCGATAGGTCAACCACATAAAATGTGTCTCTCACTGTGTAGTTTCCTAACTTCATTTCTAAGTTTGGAACTATGTCTAGACACTCCACTGTGTGGCCATCTGCTACCGCAACATCAAACCACTCAAACTCCTCTGTCTGAAGTGCTCATCTCGATACTAGTGAAGCCTCGATGAAGTTGTGGGTGGCCCCACCATCTATCAAGGAGATTTCCCATTGCCCCTGGATAATCCCTCTGATACAGAGGGTATCATACCTGGGAACACCAGAAAGGGTCGCTATGACACCTCCCTTTGCTGGTTTCCTCCTGTTAGCCTATTCTGGTGGTTGTGGGACTACTGGAGGATGAGTTCCTGCCAGTGTCGGTGGTCTACGAGGAGGCTGCTCCTCTACTGGTGCTGACTCCTCCTATGAACTAGTGGATCCACTGTCTTGCTCCTCCTCCTCACTATCCATGCTGTCTACTGCTATCTCAATATAATGAATCTCTCCCTTGCCCATGCACCTATGGCCTGGGACCCAAGGATCTCTCCAGCTGAAGCAAATATTTTTCCTCATAAGCTCTCACCTAGTCTCATCATCCAACTTCTCCTCGCCCTTCCATTCTCTCTGGAATGGCTTCCTGTCTCGATCCCTCTAGGGCACAAATGGTTTGGAGAAAGTTTTAGTCTTTGGCACTGAGTCTTCCAGATCTCGAGTGCAAAGGATGGCATACTGCAAAGTGGGAGGCCTGTCTGCCTTCACCCATCCTTTCAAAGGCTCTGTGAGTCCTTCTGTGAATAACATGATTAGCCTGGGATCTGATATATCTGTCACTACCACGGCTACCCGTTGAAACTCTGTGATGAATGCCTCTATTGTGCCAGTTTGTCTCAACTGGGCTAGATCCCTGAAGTGTATCTCAGGATACTTCCTGTCAAACCTATCCATGAGCCTATCTGTAAACTCCCTATAGGA
The DNA here is from genome assembly GCA_009831015.1 of Picea engelmannii. NCBI lineage: Eukaryota > Viridiplantae > Streptophyta > Pinopsida > Pinales > Pinaceae > Picea > Picea engelmannii. The sequence goes on from ML796534.1 coordinate 28,125, forward strand.
GATGATGCGACTGTGACCCAATGTCACCAGTCCATGGTACCACCACTCATGTGCCTCACTCTCCAAGTGTAAGGTCACAAAACTGATGGCCTCTGTCTCAGTCATCTGATTGAGCTTGTAATACATGTCTAGCTTCTGTACCCAAGCTCTGGCGGTGTATTTGGACGATCCGTTGAAAGAAGGGATGGTGAGTTTCCCAACTTTTCAGATGAAATTGAGGTTATTCCCCTGCTGCTGTTGTGGTCCTCCTCTCTGCGGCTCTCTGGGGCGGTTCCTGAGTCTGATTCCACAGTACTCGACTAAGGTCATGTCCTAATGGAATTCATGACCCAATGCTGCGTACTCCCTCCTATAGTCTTCAATGTCGTTAGCATGAGTGGGTGACCTCTGTGGTATCGGTGGCGGTGCTACTACCATGGGTGCCCTCTAGAAACTTGGAAACAAGGGTCTGGGAATCCTACTCGCAGAGGTGTATGTGCGAGAGGGTGTCTGGGGTCTACTTCCTGCTCCCGAGTTCCTCTGTTCTGCATGCGAGACTTGTGTATCTGGGGTGCCCACTCTAGCCAATCTATCAACCACCTGTGCCAAGGACTGAGACATGGTCTGTTGACTAGCTAACATATCATTGATAACCTGCATGAAGGATGCCTCTGGATCTATGGAGGCCTTGCCACTGCCCTTTGGTCGCTCATATCTGTCTCCTAGCATCCTCTCTACCTCATGCTCAGCCTCATGCTCCGCCCTTCTCTCTGCTTCTCTGTGTGCCTCTTCCTCTTCCTCTGAGCTAGGAGGAAAAGGGGGAAAATAATGCCTATGCCTTCTTTCCTGATGCCTGTTGTAAGTGACGTATTCGTCACCTACGTGTTCACAAACCTCTAGGTCTTCTACTGCACTCATTGTCTTTAGTCACAGGCTGGCAGGACTAAAGCTCTGATACCACTGTAATGTTCCTGACTTGGCTAGTCTAGGAAACACTGTTAATATGTGTGTAGGATCAAAGGTTTACAACATATAAATGATCATACAAATAATAAACGTGACAAAGGACTGCAAATTTTGTATTATGATATCTCTGTGGATTACAAAATGGCCGAATGCAGCTAAATAACTGACAATACTCGACTAGATCAACATACAAAGGATCTTAGCTGGAATATAAATAAGCAATTGCGGTTGAATAAAATAACAACACTCGACTAGATCAAAAGACAAAAGGATCTTAGCCATAATACAAATAAGCAACTAAAAGATAATACTCGGAATATGGGAGCACTGCAGAATCAATGAAGAATGATGGAAGACCTGGATGATCTTCCCGGTTACCAGGGTGTGTCTTTCAACACTGAAATCAACCAACTGGTGTCTTCCTCCTGGAATACACTGCACTATCTCTTCTGAGATGCACCTCTTCTTCTCAATGACAAGTCATAATCTGCATAATGATGAATTAGGTCACTGAACCTTCCTTTATAGCTTTCCAAAACCCTAGATCATGCTGAAACCCTAATTCACTGTTGATTTCCAAAACCCTAAATCATGCTAAAACCCTAATTCACTGTTGACTTCCAAAACCCTAAATCACTGCTGAAACCCTAATTCACTGTTGACTTCTATTTTTAGCTCATAATGACTTAAAACCGCTTTTAACCATTTTTAGCTCAATGTCACTTTCTGAATATAACACCTGTGACTGGAGTGACCTCTAGTAACCTTGTTTACCCCTCTTTGGCCTTGGCTATAGTCTAACGGGGTGGTTTAGACCATTAAGCCTCCTCTTCTGGAGCTCCTATTTGGAAAGGGACATTACAAAGACATATTTTCCATGTGGCTTCATCGTGCCATAAATAGTTTATTACAATTCGTTTGAAATTATATTTTTTATTATAATTCGTTTGAAGTTATATTTTTTTATAATTTGACTGACGAGTGGAATTTTCGGTGCAAGAAATACTATTAAGTTTTTCTGACCTTTGGCCTTCAACTTATGAGAAACAATCTGCTTCATAAGTTGTATAGCGATCAAGGTTTTACCGCATCCAGTTTCCAGAAAAGTGACAAGATTCTTTTCCAAAGTAGCAAGAAATATTTCCAACTGATAGCTATGTAAAATAAAATTATAAGAAGTCAACTCAGTAGATTCACGACATTGTCCTTTGGATCATACAAACAACAGGCTGAAATTTTATGGAAAAGAGACTGAACTTAGTTTTCACTTATACTCTTATCATTTTTAGATTCCTGAAGTTATTGGCTATCTCAAGGAAATGACAGCTATATGAAAATCTCCAATAAATAATATTTGATTTTTGGTTTTATGTTTAATATATTTTGTCTACGGTACTGTATTCTGGTTATATTATTTCAAGTAATGAAATTTTGGTGCTATTCACGAACTGATTATTGATTATACTAAGCATGTGTGAAAAAAGTGATAGACTGGTGATAATTCATAAGTATTTTAGAATGTTATAATCTAATTTATTTTTATTAATATAAAAAGTTATAGTCTCATTTGATTCACAATACAAGATTATAACCCACATTATCCAATTATCAACAAAGTTGATAGCTCCATTAGGATATGTTCTTGATTATTGTCGCTAAATTTTTTTAGAATTAAACCTATCAGACTGAGTTTTTTTTTTTTATGCTCTCTTCTCCTTTCGCTGAAACATAGCTTGGTATATTATTAAAATCTCCTTAATTGATATCTAACCTTCTAAAATGATAATTTCTTTCCTTGTAGCGATTCCGGTAGCTTCTGCCAATTCGAAGCTATGCCTCCCTTTGATCCTTAAGAGAAAATGCTTTTTTCTTGGGATTTGAATATCCTTTCGATATCATTTGAGTTAAATTGTTTGATTTGTATCTTTGGCCTCGGCTTAAAATTTCTAGAGGGACCTTGTGCACTGTTCCACGCAAGTGTCTCTCCAAGAACCTTTCGGTAATCCACTGTTATTCTCGTTCATGGACTCACTAATTTATAATTTCTAAAGCTCGCATCTTACAGCTCCATGACACAGAACATCATGTCTCATATTTGTGAGTTTTGTAATTTTTGATGGTGATTGCATGTGTAGGAGAAAACATTTGATCTATTTTGAAGGTCGGAACAAGACTTTAGAACTGGTTCTTTGCGAGGGTTAATGTGGTTGCTTGTCTCAACTGTTGCCAAGGCATTCCTTCTGGTAAACTAGAACTTAAGGCAGGGGCTTGCTTCTTTGCATCTCCCCTTGTTGTCCTTCTATCCTTGGCATTGTAAGCAAGATCAAGACAAAAACTAGAAGGCATTTGTGCTAAGAGATTCCAAATAAAAAACATAAAGTCCAATCATTCTTCATAATAATGAGACTTAGTTAAATATAAACATTTCCTTGATTGGAAGAGATCCTCCCTCCACTACTTTAGTAATACCGAGAGTACCCACCTATAATGAAAGAGATTGTTTAGATATCTCATCTATCTTTTCATTTAGTTCTTTGTATAGATGATGAAAATAAACTTTTGTGAATAGAATTCTCACCTCTTTGACTATATCCATAATACCATAATAGGGAGGAGTACATTTTCCAAATTATTTTTCATATTTGCCCGGTTTATGATAATCTTGGAATCTCACATTACTTGAAGTTGGGTGATGCCTTGTTTTGTTGTAATGATTAACAACACCAAGAGAGTAAAAAATTCAACTGTATTGTTTATTCCTCCCCCCAAAACATATTTGAATGTTATATTATGATTATATTTCATAAATAAAATTCCCCAGTTCCACATATCCCAGGGAACCCTTGAAAATCCCCATAAAAAAATGACAAAACTTTTTTTTTTTTTTTATGTATTTCTATATTTTTCAAGATTCTAGGTACCTTTACTTTGTTAGGTTTCCAAACGCCTTCATAAGCATAACTAATTATATAGCATACCTAAATAGGCATAATCTCCTTGCTTTGAAAAATCATTTTGTTTCTAACCAACTAGAGATCCCATGCTACATGTCAAGGTAGCACCTTATAATATTTTATAGATTTATTCTTAAACCATCTTTCAAAAAAAATAGCCACATATTCCCCTACCCATTCACCCTTCATATATGTCAATTTCAAAACATCACTCAAGACCTTTTTAGTAAAAGGACAATGCACTTGATATATGATCGATATTTTTATCACTATTTTTACAAACTTGCATCTCCTAGGCCCCTAGAAAGACCTCTTCTTACAATATACCATGTTGGTGATTTATTTGATAGTGAAAGCCATAAATATAACCTAGTTTTTAGAGGAATTTTCCACCACCACTTCTTTCCCCCTTCATGTAACGTCCCCAGCCTACCAGACTGGGACCCATCACACAAACTCTCCCAACTTTAAGTCTGATACCTCAAGTAAAGTCCCTAGCTTACTTCTGAGCTATGTTACCTCAAGAATATTAGTGCACATATAACATTCAAACTGTGCGAAATCACTCGAGGAAGTGCGCACAACCCAAATTGGTTCATTCCACACCATAGTTCCTCTGGTTTATACAGATTATAACAACATAAGTAACTTGAAATATAACTGTACACTCATGCACACTGGGCACACCGACATTAGAGAATGTAAGACCACTCCAACATGAAAACACTACTACACGCATAACCATATAGAGCATCTGAATACCACAACACACATAATTGCTCATATTCTACTTGCAGGTCTTACTTTCTTGTGTGCTCAGACTACACTCCAACACACACAACAAAACCAATCACTTGTACATACATACCAGTTTCCACATGCCCGATAATTATGACCTTTCTCATGAAGCTCTTGACCATTTACCAGAACTATCTTAACATAAGTTACTTATCAAATAACATACTTATCATATACGAATACTATGCTAAATACTCACATCTGAGTTACATAATAGACAATATTAATATAATAACAACCAATATGCATATGCTACACTATGCAAGTAATATATCATAATAGATACAAATGAATATGCACGCAGTAACATAGAAACACACAAGAACACTTATATTTTATGAAAGTCACCAATTGTGCACGTGACTTAGACGTTCCTCCTAACCATATATGTTGTTGCTCATAATATTTCTTCAATAGGTCACCCCCGAGTTGGGCCTGTAACTCCATCGAGGAAAAAATATTTCTAATGCCAATCTATGGTCTAATAAACAACGAAATTTATCAGTCCAAGGTGTCGACTTCTACAACTAGTCTACAATCCCTCATTCCCCACATGCCTATCCCACCCTAGGAAGTGTGCCCCTTATCAACTCAAAAATCCTTCGGCTGCCCCACTTCTCTTCCAGGGATTCAACAATAGGCCGGATCAATAAGTCTCAGAACACTGCAACTAATGTTCAGTGCACCATGAAAAAATTCCCAACCAATCTCTCACCTGGAGAGATTGCTCATGGGCATGAAAACTTGCCTCTTGGACAACTACGGGCCTGAAAACCCGTTTATTCAATCATACCAAGCTTTTCCCAAGCACAGGGTTAAGCCAAATGACAAAAAGTTACAAAAACTTACCTATTCCTTCACAGAGAAAATTATGTCTCAAGGTTTTCTTGAATGTGTCACATCTCCAAATTACACTAAGGACAACAATGTATATTCCATTCCTTCAACTCGACACTTGTCACATTCAAAATTTACTTTAGCCACTTGGTGACTTTCTCCCACCCCTTAGGAACTTAGGATAAACAATATATCCGTAATTTACACTTTTTAGAAATATTGTTAAAATATTCCCCCCTTTTCACTTTTTTGGTGGAGTCATCCCCCCATCTCTTTTCGTCTGAGTCAGTCCACACACAATGATGTAATATATTAATAACTTGAGTGTGATACAATTTACAAGAATAATCACACTGGCCTATTTGCATCCCGACTCACTAGCCCAATAGTCACATAATCTCTCCGACGTCAAAACACATACATACATACATACATATATATACATCACAATCATTCCCACACACTTACTTGTGTGTGCACAACATTATGGAATATGCAATATGCACACCGTCTCTTGATGTGCAATCCACACGCACTAGATAAGGTACGCACAACACTATGGAATATGCAAACCTTTTCCTTGATAACCAGCCTCACACATTTCACTAGTGTGCATAGTACCAAAACTTGGTATCAATGACTCACCAACCTATATGTATAATTACATTTACGCTTGTTGCCAATGACTCACCAACTCATATGGATCATTACATCGCGCACTTCTCAGGTGCATGCAAAACTAAAACATATCACCAACCTAAATGCACAACTACAAATGGGGTTCATATTAGGGATATTACATTCCCATCACCCTTATTTATGCACTGTCCTCAGTGCATTATATACACATATACATACAAAACTTTAAAATTTTTCAAAAAGATGAGTATACTCTGCTCACATAACATCCTCACGCTCCCAATTTGCATCCTCAAGACAGTGCCTCGTCCATTGGACCTTTACCAACTCCATGGATCGATTCTAGAGTTGCTTTAATTTCCAGTCCAATATGAAAACCAATCACACTTGAAATCCTCCTTCTGGCTCCCCCTGAATCGAATTCCAATCAATAATATGATTAACACCAAATTAACATTAGGGACATACTTCTTAAGCAATGAGACATGGAAAACATTATGAATACATAAGGATGCAGGAAAATCAAGCATATAAGTGACAAGACCAACCCTTTCAAGGATTTCAAATGGCCCATAGCAGCGTGCTGCTAACTTAGAACACTTTCCCAACTTCAGGGAATTGTGCATGGATTTTACTTTCAAAAACACTTGATCACCCACTTTAAAATCTCTGTGGGTTCTGCCTTTATCTGCGTAGCTTTTCTGTCTATCCTGAGAATCCTTTAGATTCTGCTTAATCTTTACCATCCGCTCCTCCATTTCCTGGAATAAATTTGGCGGTCTGTTGGGTTGTCCCAACTCATTGGCGTGTTGCAATTTCTACCATAAAGTGTCTCAAATGGGCTCATCTTTAAAGATTCCTGATACCCATTGTTGTAAGAAAATCTACCAAATGCAAGTAGTCTTCCCACTTGGATCATTTATCCATCACATACATCCCCAACAGATCTTCAATCACCTGATTTTCCCTCTCTATCTGGCCATCCATCTTAGGGCTATGCTAAAGTCCAGACTTGTTCCAAATCCTTTGAATATCCATTTCCAAAAGTTCGAGGTGAACTTGGAATCTCTATCAGACACAATTATCTTAGGAACAACATGCAACCTAACAACTTCGCGCATGAAAATATCAACAATGTTAGCTACCTTGTGCGCTGACTTTACTGGAATAAAATGGGCAGCTTTAGTAAGCTTGTCCACCACCACCATAATAGAATCATGTTTCTTAGTAGTCCTAGGTAACTTAGTTATAAAATATATCATTATAACTTCCCACTTCCATTTAGGAATAGGAAAAGGTCGTAGAAAACCAGTTGGATGTTTGTTCTTAGCCTTGACCTTCTGACATTTGAGACATCACGCAATAAAATATACAACTTCCTTTTTCATACCCGACCAAAAGTGTTTCTTCTTGACTGCGAAAATGGTCTTCTGGTAACCTGGATGTCCCACATAAGGAACCTTATGCATATATGACAATATCAGGCTTTTCGAATCCTGATTATTTGGCACATAGATTCTACGTCTATACATGAGGATCCCATCCTCTCTCAACTCATAACCTTCAAATTTCTGCTGCGAGATACTTTGCTGTAAGTTCGCCTTTATGTCCACATAACGCAGATATGATTTGGCAACTTCTAAAATTATGTTGCAAAAATCCAATTTATACATGCTAATGGTTGTAGCATGCATCTCATGCTCTCTCTTGTTGAGTGCATCAACTACCTTGTTTTATTTTCCTCTGATATGCTTTATGTTGAAGTCATACTCACCGAGGAACTCTAACCACCTGCTTTGTCTGTAATTTAAACTTAGCCATCCAAAAAAATATTTTAGACCACAATGGTTTGTTCTTAGCTCAAATATTTTACCCATGAGATAATGCCTCGACATCTTCAAGGCATCGACTATAGCTTTCAATTCTAAATTATGAGTATCATAGAGCCTTTCATGCTCTTTCAACTTCCTTAATTTGTAGCACATCACATGTCCATTCTGACTCAGGAATCCACTGAGTCCTTCCTTTCATGCATCCGTGCACCAACGAAGTCTACATCAGGATCAATAATTCTCAAAATTGACACACTTGTCAACAAACTCTTCAAGTGATGAAAACTCCTTGCACAATTCGTAGACCATTAAAATCACACCTTTCTTCTGCAAGTATGTGATTGGATGAGCAATATTTGAGAATCCTTCAATAAACCTTATGTAGTACCCTGCTAGTCCCATAAAGGATCTCACTTTTGTGACATTTCTTGGTGTTGGCCATTCCTAAATGTCTTTTATATTCAATGGGTCCAAAACTTTTCTTTCCGCTCAAATGATGTGACCTAAGTAATGAATCTTCCTCTGGTAAAATGAACACTTGCTCACCTTTGCATAAAATCGATGCTCCCTCAATACCTTCTTGCTCACCTTTGCATAAAACTAATGCTCCCTCAATACCTTCAACACCATCCTCAAGTGCTACTTGTGCTCTTCCTCAGACTTTGAGTAAATAAGAATGTCATCCAAAAATACAATGACAAACTTATCCAAGTAATTTATTAAAACTCCATTCATTAAACACATGAAGACAACTGGTGCATTCTACTCGTAATGACCATACCTTGTTTTGAAGGCAGTCTTACTGATGTATTCTTATTTAATTCTCTCTTGGTGATATCCATATCTAAGATCTATCTTGGAAAATATCCATGTGCCTCTCAGCTGATCAAACATGTCATCTATCCTTGGAAAATGATACTTTTTCTTCACTATTACCTTATTCAACTGCCTAAAGTTGACACAAAGTATCAACGTACCATCCTTATTCTTCATGAAAAAAATTAGCGCACCCCAAGGCGACACAATTGAGCGTATATACCCTTTCTTAAGAAGCTCTTCAAGTTTCATATGCAACTCCTTCAGTTCCGATGTACTCATCCTATAAAGAGTCTTGGATACACGTGCTGCTCCCGACATCATATTTATAGAGAACTTGATATCTCTTTTTGGAGGCAATCCCGGTATATGATGTAGGATAGTCGCCAGCAAAACACACGTGGAGAGACAACTCAGTGCCCTAGCACTCATTTTGAATTATTTTTGAGATTCTAAAAGCTGGCGTTTCCTATAAATCTTTTTGAACGAATGATTAAAGAATATCAAAACGCTTGGAAGATGAAACAATTGCGTGAGATCTGGGAGTTTCACTCTTAGAATTTAATGTAACAATGCTTAAGCGGTAGTTAGTTTTTACTTCGAGAATATAGGTAGTCGAAGGGAACCCTAGGATCCCTCTGGTATAAGTAGAGGTGTTGTATGCCCAAATGAGGCTGCTGAACATGAGGGTAGCTGCAAATTAGTAGGAGATTGCTATGATTTAGTTGTTGTTGTTTTATCATAACTGTAGCCATTTACATTTGAATGAATATAACAAAGGGATATTGATCCAAATGTGTGGTGTTGTTGTTGCTTAAATATTCTTTGTTATTTTGTGTTTCATGAATGTATGAGCTATACTGTTGAATGCATGAATATGTGAAACATTAGATAAGTTTCACTTGTTTCTCTTCCACGATCTTACGCAAGGAGTGCATATCGTCCACAAGGAGTGCGTTGATAGAGCCTGGTTCGGCTCCGAAATCGGAAGAGACAACTCAAAGATTTATGTGTTGAGCATGAAAAACGTTCGTAAGGAGTGCATCGACGAAGTCTTTTGACTCAGAAGCTCAGGAGGAGTAGTTCGATAAATTACTCGCAGAAGTGTGTGCGAAGATCTGTTGCAAGGTGTGCACAGATCCAAAATTTGACTAAGTGTCAAATGTGATACCCCAAAGACGTGCCCCAATAGTATTATGAATTTCAAGTATGTTTTATAGGCTGGTGAGCCAAGTTAATATAAGCTGGTGGGCTTATGCGTTTATTAGGCCAGAGAGCCTAAGTGTTGAAGGCCAAGAGCCTGGTTTTGTACATGTAATGATGAACATTATTAATATAAAAAAATCTCTGCGGTCTAGACCGACCGCGATGAATGAGTGATGGGGGAGTAAGCTTCCACAAGTCTGGGTGGGAGAGGGGGCTGAAAGGTTGGGAGAGGGGCTAAGCTTAAGAGCTTAAGTCCTTAAGAATAATATTTTATTATTATTCCAAAACCATGTGAAATTTATGTTTTATCCTAAGTCCTTGGAAGGACATGTGACTCCAAGGGGGAGGAGTGTGCTTCATGGGTGACATGTGTCAGCCCAAGCACATGAAATTTAACCTAGGAAATGATTCGTGTTGGGGGTTCGACCTCCCATTCTCCATCCTCTATCTGAACTCGTGGGTGTCCATGATCGACCTCTTTTTTCGGTGTTTGTTCTGGGGAATCCTTACCTGAACCGTTAAGTGTTTGCATGGGATCTCTGTACACCCTCACGCAGCCCCAAAACCTAAACTGTGAATCTATCTTGTATTTCTAGTTGGGAAAACCAAATGTCCCATAATTGCTAAGCCTTGTTATGCTGCAACGTCTATCTGCAACCAGTTTGGGAAAGCCGTGTCTGTGTTTCCCGTGGACTGTTATGGCTACATAATGCTTGACTACGTGTGGCTTGCTGGTCAGTGTATGTTCGTGTTGAGCCTCGTAGTTTCCCGACTGCGTTGGAAACTGAGTTGAAGGAAACAGGTTGTCTAACATGTGTGTAACACTCTCTCCAGGTGAGGGATGTGGTTATGGTTGAAAAGAACAGGTCGCCAAACCTGTGAGAAACTCTCTCCAGGTGAGAGAGTGTGATGAGGAAGTAAGGACTCCTGGAAGGGGTCCTGTAGCTGCTACAGAACTCTGAGACTTCTGGTCCAGTCTGTTGCTGAATCCCAAGGCAAGGGAGGTTAGCAGCCGAAGTATTTTCTTGGTGATAGTGAAGGTGTATACTCCTGGGGTGGGACATGCATGTGGGGAATGAGAGTCTATGAGAAGTGGGGATAAGTGGCTCCTGGGAGAAAATCCTTCCTCTATAACTGGGTGTCTTCCCATTGACCTTGCCTAGCCTAGGATTCCTTGCCCTTTCGAGCTTAGTCCCAGCTTGGGGGTGACCTACTGCTGAGAGTGATGAACAACGCGGTCTAAGGATGGGAGGTTCGTGGAAGGTATGGACGCAGTTGGTGGATTAAATCTAGTTTCAAAGATAAGTATCAGTTTGTGCTTAATATTATGTTTTGCATGCCTATGATACTTATATGTTATCATGTATTCTGTTGTGCATATGAATTATTGTTAATTCCATTGAATTATGTATGTTAGGAGTAATACTGTGATTAACCTGTGTCAACTAATTTGAATTCATTAAATGCATAAGTTATATAAGTGTTATTCCACGTAGTAGCATTTCTCAACAAGTGGGTTGATGGTTGGGGATGTTACAATCTGGTATCAAAGCAATGGTTACAACACTGAGCCTGGATGGGCCATGTTAGTGGAAGTTGAAGCAAGAGTTTCAAAAAGAATTGTTGTCAAAGTAGACAAAATTTGAGTTTTGAGCCAAGGTCTCAATGCTGAGCTTGAATGGGCCAAATAAGTGGTCATTAGACCCGAGGGTTCAGGTGGAAATTTTGTTTGGAAGAACCAATTTTTGGACCTTAGAATGTTCCGGAGTGCCAAGAAGTCACTTGGTTGTGTTACAAATATCAGGAGGTGTAGCGGTATTATAAAACCCACAACTGGTGTGGTATATGGCCACAGGGAGAGAGAGAGCTCAACACCAGAAGTGTTGGAGCCGTAGGATCTATTTGGGAGGAAAGGAGAACCCTCACGACCATCATATCTGGAGAAGGTGCATGAGAGTTATCCTGGAAACCCTTCGGGGATTAGACTATCGGGAGAAACAAGGTGTGCTGATGCATGAAATCTTGATACCTGAAACTTCGAAAACCCGAGAAATATCTACACCGTAGATCAGAGGATGAAAACTTGACTGTTGGATCAAGCAAAAGGTAGACCGTATTTTCAGAATTTCGGCAATCGGGAGAAATGAGATGTGTGGATGCACGAACTCCTGATGCCCAAAACTATGAAACAAAAAGTGAGTAGGGTGGGACCCGATGACATCGCCGAAGGTGATGTGGAACTCCCTGGATCTGCCACGTGCCACCGCCTTAGTTGGTGAAAACTATATTACGTGGGCCCGAAGGGTAAAGTAGATCAAAATTTCGGATGTCGGAAGATTGGGGAGAAGCAAGTGTGGGAACTCCTAAGGTCCGAAGTCTCGAAGTCCCGAAGTCCCGAAAATTCAAAGACTAAAAGACCACAGTGGATTTCAACCATTGGATGATGGGTAAATGTGGACCGTTGATCCGCTCAACTTTGCGAGTTCGACAATCGAAACTTCGAGAGATAGTTGTTTGTGCTTTGAAATCTCTGAAGGTGAAAGCCTGAGTAGCACCTAGTAGTTTAGCGATTGGTCATGGCCCGTGATTGCATGGGTTGGGGACTAAGAAAAAAGGGGGCTATCACCCGAAAGTTACAGAGCCGAGCAGAGCTTGGAAGATTCTTGAAATCAAAATGTTTTCTTAAATCAGATTGGTTTTGAATGTGTGGAATTTGTTAAGGAGAGATGACTTGAAAAATTCTGGTTGTCTGCACGTCGTGATTACAGAAGTTTGACGAGTGCCAGAACTAATTAGAATTACCACGGAGTGCAAAGAAATGGAAGAGACACATAATGCTTCCAGTTTAGAAAACGAAGCCAAAGGGATGGATGTTCACTTGGGAATTGAAGGATCGAACTCCAATGGTCATGGAGAAGAGATAGATAAGGAAGGAAACCTGAGGAAGATCATTGAAAAATTGTAGAAAGATGCCCAAACTCGCCGAGCAAATAGTAGAAATCTCAGGAAAACTTAGGAAAAACAAGGTGAATTCAACGTAAAGTTGTTAAAGAGTTTGGAGAGAATAGAAAATAAGTTGGATAAGGAGAGTGACTCGAGCATAACAGGGAGTCACCTAACTTCTGAGGGGAGAAGATCAAGGAGTGACGGTAGACACCATCATCACTCCCAAAGTCGCTCCAAGAGAAGGGCACACAGTAGTTCAACCCCATCTCCTATCAGAAATCATAGGAGGTTTGGAGTAGATGAATGATGGGAGAGATGAACAAGATTAAGCCTCCTACGTTTGATGGAGAACATAATAAGGAGGAAGATGCCGAAACATGGTTGCTTGGCATGAGGAAATATTTCCAACTGTAGAATTATTCCTCTCATGCAGAAGGAAGAATTGCGATGTATCAATTGAAAGGAAAAACATCTATGTGGTGAGATCAACTTATGCAGGTACAACACATTAGAGAGAAAGATATCACTTGGGAAGGATTCAAGAGGTATTTCAAGAAGAAGTATTTGACTAAGAGATATTATGACAGGAATATGAAAGAGTTCTTTGAACTCAAGCTAGGTAGCATGACCATTGATGAGTACGAACAAAGGTTTCTGGAATGTCTGAAGTATGTCCCGTTCATCAAAGATGAGACTGTCAAGATTCAGAGGTATCTAAGTGGATTGCCACCTTCCATTGGTGGCAAGATTCAGTATGATGACCCAAAAACTATGGAAGAAACGATAAGGAGGGCGAAATTTTAATATGAACAACAAAAATAAAATCCTACCTTCCAGAAGGCTTGGGAAGACAAGAAGAAGTTCAAGAAAGAGAAGAGGTAGAAAGGAACTAAGTCATCCTTTTTCAGAAACAATCCTCAGGGACAACCATCTTTTAGAGAGCGCATAAAGGCTGAAATGGGTGGACAAATGCCAAGACAAACACCTATGGAGTGTTGGGGTTGTAAAGGAAACCAAAGGTATAGATATTTCCCCCACCGAAATGATAAAGCGAGAGCCGTCCACGATGTTCAGGAGGCTGAAACAATGGACGAAATAAGCAATAGAATGCCAAGGATATACACAGCCCTGGACAACAAGCAAGATGAATATCATTCATACATGATTGAAGTATAAGGTATGATTAACAACCGTGCCTTTACTATTTTAATTGATTCAGGGGATAACCATAGTTATATAGATCCTAGAGTGGTGGAAAGTTTTCATTTATCGAGAAGCAAACATGAAAAGTATTGATTAGTGCAGTTGGCTATAGGAACCAAAAGGAAAGTCACTGAGTTGGTTAAGTCCTATCCTATGGACATGAATGGACTGAGCACGAAGGATGAATTGAACATTCTGCCTTTAGGCTCTTATGACTGTTTAATTGGGATGGATTGGTTGGACCAACACCATGCCATCTTGGACTGTCATAAAAAGGCATTCACTTGCTTGGATGAGGAAGGGAATAAGAAAATAGTCCAAGGAATTCCCAGATCTTTTTCTATCAGAGAAATCTCAACAATGCAGCTGAAGAAGTGCTACAGAAAAGGCTGTCAATTATTTGCAGCCCATGTGGAGGAAACACCTAAGGATAAGGTGTCAAGTATTGGGGATCATGTGGTACTAAAGGAGTTTTAAGATGTATTTCAGGAGGTACAAGGATTACCTCCGAAAATAGATATTGACTTCTCTGTAAACTTGATGCCTGGAGCATCTCCAGTATCAAAATCTCCTTACAGAATGAGTACGCTAGAGTTGAAAGAACTACAATTGCAGCTTGAAGAAGGGGTACATACGCCCAAGTGTGTCACCTTGGGGAGCCCTGGTTCTGTTCGTGAAGAAGAAGGATGGAATGCTGAGATTGTGTATCGATTTCAGACAATTGAACAAAATGACTGTAAAGAATAAATATCCTCTGCCGAGGATTGATGACCTCTTCGATCAGTTGAAGGATGCAAAGATATTTTCGAAGATAGATCTCAGGTCAGGATATCACTAGGTAAGGATAAAGGATGAAGACATTAGTAAGACCTCCTTCAGAACAAGGTATGGTCATTACGAGTTCACAATGGTGCCATTTGGGTTGTCAAATGCACCCACTGTTTTTATGTGCCTGATGAATGGTGTATTCAGGGACTATTTGGACAAGTTTGTCATAGTCTTTTTGGATGAAATCCTGGTGTATTCCAAGTTAGAGGAAGAACATGAGAAGCATCTTAGGATGGTATTTCAGGTGCTACGAGAGAACCAACTGTATGGAAGGTTGAGCAAGTGCTCATTTTATCAGGAGCAGATCCATTACCTGGGGAATATTATTTCGAAGGATGGGATAGCTGTAGATCCTGAAAATATTGAGGCCATTAGAGAATGGTTAGCGCCAAAGAATGTGACAGAAGTTAGATCCTTCATGGGATTAGCTGGTTATTACAGAAGGTTTATTGCAGGGTTCTCGAGGATAGATCACCCTATCACTTCCTTGCAAAGGAAGGAAAAGAAGTTTTAGTGGACATAAGATTGTGAGAAACGCTTCCAACAATTGAAGCAACTGTTGACTAGTGCTCCAATCCCGAGGATCGCAGATCCAAATGAATATTTCGTGGTATGCACAGATGCATGCAAAGAAGGACTGGGAGGAGTCCTCAGTCAAAATGGATTCGTAATCTGTTATGAATCCAGAAAGTTGAAAGAGCACGAAAGTAACTATGCAACTCATGATTTGGAGTTGGAAGCCATAGTACATGCTCTAAAGAAATGGAGGCCTTACCTCATGGGAAGGAGATTCAAACTGAGAACATACCACAACGGGCTGAAATATTTGTTTGATCAACCATCCTTGAATGCTAGACAGAGTAGGTGGTTGGATTTTCTCTGTGAATATGATTTTGATATCAAGCATATCAAAGGGAAGGAAAACAAAGTGGCTGATGCACTCAACAAGATAGTACATGAATTACATGCTACAACCATTAGCATGTATCAAATCAATATAAAGGGTAGATTTTTGGAAGCTGGAAGCGCAGACTTGCAGTATAGGGAATTGGTAGCGAAGCTACAACAAGTTAAGAAGCCACAAAAAGTGGAGATTTATAAATTGGAAACAGATGGAGTACTTCTGTACAAGGACATAATTTATGTACCTAATTTCCAGGGTTTGAAACTTGCAATTCTGAGAGAAATGCATAACGTGCCTTATGCTGGGAACCCTGGATATCAGTAGACTATGGTAGTAGTCAAGAGCCATTACTTTTGGCTAGGTATGAAGAAGTAGATCGCTGAATACATCGCCAGATGTATGGAGTGTCAGAAGGTTAAAGCTGAGGACAGGCACCCAACAGGGTTGCTGCAACCTTTACCCATTCCTGAGTGGAAGTGGTGACAATGGATTTCATCACAGGATTTCCTAGAACATGAAAACAACATGATTCAATCATGGTGGTGGTGGAAAAGCTTACGAAAGCTACCCATTTCATTCCGTTAAAGACTATTCACAAGGCAATGGATGTTTCTGACCTCTTTATGAAGGAAGTGGCATGATTGCATGGGATTCCCAAGACAATTATGTCTGATAGAGACCCGAAATTCACCTCAAATTTTTGGAAATGGTTATTCAAAGGGTTCATAACGAATCTGAATTTCAGTACAACTTTTCATCCTGATTCTGATGGATAGATAGAGAGGGTGAACAGAGTAATATAAGATAGGCTAAGGATGTATGTGATGGAGAAACCATCAAAATGGGAAGACTACCTGCACTTGGTAGAATTAGCCTACAACAATGTGTATCAAGCATCATTGAAGATGAGCCCATTTGAAGCACTTTATGGCAGAAGGTGCAATACTCCAGTAAGCTGGGATAATCCAGCTGATAGGGCAATAGTTGGGCCAGCGTTTCTTAAGGAAATGGAAAATCAAATGCTAAAAATTAAGCATAATTTGAAATCTTCCCAAGACAGGCAGAAGAGTTATGCTGATAAAAACAAAACCCACAGAGAGTTTAAAGTGGGCGATCTTGTGTTCCTAAAAGTAAAAGGCAATAGAAGTTCCCTGAAGCTGGGAAACTGCGCCAAGTTGGCAGCCAGATTTTGCGGGCCATTTGAAATCCTAGAAAGGATTGGGCCAGTTGCATATATGCTTGCATTACTTGCATCCATGATTGTACATAATGTGTTTCATTTTTCATTGCTTAATAAATACATACTTGATGCTAATAATGTAATTGATTGGAATGTGATTCAGGTGGAGCAAGAAGGTGTCTTGCAAGTGCATCCTGTGCGCATATTGGACTGGAAAACCAAACAGCTTTGGAATCGATCCATAGGGCTTGTAAAGGTCCAGTGGACCTAGTACGGTCCTGAGGATGCGACATGGGAGCATGAGGATGCTATGCGGGTAGAATACCCGCATCGTTTTGAAGATTTTGAAAATCTTGCCGATGCTGTGTAAAAGTTGCACCGAGGACAGTGCAAAAATAAGGGGAGGGGATTGTAATACCCCAATGACATGCCCCAATAGTATTATGAATTTCAAGTATGTTTTATAGGCTGGTGAGCCAAGTTAATATAAGCTGGTGGGATTATGAATTTATTAGGCCAGAGGACCTAAGTGTTGAAGGCAAAGAGCCTGTTTTTTTACATGTAATGATGCAGATTATTAATATAAAAACATCTCTGCGTGTGGACTGATCATTATGAATGAGTGATGGGGGACTAAGATTCTACAAGTATGGGTAAGGGAGAGGGGCTGAAAGGTTGGGAGAGGGGATAAGCTTAAGATCTTAAGTCCTTAAGAATAATATTTTATTATTATTCCAAAACCATGTGAAATTTATGTTTTATCCTAAGTCCTTGGAAGGAAAGGTGACTCTAAGGGGGAGGAGTGTGCTTCATGGGTGACATGTGTCAGCCCAAGAACATGCAATTTAACCCATGAAATGATCCGTGTTGGGGGTTCAACCTCCCATTCTCCATCCTCCGTCTGAACTCGCGGGTGTCCGTGATTGACCTTTGTTTTCAGTGTTTGTTCTGGGGAATCCTTACCTGCACCATTAAGTCTCTGTACACCCTCATGCAACCCCAAATCCTGAACCGTGAATCTATCCTATATTGCTGGTTGGGAAAACTGAATGTCCCGTAATTGCTGAGCCTTTTTATGCTGTAGCGTCTGTCTGTCACCAGTTTGAGAAAGATGTGTATGTGTTTCTCGTGGACTATTGTGGCCACGTAGTGCTTGACTGCGTGTGTCTTTCTGGTCAGTGTATGTTTGTGTTGAGTCTCGTAGTTGAGAGACTGTGGTGGAACCCGAGTTGAAGGAAACAGGTTGTTTGACCTATGTGTAACACTCTCTCCAGGTGAGGGAGGTGGTTGTGGTTGAAAATAATAGGTATCCAGACCTGTGAGAAACTCTTTCCAGGTGAGATAGTGTGCTGAGGAAGTAAGGACTCCTGTAGCTTCTACAGAACTCTGAGAATTCTGGTCCGGTCTGTTGCTAAAGCCTAAGGCAAGGGAGGTTAGCAGCCGAAGGACTATCTTGGTGACAGTGAAGGTGTATACTCCTGGGGTGGGACAGACATGTGGGGAATGAGAGTCTGTGAGTAGTGGGCATAAGTGGCTCCTGGAAGAAAATCCTTCCTCTGTAATTGGGTGCCTTCCCATTGACCTTGCCTAGCCTAGGATTCCCTTTCTGGTGGAGCTTAGTCCCATCTCGGGGGTGACCTACTGCTAAGAGTGATGAGCAACACGGTCTAAGGATGGGAGGTTCGTGGAAGGTCTGCACACAGTTGGTGGATTTCATATAGTTTCAAATATAAGTATTAGTTTGTGCTTAATATTATGTTTTGCATGCCTGTGATGCTTATATGTTATCATGTATTCTATTGTGCATATGAATTATTGTTAATGCCATTGAATTCTATATGTTAGGAGCAATACTGTGATTACCCTGTGTTAACTAATTTGAATTCATTAAATGAATAATTTATATAAGTGTTATTCCGCGTAGTAGCATTGCCCAACAAGTGGGTTTATGGATGGGGATGTTACATTGAAGAAACCCTTCAAAGAGTCCAAGCTCTAAGAAAGGACAAGTTCAAAAAAGTGGGCAGGATAAATCCTTCAAGAAGGAGGAGTTTTTAATTATTTGCAAGTTGAGAAATGAAGATATGTTATGGAGAAGCGGAGTCATTTCATACCATTAGATATGAGAGAAGTTGCATGGTGGTTAACCATGAGTTTCTTCGAAAATTTGTGATTCAGATAATTTGCGCTAAGCAGCTAGAAATCTTTGCGAAATCGTGTAGTGCGAAGTAGATCCGAGTCGTTGGTTGTGGCGAGGATACATGGCAGAGATCCACACAGTTCAAAGAAAGATTCTTTTGGAGGAAATACGTAGGTGGAGTATCCCAATACTCCCGAAGGATGATTTAGCGGAGTGGATCATGACCATCGATTTAGGAAGGACACACGTCACTAGTTCGTGAATTTCAAAGAAGGGTCGAGGAGAAAGAGGGGCGTTGACTATCAGTCGTCCGAAGCAGAGTAAGGGACAAATCTTAGCCATCGATCAAAAGAATCACGTGGCGCTTAATATGAAGCTTGGAGAACATAATGCTTCGGGGAAAAGGAGTGTTAAGACATTCAGAACTCTAGAAGGATGGAGTCCGAAGCATATCACTACCATTGGTTGTGGGAGAGATGAGAACCGTAGATCTGTCCAGGTGGGTTTGGGGTTCGGGGCTAGGGGAAAAGTGTTGTAGCTGTTACCAAAACAGCTGAAGTATGAACTTGTGAAGAACTAAAAGGATTTTAGCCCTGGGTCATAGCTTGAGGTCACATGTGGAGAGGAGCTAGCAGGAGGAGCTAGCACCCATCAAATTTGAAATTTGAAAAAGAATTAAGAGGTAGGGCCCGCGTGTTCCATAGGACCTGCGCCTAAGGATAAAAGGGAATGTGTTTAATTTAGTTTGGGGCTAGTCATGCCTCGAGGAGTTGATCCAACCTAGGTAGTTGAAGATACTTGACCAGGAGGTCGCGCAACCCCAAGGAGAGAAGGGGGGGTCTGTGTCAAGTTGTATTAGACCCTAAAGAGCTCAAATTGTACTCTATGTGAGTGAAGAAAAGGTCAGCACAATTCCAGCTAGAAGACATGCAGATACACATGTAGCAAATCAAGTTGTCGAAAGAGAAATGGGAGAACTTCACGCAAGGTTGGATGCGATGGAGACAGTGCAAAGGAGAGCACCTGACGCTGGAGATGTCAACGATGCAAAAAGCGGATAAATAGAAGTTGAAGAAGCTACAGGGGAAGGTGCTGCCAAAGAACGCTTGCTGAGAGTGGTTGTTAAATTGGGAGCTATAGCGAAGATAAACATCCCAATGTATGAAGGAAATTTGGATGCTGAAGAGTTTCTGGATTGGATAAGATCCATGGATAAATGTTTTGACTATGAAGACGTCGATGAGGAGAAGAAGGTGAGACATGCTGTTACCAGATTAAAAGGACATGCAACAATGTGGTGGGATGAACTGCAGGCTAACATAAGAAGCAAAGGTAAGAAAAATATCAAGATTTGTGACAAAATGGTAGCCAAGATCAAGGCTAAGTTCATACCCAAAGATTATCAGATAAAGTTTTTTAGGAAATTGCAGAACCTGAGACAGAAAGGAATGACTGTGAAAGAGTACACATAGGAGTTTTATAGACTGAACATCATGGCTGGATAGAGGGAGAAAGATGATGAAAACATTTCCAGGTATATAAATGGCATGAGATATGAAATCCAGGATGAGATCATCATGATGACAGTGAGTACAGTAGAGGATGATTATCAAATTGTACTGAAGGTAGAGGAGAAGTTGTCCAAAAAACAGATCCAGTGAAGTAGAGGAAGAATTTCAAGCAGATGTAAGGGAATTGTCCAGGACAAGGCACAGAAGCCCAAGGGTGAGACTGAAAAATCACAATCACTTAGAAAGAGGAGGAGGTTCCTGAGGGAGACAGAGTGGTGGAATAAATTCTTTTCCTCGAGGAAGAGGAAGAGGCAGAGGAGGAGAGGTAAGGTGTTATGCCTATGGAAAGACATGACACATGTCTTCGGAATGTCCTAAGAAAAATAAATAAAGAGGTGAAGCTCACATTTCAGAAGTGCAGAATATGAATGTTGAGGGAGAAGGTTCTGAAGATGGAAGATCCCTGATGTTGAAGAAGGTTCTCTTGAAACCAGAGCCAGAGGTTGAAAAGGCAGTGCAAAGAAACAATTTATTCAGGACTGCTTGCAAGACTAAGGATATAGTATGCAAAGTGATAAATGAAAGTGGGAGCACTGATAACTTAGTATCCATAGATATGGTGGAGAAATTGAAGCTGGATACAACTGCACATCCGAAGCCATATAAAGTCTCGTGGTTGCAAAAAGGATACTAGGTAATGGTAACTAAAAAATGCCTCGTTGAATTTAAAATAGTAGGATATAGAGATGAGATTCCATGTGATGTGATTCCCATGGATGTATGGCATGTTTTGTTAGGGAGACCATGGTAGTTTGAAAAGAATGTCATTCATGATGGGAGAAAAAATACTTATACTTTGGAGAAGAATGGTAGGACACACATGTTGCTGCCAATAGAGGAGAAGAAAGTAAAGGAAGAATCCAACACAAGTATACTTCTCATGAGTGGGAAGGAGCTCCCGAGTGAAGTTAAGAAGGAACAAGATATGCAATTTGATGTGGTGAGGAAACCCAGAGTTGTACTTACAAGTACTTATATGGATGATCTTCCTGAGGAAGTTTAGGAGTTGTTGGAAAATTTTGCTGACATAGTAGTGGATGAGTTACCTAATTCATTGCCACCCATCAGAAGTATCAACCCTCACATTGATCTAATACTGGGAGCAAGTCTGCTGAACAAAGAAACATAAAGATTGAAACCTCAAGAGAATGAGGAGGTAAAGAGACAAGTCCAGGATTTATTAGACAAGGGGGTCAGAGAAATCTTGAGTCCATGCGTAGTACAAAATCTCTTGAGTCCAAAGAAGGATGGAGGATGGATAATGTGTATAGACTCAAGAGCCATAAACAAGATCACCATCAGGTACATATTTCCTTTGCCAATGATGGATGACTTAATGGATTGTTTAAGTGGATCATTTTTTTTTCAAAGATAGATTTGAAGAGTGGATATCACCAAATAAGGATGAGAGAAGGTGATGAGTGGAAAACAACCTTCAAGAAGAATGAAGGGTTGTATGAGTGGCTTGTTATGCCATTTATCTTGAGAAATTCCCCAAGTACTTTTATGATATTGATGAATGAGGTATTGGAAGATTTCATTGGTAAGTTTGTGATTGTATATCTGGATGATATATTGGTCTTCAATAAAACTGAAGAAGAGCATTTGAGACATTTGACATTAGTGATGAGAAGACTACAACAAGAGAAAGTGTTGATAAATCTGAAGAAGTCATATTTTATGAAGATATAACCCATTTATTTGGGTTTTGTGATATATTCAAATGAATTGAAGGTGGATACAAAAAATGTGAGAGAAATCAAGGAATGGCCATCACCAAGAAGCATATTTGAGGTGAGAAGCTTCCATGGATTAGCAGGTTTCTACAGGAAGTTCATTAGAAATTTCAGTGGAATTTGTGCACCAATATTGGATACAGTGAAGAAGAGGCACCGATATTTTAAGTGGACAGAAGAGGCTGATAAAAGTTTCAATATATTGAAGGAGAAGATAACAGAACAACCAATTCTGGTCTTGCCAAATTTCAGGAAGACATTTCAAGTAAGATGTGATGCTAGTGGAGTTGCAATTGGAGCGGTCTTGAGCCAAGATAATAGGTCTGTTGCATATTTCAGTGAGAAGTTGAATGACACTAAGAAGAAGTACTCCACATATGATAAGGAATTTTATGCAATAATTCAAGCCTTGAAGACATGGAGGCACTACCTTGTTCCAAAAGAATTTGTTTTGTATAGTGATAATCAGGCTTTACAATTTATAACCAGTTCGGAGAAGTTAAACCAAATACATGCTAAGTGGATAGAGTTTATGCAAAATTTCACTTTTTTCATTAAACATATTTCTGGTAATGCTAACAAAGTTGCTGATGCATTGAGCAGGAGATGTCTGATTCTGCAGGAATTACAAGTGAAGACCTTAGGGTTTTAACACCTTAAGGAGATGTATTATGATGAACCAGATTTTAAAGAAGCATATGAAGCATGTACAAATATTTTTCTCAGAGACAAAAGCCAATTGATAGAGTATCTAATTCAAAATGGACTATTGTTTAAAGGTTTCTAGTTGTGCATACCAAAGTGTTCAATGAGAGAAAATCTGCTGAAGGAAAAACATAGTGGAGGTCTAGCAGGACATTTCGGCCATGAAAAGACATTCACACAGTTGAACAGTTCATACTATTAGCCAGGTACGAGAGCAGAGGTGAAGAAGTTTGTAAACAAATGTAAGATTTTATAGTATGCAAAAGGAAAGAAACAAAACACTAGATTGTATCAGCCATTGCCTATTCTAGATAGGCCTTGGGATGCAGTAAGCATGGATTTTGTGTTGGGATTTCCAAGAACCCAAAGGGGAAGTGATTCCATATTTGTTGTAGTTATAGATTCTCAAATATAACACACTTTATCCCATGCCAAAATACTAGTGATGCAACATACATTACAAATTTGTTTTTCAAATAAGTTGTGAGACTTCATGGGTTTCCCAGGAGTATTGTCTCAGATAGGGACAGTAAATTCGTTGATCATTTTTGGAGAACATTATGGAAGAAACTGGGGACAAAAATGTCTTTTAGTTCAACACATCACCCTCAAATGGATGTACAAATTGAGGTGGTAAATCAGAGTTTAGGAGATTTGTTGAGGATTTTGGTCACTGAACATCATAGCGAGTGGGATCAAATTCCGTCACAAGCAGAGTTTGCATACATTGACTCAGTGAACAGAAGTACGAGAAAGAGTCCATTCCAGATAGTGTATGGAATGAAACCAAGGGGAGTATCATAATTGGGAGATCTGGAGTAGAGTGAATTCAGAAGCACTGGAGCAGAAGACTTCACTGCAGAAATGTAGAAGCTTCATAATCAGATCAAGGAGCAGTTGCATAACATTAGCAGAGAGTATAAACACAGAGTTGATCAACATAGGAGAGAACTTCAATTTTAAGTAGGAGATCAAGTTTTAGCACATCTCAGGAAGGAAAGGTTTACAACAGGAACATATAACAAACTAAACCTGAAGAAGATAGGACCATGAAAGATCCTGAAGAAATTTGGTTCCAATGCTTATGAGATAGAGAAGCTAGAGGATGTGGGTATATCACCCATATTTAACGTTCAAACCTATATCCTTACAGGGAAGATGACACAAAATAATCGGAAGATCAGAAAGAGATTTAGTGGGAGAAGCAGATGCCTGTAGAAGAAAAGCCACAGATGGAGAAGATCATTGATCAAAGGATTGGTAAGAAGAACATGAGAAATAATTATTTAGAGTGTTTGGTAAAATGGGAAGGACACCCAATAGAAGATGCCAGTTGGGTAAATGAAGTTTATATCCAGAAGCATGGAAATTCAGTGTAGGAGCTCACGGACATGAGTCCATGGATTTTTTTCCAAGGGAGTATGATGCAGGAGCATCGTTAGCAAAACACACGTGGAGAGACAACTCAACGCCCTAGTCCACCTTTTGAATTATTGTCGAGATTCTAAAAACTGACGTTTCCTGTAAATATTTTTGAACAGATGATTACAGAAGATCAAAATGCTTGGAAGTTGAAATGATCATGCGAGATTTGGAAGTTTCACTCTTAGACTTTAATGTAACGGTGCTTAATTTGTATTTAGTTTTTACTTCGAGAAGATAGGTAGTTGGAGGGAACCCTAGGAGCCCTCTGGTATAAGTAGAGGTGTTGTATGCCCAAATGAGGCTGTTGAACATGATGTTAACTGCAAATTAGTAGGATATTGTTGTGATTTAGTTGTTGTTGGATTTTAGTTGTTGTTGTTTTATCATAGCTGTATCCATTTACATTTGAATGAATATAACAGAGGGATGTTGATCCAAATGTGTGGTGTTGTTGTTGCTTAAATATTCTATGTTATTTTGTGTTTCATGAATGTATGAGTTATACTATTGAATGTATGAATCTATGAAACATTAGATAAGTTTCACTTGTTTCTCTTCCACAATCCTACGAAAGGAGTGTGTATCATCTGCAAGGAGTGCATTGATAGAGCCTAGTTAGACTCCAAACTCAGAAGAGATAACTCAAAGCTTTGTGTGCTGAGTGTGCAAAACGTCCACAAGGAGTGCATCGACATAGTCTTTTGACTCAGAATCTTAGGAGGAGTAGTATGAGAAATTACTCACAGAAGTGTGCGAAGATTTGTTGCAAGGCATGAACATATCAAAAATTCGACTGTGTGTCTAAGAAACCCTTCAAAGAGTCCCAACTCCAAGAAAGGACAAGTTCTAAAAAGTGGGCGGGATAAATCCTTCAAGAAGGAGGATTTTTTAATTATTTGCAAGTTGAGCGATCAATATCCATTCTAGAGAAGCAGAGTCATTTCAGACCATCAGATATGAGAGAATTTTCATGGTGGTTAACCGTGCGTTCCTTCAAAAATTCACGATTTGGAAAATTTGTGCCAAACAGTTAACAACCTTTGCGAAATCGCGAAGTATATCCGAGCAGTTGGTTGTGGCGAGGATACGTTGCAGAGATACACATGGTTCAGAGGAAGAGTGCTTCGAAGGAAAGACGTAGGCAGAGTATCCCTATAATCCCGAAGGCCGATCTAGCAGAGTGGATCATGACCGTCAATTTAGGAAGGACAAACATCACCAGTTCATGAATTTCAAAGAAGGGCTGAGGAGAAAGAGGGGTGTTGACTATCAGTCATCCAAAGCGGAGTAAGGGAAAAATCTCAATTATCGATAAAGAGAAGCACGTGGCGCTTAATATGAAGCTCCGAGAACGTAATGCTTCAGGGAAAAGGAGTATTAAGACATTTGGAACTCTCGAAGGCCGGAGTCTGAAGCAGATCACAACCATTGGCTGTGGGAGAGACGAGAACCGTAGATCTGTCCAGGTGAGTTCAGGGTTCGGGGCTCAGGGAAAAGTGTTGCAGCTGTTGCCAAAACAACCAAAGTATGAAATTGCGAAGTGCTAAAAGGAGTTTAGCCCCAAGTCATAGCCCAAGGTCACATGTGGAGAGGAGCTAGTGGGAGGAGCTAGCGTTTGTCGACTTTGAAATTTTAAAAAGTACTAAGAGGTAGGGCCCGCGAGTTCCATAGGACTTGCGCCTAAGGATAAAAGGGCCTGTGTTTAATTCAGTTTGGGGCCAATTATGCCTCAAGGAGATAATCCATTCCAGGTAGTTGAATATCCTTGACCAGGAGGTCAGGCAACCCCGAGGAGAGAAGGGGGTTCTGTGTCAGTATCTCTTTAAATACATCCTCAAACTCTTTCAGCGCTACGTAATATTCAACACTTGGGACTTTATCCTTAGGTGCCTCTTCCATGTGTACTACAAATACTTGACATCCCTTCCTGAAACTTTTCTTCAACTACAAAGCTGGAACTTCTCTAATAGTCACAACCCTTGGAATTCCTTGAACTTCTCTCAAATTTCCTTTCTCATCCAAGCAAGTAAATTCCTTATTATAACAATCTAGGAAAACATGATGCTGGTCCATCTAATCCATGCCAATGAGGCAATCATATGCGCCCAAAGGTATGATTTTAAAATAAGCTTTTGTGTCGAATCCATTCATCTCCATTAAACATGCCTTAACCATCTCATTAATTTTCCTTTTTTCTCCTATAGATAATTGCACCAACCAATGTTTTATAAGCTTGATTCTCAGCAAATGGAATATTTCCACCATTTTAGGATATAGATAACTATGACTAGCTCTTGAGTCAATTAAAATAGTAATAGGTTTTTCATTAATCTTACCTTCCACCTCGATCATTCTTGACTGGAACTCAACTTATTTGTTATCCATCACTGCGAAAATATTAGGTACACTTCCACCCATGTCTTCAACTGTCGCAGCTTGCCGTACACTGTGCACAATCCTCACTTTTTCACCTCTTTTAGGTCAATCTTTAAACACATGATTTCCACCACAACCCCAACATTGAATAGGTTGTTGCCTTGGTCTCTATACCACTGACTCAATTATTCTAGACTCCTTGAGAGTTTTCTATCCTTGCACAATGTTTTTGAAAAATGGTGGCTTATCTCCCTTCTTGCTCTCTTCCACCTTACTTTTCATCTTGTCTTCCCAAGCCTTTTGGAAGGTCGGTGTTCCCTTTTTTTGGTCATAGAGACACTTAGCACGCCTTATGGTTTCTTCCAATGACTTAGGGTCATCATACTGTATATTGTTACAGATAAATGAGGGAAACCCACTCAAGTACATCTGAACTTTCACTTGTTCATCCTTGATGAATGCAACATTCTTCAGAAGCTCTAAGAATATTCTTTCATACTCATCTATCGTCATGCTCTCGAGCTGGAGTTCAAATAATTCCTTCATTTTCCTATCATAGTGCCACTTGATTAAGTATTTCTTTTGGAAATACCTCTTGAAATCCCTCAAAGTAACTTTCTTCTCATCAATGTTTTGCACTTGTACATACTGATCCCACCACATTGATGTTTTTACCTTGAGCTGATAAATGGATATTCACCCTTCTTCCTACAAGGAGTAATTATGCAGTTGGAAGTATTTCCTCATACCCAACAACCAAGTTTCTGCATCCTCATCCTTCATATGCTCACCATCAAAAGTAGGAGGCTTGATCTTACTCATTTCTCCCCGTAACTCATCCACCCTAGTCCTCCTCTTATGATTTATATGAGGAGATGGACTTGAGCTACTGCATGCTTTCTTAAACAAATGATTTGGTGAATGGTGATGTTTCCTATCAACATCTATTGCTTCTCTTCGTTTCTTATCACGAGTCCTGCGACTTCATGGTCTACTTGTCTCTGTCTTCTTATCCATTTTATTTTCTATTCTATTCAGGCTCTGCATCAATTTGACATTGAAGTCATCTTGCTGCTCTTTTTCTCTCATAATCCTTTCATTATCAACTTTATATCTTTGGACATCTTTTTGTATTACTTTTATGGTTTCTACCAAGTTCATGTGTTCCTCCTTGGATTCTGTACGATCAACACCCAAACTAACATACAAATATTCAAATTCATCATCAGGACTATAATTCCTTTGCGCATATTCCATGCTTTTAACCTTTTGCATTGACTTTGTCCTTCTCTAATCGCTACTAATTCTACGAAATGTGTAGGTAATTAGGATTTGTTAGATGATTTCATGCTACAACTACATGAAAAATTTGCACCATTTTGTTAGAATCCTTTCTTCATATTTCTTGGATGATTTTAACATCCCAATTTCTAGTGTGCACAAAGTGCCTCAATACTTTGCACACATCATAGCTTTGCAATGCACACTAGTAGTTTCCACACATAATAAACTCTGCACTCCACAACACCAAAATGTAACACATACGTCTATTTCATGCTAATTCCTAGCCCATACAAGTCCAGTGTTGAACCAATAGCTATGATACTATAATGTGATGTCCTTAGCCTCCCAGACTAGGACCCATCACACAAACTCTCGCAACTTTAGGTCTGATACCTCAAGTAACATCCCCAAATTACTTTTGAGATACGTTACCTCAAGAAAATTAGTGCGCATATAACATTCAGACTGTGCAGAATCACTCGAGGAAGTGCGCACAACCCAAATTGGTTTGCGCCACACCCCAATTCCTCCTATTTATATAGATTATAAAAATGAAAGTAGCTTGAAATATAACTGTACACTCATGCACACTGGGCACATCGATGTTATAGAATGTAACACCACTCCAACATGCAAACACTATTATGCACATAACCATACAGAGCATCCGAATAACACAACACACATAACTATTTATATTCCACTTACATGTCTTACTTTCCTTTATGCACAAACTACGCTCCAACGCACACAACACAACCAGTCACTTGTACACACTGACCACTTTCCACGTGCCCGATAATTCTGACCTCTCTCAGGAAGCTCTTGACCATTTACACGAACTATCTTAACAAAAGTTACTTATCAACTAATATACTCAACATATATGAATACTATGCTAAATACTCACATCTCACTTACAAAATATACAATATTAACAAAATAACAACCAATATGCATATGCTACACTATGCAAGTAATATATCATAACATATACAATGAATAAGCACGAAGTAACATAGAAGCACACAAGAACACTTATCTTTTATGAAATTCACCAATTGTGCACGTGACTCAGATGTTCCTCCTAGCCATAAACACTGTTTCTCATAATATTTGAGCAACATGTCACCCCCGAGCTAGGGCTCTAACTCCACCAGAGTAAAAAGATTCCTAATGCCAATCTATGGTCTAACAAACAACGAAATTGCTCAGTCCAAGGTGTTGACTGCTACAACTAGTCTATAGTCCCTCATTCCCCACATGCCTGTCCCACCCCAGGAAGTGTGCCCCTTCTCTGCTTAACAATCCTTTTACTTCCCCACTTCCCTTTCAGGGCTTCAACAACAGGCCAAATCAGGAAGTCTCAAAGCACTACAACTAATTCCGAGTGCACCAGGGAACAATTCGAAGCCAATCTCTCACCTGGATAAATTTCTCACAGGCTTGAAAACCCGCCTCTTGGACAACTACGGGTTTGAAAACCCATTTCTTCAATCATACCAAGATTTTCCCAAGCATATGGTTAAGCCAAATGACAATAAGTTACAACATAAATACCTATTTCTTCATAGAGGAAATTTTGTCTCAAGGTTTTCCCATATGTCACCTCTCCAAATTATACTAAGGTTAGCAATATATATTGCATGCCTTTAACTTGACACTTGTCACCTTCAGAATTTACTTTAGCCACTTGGTGACTTGTTCCCATCCCCCAGGAACTTAGGATAAATAATGCATCCGTAAATTACATTTTTCGGAAATACTATTAAAATATTCCGCCCTTTTCCCTTTTTCAGTGGAGTCAACCCCCCATCTCTTTTTGTTCGAGTCATTCTGCACACAACGATGTAATATATTAATAACTTGAGTTTGATACACTTTACAAGAATAGGTGCACTGGACTATTTTCATCTCGGCTCACCAGCCCAATAGTCACACATGATCTCTAGCCTCAAAACACACACACACACACACACACACACACATATACATCACAATTATTTCCATGCATTTACTTGTTTGCACTCAACACCGTGGAATATGTGCACCCTCTCTTGATGCATATTCCACACACACTAGCTCAAGTACACACAACACTATGGAATATGCACACCTTTTCCTTGATAGCCAACCTCGCACATTCCACTGGTGCGCGCAGTACCAAAACTTGGTATCAACGACTCACCAACCTATATGTATCATTACATTTACACTTGTTTCCAAGGACTCACCAATCCATATGGATCATTACATCACGCACTTCTCAGGTGCGCGCAAAACCAAAATGGCTCACCAGCCTAAATGCACAACTACAGATGGGTTTTGGATTAGGGACATTACACTTCTTCATACTCCTCCACCTTGGTCTCGTATCCTAACTTTGTTGTCTATCTTCCAAAATATTTATTATTTGACCATATAATTTCAACCTCTTCCTCCCTAAGCTTGCTAGCACTATGTTTGAGATTGTATATATATTGATTCCATTTTTCTGCCATAGTTCCTTGAAACTCTAATTGGATAGTATTTTTCCACCTTGGTTCTAGATGGAACTAGTCCCTGGACTAGCTACATCTAGTAAACAATAAATATCTTGAATTGAAACCATTCTAACCATTTTCCTAGCAAAGGGAAAGCTTTAACTAATGCCTTTCAGATAACCAAATCTTCTCAAAAACACTAGAATCGAATTCTGATCCAATCCTCCACTAACTCTAGTGCTATAACTTTTCAATCATCACATCTAGCCATAACCCTTCATTGCTCATCATTCTCTAAAGACTTTTTGATACTAAGGCCTGATCAAAATGACAAATTTATTCAACTCCCACCAACCTACCGCCTTTGACTTTGCAATATAGTTTTATTTTACCAACAAAAATACCTTCTGTGTCTCTTTTCCTTGTCCATAGAAAACTGAAGCAATTATTTCTAATTTTTTCCAACATGCCTTTCATTATATATGATAAAGAGTGCCATTATACGAGCATCCCTTCCAAAAATGATTTGACCAATTTCAATGTACCTCCCCTCGATAATAATTTAAGTACCAGTTAGTGACCGTACTGTTACATACCAAATTCTCATAGTACTAAGTGTTGCGCTTATGTATCACATTCTACTAAGTGTCACACTTATGTATCACATTATACTAAGTGTCACGCTTAAATGTCACAACTTTATTATCATGTGCGAGTACTTGTCATGTTACCTAGACATGATTGATGAGAAATGCATCATTTGGAGGTCAAAATTCTACTTTTCCCTTGAGACTTTGGACTTGATTGAGCTTCATCGCCCCCCTACCCATATACAAAGAGTGATGAAACCTTGATCATCACTCCCCCAAAGTATCCTAGGGAGTGATAGTTTCCTTGTGCACAGTTATGGGGGGGAGATGAAGTTGTTGCAACCCTTTTTGCTTGATTTGTGAGGTTGTTTATGAGAGTTTGCAATTGGTTAAGGTATTGATTCGAGCAATTGGTTTGAGCGATCTCCAATTCAAGGCAAGGTCAATCTTGTTGGTTGAGCCAAATCCCATTTTGACCACATCCTCTTCTAAAAACTATCCTATGGTTGTGATACATCTAAGCCTATATTATAAAGGCCATGATTGAGTGAAATTGTTGGATTATTGAGGGGGGGGGGTGGTGAATCAATAATGCGAAATTATACTACTTATTAATCCTTTAAACCATAATGTATATTATTTTTACTTATTCAACCATGTACATATGTTCATCATCAATATATTACTGTATCATAAACATTAACATCCATCAGTGCATATTAAACAATAAAACACATCCACACAATGCACAATACACCAATATTTACGTGGAATCCCAATGGGAGAGAAAACCACATAATTCTTTTCTTATATGTCAAGAATTACATTCAAGGAAGCACCAACTTCCAATTCTCCAACTTCAACTGGAAGGAGGCTCCAACCCCCTAGTTTCTCAGGCTCCAACCTGAAGGAAGCTCCATCTCCCTAATTCTCTAGCTCCAATCAGAAGCAGGCTACAACCCCTTGGGTTCTCCAGTTACAAATGAAAGGTGGCTACAACCACCTAGTTCTTACGATCCAACCTGAAAGAAGCTCCATCTCCCTAATTCTCTGGCACCAACCGGAAGGAGGTTACAACCGCCTTTCCTTGCCTCGTCCAATCGCCCTGAAATATAAATGTCAAATAACTGATGAAACCACTACCACACTGTCATTGCGAAATATACCATTGTAACCTGTCAACTTGTCCAACTTGTCACTGTCACAACAACCTATACCATGCATCAACCTGTACCTCAACCTGTACCATCAACCAATGCATCAACCATGTACCAAACTTGTAACACAACCTATACCATCAACTAGTGCATCAACCATGCACCAAACATGTACCAAAACCTGTACCATCAACTAGTCCATCAACCATGCACCAAACCTGTACCAACAATCTGTACCAACACAATTACATCAACTATGCACAACACAACCTATCAACAACAACCTGTCTCATCAATCTCATCAACCAATCATGTACATCAATAACTAGCACAACATGTACTATCACAAGTGCATCAACTATGCACAACACAACCTGTCACAACAACCTATCTCATCAATATCATGAACCAAATCAGATCTACTCACCAGGATCAATCACCAAGACCACTCTCAACCATGTGCATAATATCACCAAGATAACCAACAAGATACCTCTAGCAATACACCATACTCTTCATAAACCAAATACCATAAACCCTTACATCAACAATGCATCAAACCCTCACTGTAATGCAACCTCAAACTGTACTAATAATCTCCTCAATAGATCAGATATGATAACATATATATCACACCCAACATCACAAAAATATCACTCAACCATGTGCATCTATGTCTCTCTAGTCATGTGCCATATATGTGCATACAATCATAATCATGTGTACTAAACCCTCACATAGACTAGACATAAAACCCTTATTGATATGCAGCCTCAAACTAAACCAACAACTTCACCAACACGTCACAAAAAAAATCCCTCAACCATGTACCACAAAAAACCTCAACCATGTACCAAGAAATACAAGATATGCCGCAATACTCAAACTAACCAGATGTACCAATGATAAATACCGGACATACCAACACTGTATTTCTGTAGATCTATCTCATACAATAAGTGACATACTACCAACAACCTCTCTAGGGAAAATCCTCAATATCCCACAACCATATCTCATGTAGAAAACAATATCCAACTACACATAAGAATATGATATACCTTTTGAACTTGTAAATAGATCTGATGTACCTGATCACTGTAGACCTTCCTAGGAACTTGCTTTCAGAGTCTAGAGACTTGACATCCATATTTACTCAAGTTTTCATGGATTTTCCCAACTGTACATGACTTCCTCTTCTATATCCCACATATGTACACACCTTCCTTCATTGCAGCCCGCATATGTATGCGCCTTCGTCCATTTCAGCCCACGTACACTTCAAAAACTAGGTTTTGTTTTGGAGATTTTGCAACTCTGAAACTTTCACCGTCAACCCTTATTTGTTGTCTCATACTTGCGTAACTTCAGATGTATCAATGAGTAGCTGCAATGAACCTTTCAAAAAATAATATATATTCAATGTTCTCAATAGGTGCTAATGGGAGACCGTTTCTCTCTTATTTATACTCTCCAAGTAGCTTCCTCTAGGGGTTATCTTCTAACTGCTTTACCCAACTTCCTTCTTTTAGGGATAACCCACTCTTAACCACTTTTTCCACTTACAACCACTTTATCCACAAATAGTAAACTCACCACTTCTAGTTTCAACTAATTTATTTTAATTATTTTCTTTTTGTAACAACTTAACTCATGATTAACTCCTAGTTACAACCACTTTGACTAGTAAACTTCTTCTAGGAGCTTCTAGAATAAATTGAATTCTTTGACCTTCTAGGGACTTCTAGATAACTCATGAG
Organism: Picea engelmannii; assembly: GCA_009831015.1. Classification (NCBI taxonomy): domain Eukaryota; kingdom Viridiplantae; phylum Streptophyta; class Pinopsida; order Pinales; family Pinaceae; genus Picea; species Picea engelmannii. The sequence continues at coordinate 62,440 of ML796534.1, forward strand.
GGTTCTCCAAATTCACAAATCCATAAATCCCTAACCATGAGAAGTTATGTGACGTACCCCATATCACCGGAAATGACACAACATGTACTATCCATCTAGAATAGTCTCACTTGCAAATTCATTGATCTTCATTACATTATTCCTCAACCAAAATTGGGTTCCTTACCCATACCTCTGGAGCTACCAGAATGTGCTATCAGACATACTCAAGGGTTGACATCAATCTATAAGGGTTGACATCAATCTATAATGTCACAATATCACTCTCCAAGGGTTGACATCAATGCCAACCAACTATCCAAACCAACTGTCCATCAATCTAAACCAACTGTCTGAAAATATCCCCCTTTGGCATTGATGGAAACACCAACATTGATGGAAACATTTAGTCATGAAAAAACTCATGCTCATATTCCTCATCAATGTTTTTATCTCTCTCCATTTGACATGAATGAGAAAGGGTATTTCTCCTTGGGGCTGCTCCCCCTTACTGAACTCTCCTTGGGGCTGCTCCCCCTGTTTGTAATGTCCTTTGGGATGATCCCCCTATCTAAACTTTCCTTGGGGGTTCTCCCTCTGTTTCATGCCTCTGATTACTCTCTCTCTCCCCCTTTGATAAGGGATTAACTGCCCTTGTTGATCTGACACTGTACCTTCTCTAACCAAACCTGGTAAAAAGAATAGCTCCCCCTGTGGGTGTGTATCCATGTATGTATGCTACTAATCTTCCTTTCTGAATCTCTCTCTCTCTCTTTGATGACTTCTCTATAGTTTCTATATAGATCAATATAGGTCTTTCTGTACATGCTTCCTTTTGGAGTTGTTTTCCATTGGTGCTTCCTTGAGTAATCAACTAACATATATAAAAATAATTCAAGAATAAACATTCAAATATTTCTATATCATTATCATCCATTATGATAATATTCCTTTATCTTTGAACAAATATATGAACTAATTTTTTAACCATTCTCTGGATCATTCTGTGAATCCAACCTTTCTTGAACTCATTCTCTCATCCAATGTCATATATCTTTCCAAACCTTCTAATCCATCTCTGTCCATAATTTCCAAGACTCTGCTACTCAACTGTTCACAATGCTGGCCCATCTGTCCCTATACTATTCTGAAGTCTTCTCGGCTACAAATGATCATCAAATGTGTCCACTAATCTTATTTATCTTCATACCAAAATATGCATGCCTCGAACAACATGTGCTAACAATATCTATGCCTAAATACAACCATAAACTTTTGCCTGTGTAACTTCCAACTGACACCTGTGTGGGAACACTGCTTTCTCAATCAATCAATCTGTCATTCTATACTTCTTCTATCGAAACACTCTGAGGTTGTCTCTATAAAAAATATTCAACATCATACTTCAACTTGCTCAAAAGATAAATCTCTGATCCATAGAGCTGTTGTCTAGACTACCCATGTTCAACATACATATTTAATGGGATTCTCCAAGCCCGATGGCTCAAAAAAATAGTCGCTCTGATGCGGAATCATCTTCCTCTTCATCTGTGGATACATCATCTCTATGAAATATGGCTTTTCCCTTTCTACCCATGGATTGATCTTGTTCTATAATTCTTGAAAGTATAATCTCTTGATTTACTTGATCTTCTTTTCTTTCTCGTGCTACTGCAAATCCTGTGATCTCTGGGACCCATTTTTTCTTTACCCTCTCTTTATTATGATCTTGCTCTGCTACATATTATGAAAATATGGTTCTTAAAACTTGTTCTTCCTTTACTTACTTTCCTTTTCTTTCTTGTACTATGGAAAGTCTTGTAATTTCTGAAATCTGGTCTTTATTCACTTGCTTTTCTTCTTGTTCTTTTCTTTTCCAAATTTTTGTATATCTGATATATGTTTCTTTCTTCATGGATGGCACTACCATGCTTTTACAATTTTGAGCTATATGAACATAGTTGTGGCATTTATAACATTCAATATTATGTGGGGCCACATAAACATTTCTTGTCTGAATATTTCTTTCATAAGCTTTGCAATTTGCAACCTTATGTCCAAAGTTAGTAAAATGAAAACAATGACCATAAAAGAAATTTACATACATGGGAGTGGATGATCTTCTCTGTGATGTAGTCCTTCTGAAATCATGATTTGGTTGATCATTATCTTCTCTTCTATTGAATCCTTCATTATGAGTGAAGCTTCTTGGTTATCTGAATGTGGAAGGTCTTCTTTGATGTCGATCTCTTCTGTAGTCTTCTTCTTGAGTCTTCTATCTTTTTGGAATATTCTTCTTTAAGGGATTGCATTCTTCTTTATTTATATATCCTTTGATGAATTTTGCATAACTCTTAGGCTTCGCTTCATTTTTCTCTTTCGATGACCTATGAAATTTCTCTTCAACTATATTTACTGATGATGTGGATGTTTCTTCAATGTTTTTGCTGAGCTTGACAACTTTTACTCTTAACATAACACCTTCTTCTTCAAGCTTCTCACATTCATCTTATTTCTTATTCATCTAGATCTTCATTACTTCTTCTATTCTTCTTTCTTCTTCAAGTTGGATCTTCAAGGTGACGATTTATTCTTCAAGTTCTCTTTCTCGTTGACTATATAGTACTTCATTGGGATTTTCTGTCTCATCACTTTCAATTTTTAAATATGGGCATTCAAATTCAAGATGTTCTCCTTTTTCACATTTAAAGCATAAAACATACTTCTGTTGATTTCGTACTCTTCTTCTGAATCTTTCTGACATGATGAGCATCTTTCCTCTTGTTCTCTACCTGCATCTTATTTGGAATTCTCTGACTTTGTGATGGGTGAAGAATATATATTAAGTAACTTATCCCAAAGTTCTTTAGTTGATGAACATTTACCCAATTTTTCCTTCACTAAATCATATAATCATTCCAAAATGAAATCCATTGCAATTTTGTTATTTCATTTTAGTTCCTTCTTGGCTACAATATTTTCCCTTTTTGAACTATCATATCCTGTAATAACTAATTGCCAACTATCATAACCCTGTGCCTGTAAAAACACTTTCATCCCATTGTTCCATATCTCATACTCTAGACCACTCTGACCATCAAACGTTGGTACTCCAATGTTAGTGTATTCCATGATCTCCTTCTAGTGGTTAAACTGTTTCCTGAAGGAACCTTCTT
>ML796534.1:65687-79772 GCA_009831015.1 Picea engelmannii
GGGGGGGTGAATCAATAATGATAAATTATACCACTTATTAATCCTTTAAACCACAATATACATTCTTTTTACTTATTCAACCATGTTCATCTATTCATCATCAATATATTACTATATCATAAACATTAACATCCATCGGTGCATAATAAACAATAAAACACATCCACACAATGAAAAGTATACCAATATTTACGTGGAAACCCAATGCAGGAGAAAACCACGAAATGATTTTCTTATATGTCAAGAATTACATTCAAGGAAGCACCAAATTCCAATTATTCAGCTCTAATTGGAAGGAGGCTCCAACCCCCTAGTTTCTCAGGATCCAACCTGAAGGAATATCCAACTCCATAATTCTCTGAGTCCAACCAGAAGGAGGCTACAACCCCCTGGGTTTTCCTGCTACAACCACCTAGTTCTTAGGCTCCAACTCCCTGATTCTCCAACACCACTCGGAAGGAGGCTACAAACCCCTTTCCTTTCCCCTTCCAACTATCCTGAAATATAAATGTCAAATAATTGATGAAACCACTACCATAGTGTCACTGTGAAATATACCCCTGTAACCTTTCAACCTGTAGCCTCACAAAAACCTATACCATGCATCAATAATGCATCAACCTGTACCTCAACCTGTACCATCAACCAATGCATCAACCATGCACCAAACATGTACCACAACCTATACCATCAACCAATGCCATCAACCAATGCATCAACCATGTACCAAACTTGTAGCACAAATTGTACAATCAACCAGTGCATGAACCATGAATGAAACCTGTACCCACAATCTGTACCAACACAAGTACATCAACTATGCACAACACAACCTTTCACAACAAACTATCTCATCAATCTCATCAACCAATCATGTGCATCAATAACTAGCACAACATGTAGTATCACAATTGCATCAACTATGCACAACACAACCTGTCTCATCAATCTCATCAAGAAAATTGGATCTACTCTCTAAGATCAATCACCATGACCACTCTCAACCATATGCACAATATCACCAAGATAACCAACAATATACCTCTAGCAATACACCATACTCTTCATAAACCAAATACCATAAACCCTTACATCAACAATGCATCAAACCCTCACTATAATGTAACCTCAAACTGTACCATTAATCTCCTCAATAAATCAGATATGATAACATATATCTCACACGCAATATCACAAGAATATCACTCAATCATGTGCATCTATGTCTCTCTAGTCATGTGCCATACATGTGCATACAATCATAATCATGCGTAATAAACCCTCACATGTACTAGAGATCAAACCCTTATTGATATGCAACCTCAAACTAAACCAAAAATTTCACCAACACTTCACAACAAAAATCCCTCAACCATGTACCAAAATAAACCTCAACCATGTACCAAGAAATACAATATATGCCTCAATACTCAAACCAACAAGATTTACCAATGATAAATACCAGACAATACCAACCCTCTATTTCTGTATATATAGATCATATAGTAAGTGCCATACTAACAACATCCTCTCTAGGGAAAATCCTCAATCTCCCATAACCATATATCATGTAGACAACAATATCCAACTACACATAATAATATGACGTACCTTTTGAACCTGTAGATAGATCTGTTGTACCTGATCATTATAGACCTTCCTGGGAACTTGCTTTCAAACTCTAGAGACCTGGCATCCACATATACTCAAGTTTTCATGGCTTTTCCCAACTATACATGTCTTCCTCTTCTACAACCTGCATATGCATGTGCCTTCCTTCACTGCAGCTTGTGTATATACGTACCTTCCTTCACTGTAGCTCGCATACACCTCAAAAACTATGTTTTTTTTTGGAGATTCTATAACTTTGAAACTTTCACCGTCAACCCTTATTTGCTGTCTCAAACTTGTGTAACTTAAGATGTATCAATGAGTACCTGCAATAAACCTTTCACAAAATAACAGATATTCAATGTGCTCAATAGGTGCTAATGGGAGACCCTTGCTCTCTTATTTATACTCTTCAAGTAGCTTGTTCTAGGGGTTATCTTCCAACTACTTTACCCAACTTCCTTCTTTTAGGGATAACCCACTCTTAACCATTTTTTCCACTTACAACCACTTTATCCACAAACAATAAACTCACCACTTCTAGTTGCAACTAATTAATTTTAATTTTTTTTTTTTTGCAACAACTTAACTCATGATTAACTCCTAGTTACAACCACTTTGACTAGTAAACTTCTTCTAGGAGATTCTAGAATAAATTGACTTCTTTGACCTTTTAGGGGCTTCTAGATGAATCATGAGGGTTCTCCAACTTCACAAAGCCATAACTCCCTAACCGTGAGGAGTTATGTAACATACCACATATCACCGAAAATTCCACAAAATGTACTATCCATCTAGAATAGTCTCACTTGCAAATTCACTAATCTTAATTACATTATTCCTCAACCAAAATTGGGTTCCTTACCCATACCTATGGAGCTACCAGAATTTTCTATCGAACATACTTAATGGTTGACATCAACTACAATATGACAATATCACTCTCCAAGGGTTGACATCAATGACAACCAACTATCCAAACCAATGTCCCATCAATCTAAACCAACTGTTTGACATAAATAGAGAGGGAGAATTAATAGCATCATACTTATGATTGTGTGAGATCCAAAGGGCTAGATAGGAGAGCTTGGATAAGCTACTTCAATGTCAAAATTGAGATTGCAAGTGCTTCCATTTTGTTGGCTTTCCATTAATACATAACCTGGCCTATTCCTCCCATACCTATGCATTCACGTATACACATGTATATTGCTGTTAAATTAATCATAGATAGATCTATTTTCACTTAACAATATAGTGTGGAAGAAGGAGGTTTCACTTTGTTCTTTGCAGGTATTTTATTATGCCTAGGATATTGGAAATCAACGTCAAAGGCCGGAGTAACGAGGACAACCGACATAAAAAGGTAAGTCATTCATCTCTTCCTTCTTATTCTAATTGTTGAAATAGGTTTAGGGGGGAGGTAGTTCACCATTTGTTTTCTTTTGTCTTGGATCAAGAGGGGTCTTGATTCAAGGGGGTTTTCACCTGTCCGTAGGGGGAAATTTACCATGACACCTACCTTTAAATTTTTTGTAGATCCAGTACCAACATTTGAATCTATAGTCATTAGTTTTTAAATAGAAACTTGTATATTTGACCCCATTATTAAAAGGAAAGGTAGTGTAGGGTAGAATTTGACAAACCTAACTTTCTAGTTCCTCTTCCATACCATTGAATACTAATGAATATGTGTGAGGATTCACTTCCATCCCCATATATTTACTGCACAATTCCCTTATATATTTATAATTCCCTTACTGAGCCAATACCAAACAAAATAATATCATCTGCAAAAAGTAAATGGGAAAGAGAGAGGTTATTCCCCATTTTAATGTCTTTTATAGTTTCTTCCATTTTGAAAGCATTCACCATCCTGCTTAACCTTTTAGATACCAATAAGAAAAGAAAAGGTGACATCGTAAAACCCTACATAAGTCCCCTAAAAGGAAAGAAAGATATGGAAGTTGATCCATTAATCAATACTACAAATAATCTTGAAGAGATACAAATATCTTACAACTTGTAAACTCATACTAAAATGCAACAATGCTAACCTTAAAACAAACTTTCCCTATCATAATCCTTGGCTAAATATAACGTCCTCACCATAGAGAGCATATTTTTCCTCACCATAGCGAGCATCATTTTCACATACATATAATGTAAAATTTCTCGTGCTTCTCCCATCACATCATATATTTTCCTATTATGCAAAAAACCAAACTGTTCTTTAGAGATGAAACTGGAGAAGACTCTTTTGAACCTATTTTCCAATAGCTTTGCTATGATTTTGTGCATAGTATTTCACAAATATATTGACCTATAATCACAAAAACTTCAAGATTATTATTGTTTGGGACAAGTGCTATAAATTTTGCATTCATAGCACCCAAGATTTTCCTTGAAGATCTTGATTCTTCTATTACCCTCAACAACTCCTCGTCTAAACATTCATATAAACCTAGATAAATTTTTACTATATTACCATCTAGGCTTGGACTCTTTTCCTTTTTAAAAGAGTCCAGTACTACTTTATGTTCCCCTTTAGTAACTTCTACTTCAAGGTCTTCATTTTGTCGTCCTTTAATCAACCTTGGAAATTCAAAGGTTAATATTAAAATGTTTGTAATGTTTTCCCTTATGGTTCCTGAAGGAACCTTTAAAAATGCTATAATCATTCTTCAACTATTTTTGGAAATCTTCTAACTTTTCCCCTTTCTCTTCCTTGTCTCCCATATATTATAATGCTTTGCATAATTTTGAAATACTTTTGTATTCTCATCCCACTTTGCCAACCATATTGCCTTACTTTTAAATCTCCATTTTACTTCTTCCCATTCCAATACCCCCCTATTTATTTCTTCTAAATATTTATCCAAGAATATGTGTTCCTTATTTATTTCATATAAAAGTTTGATTTGTTGCTAAATTCTATAAATTACTTTTGAGAATTTTGTGACTTTTTCTTTTCCTATTCTATGGCTATCTTTTTCACTTTCTTTAGATTCTCTACACTATGATACATGGAAACCTCTTCTTATGTAGGCTCATTATTTCTCTGGATTTGGTTTACTATATTTCTAAATCTCCATTTTACTTCTTCCCATTCCAATATCCCCCTATTTATTTCTTCTAAATATTTATCCAAGAATATGTGTTCCTTATTTATTTCATATAAAAGTTTGATTTGTTGCTAAATTCTATAAATTACTTTTGAGAATTTAGTGACTTTTTCTTTTCCTATTCTATGGCTATCTTTTTCACTTTCTTTAGATTCTCTACACTATGATACATGGAAACCTCTTCTTATGTAGGCTCATTATTCCTCTGGATTTGGTTTACTATATTTCTAAAGTCTTCATTTTCTAACCCTTTAAGATTAATTTTAAAGGGCCCTAGAGGTTTTTTAACTTCCTTTTCAAATTTCTGAAAGTTTTGGAAGGTGATCAAAAGATCCTCTTTCCCCTACCCAAAATTTATTCTTTTATATTTTTCATGAACCTATTGAATTTTTTTAGAAACCTTATCATTTTCACTTTTAAAATTCCTCCAATTTGGAACCAATTTATAATTTATAGGTTCCATGTCACATAACCCTAATTCTTCAAACATATCATAAAAAATATTCTATCAAAGGGCCTTGTTTGGTGTTCCCCCACCATAATTCTCCTTCCTTGATAGTCAAGTTTAACTCTTCCCCCATGATACCATTATCATTTTTAGTGAAACATTGAGAACTTAAATTATCCCAAAAGATCTTCCTATCTCCATATGGGCCATAGATATTGATAAAGGAATAAATTTTCCTTGGTTCCTTTGACCATAACACTGTTTGGATACTTGCATTTAGAAACGACGAATTAATGAAAAAAATACTTTTATTCTAGCTTTTCCCTATACCTCCTAATATTCCATTTGAATCCAAAGAGAAAAATGTCCACTCTTTTAAACAAATGGCTAGTATAGCTACCACTTTAATCCCCTCCTAAATTGTATCTTGAATCATAATTATGTTTTGTTTGAAAATGGCAAGCAATCTTTTAAGAGATATATTCTTCTAGGTGCCCCCTACTTCTCTCAAATTCAATTATAGAATAATCATAGGTTCACCCTATCTTAAGAATTTCCTACTCTAAGGGCCCCCTTTATGGTCATTTGCTTTCCTTCCCTTATTTCATTTTTAGACTTATTTTTTGCTATTGAAATTAATGACTTTATGCCAGACCTCCATATATCCTTGGAACTACCTTATGTAGGTATCTTTCCTAAGTATTAATTTACATCTATACAACTTCCTCTCTTCTACTTCAATTTTGAGGTCCTTGATCTCTAGAGACAAGATACTTTTTTTCATGTAAATTAGCACCCCACCCTGTAGGCTATAAGAGAAATTGAGATATTCTTCATCGCTCAAGAAGAGTAAACATGTCTTCAATGATATTTGAACCCAATTTGGGAGGATAATAATTTCCCCTCTCAACCACTCAATCTAGATGAAATTGACAAAGTTGAACTACTTACCTGAATTGAATCCTCTAAACCATTAATCTTTTAAATCCTTTTGATACAATTTATTCCATTAGTAATATATCCTAACTTAGAAGGAGGGTTGGGAAATTCAGAAAGGACAATAAGGCTCAAATGCAAAAAGAGACAAGTTGTTTGGATATAGGGGAGACCTTTGAACTTCCTTCAATATAATTATCCATATTTGAATTTGATTGGGAGAAGGAAGGAATAAAATTACATGATTTAACTTTATCTTGTGCCAATTTTGCATTGTTATATATTGATCCTAATACTTCTTTGGACAACTTTGTCTCCTCACTATGCTTCATATAGAAACTAGTTAATGGAACCTCTAGATACCTTCTACCTTTTAACCTTATTTATTTGTATCTTCACCCTTTTCTTTATCATTGTCTAAACTTTGTGCCTCTGGAATTATTTATTTCACCTTTGGCATCATCTTCTTGAAATATGGGCTCCTAATATTTTTGAATATATTTTGGATCTCTCTTTATTTTTCTCTATACACACCTTCTATTCGATCTTGGAAATTACTTATAGACATTCCCCATGATAGTTTAGGCATTCAAATGTGATTTTCTAATAATCTATAGTTTGACTGATCTTCCAATTACACCATCCTATCTCAATCTCTTTCAAAACTATTTCCAATAGGTCCAATTATGCTAGAATTTTAACAACTATTCTATCTACTTTGGACACATAATTCACCTATAAATATATGAACTTAACTATACCATACCCAATTTCCTTCAGTGCTCCTTTATTCAAGAGTTCCATGGGAAGACTAGGAAGCTTCACCTAAATTGGCTATGTATCCCTGGTTTCCTACCAGGGATTAAATCTTGGTGACCACCTGTTGAAATCTAAATAGGATGGACCCTAGAACCATCTCTTTACTAATAATTTTTCCATGTTGGCCTCTAAATCAAACTAAAAGGTTGACCATCCATGAGTTAGGATATGAAAAATGGAATATAACCTATTAACCCTAGCCGAACCCTCATCATCCATGAACTCACCATCCATGAACTCAAAGTTCCTTTCAATTATGTTTTTTCATTGAAGAATATTGTTAGGTATTTTCACACTAATGAGATGATCCCCCATCACCATATCCTTTATGATAACTAGCTTAGCCTCTCTATTTTATGCAACACACTTTTTTTGCATTTCCCTACTAGAAACCTTAGCTCTTGCAATTTCGTATTCCCACATTGGGATTTCTCCACACCTCTAGATAGATCCTCCTAAGATAGAGATTATAACCATACTCTAAATCTTGGTTCATATGATAAACAATGATTCCTGGACCCAAAACCTCATTCCTTTTTCCTGGTTTATGATGTGTCCTTTCCTCCACCTCTATATTTGAGAATGAAGATCTAGTTGCTTTGAATTGAGTGAAAATAAATTCAACTTTGAAATCCTTCCCATATTCCTTTGGAATTTTAATGGAGAGTACCTCTAGGATCTCATCCTACACATTGTAGGTCTAACATTATACCTTGTCACCCTGCACATATTGAATATACCATACTTCCTTCTCCCTTGGATACTCTCTTAAGGGTTTTTTTTTTGACAAGAACTGGTGGATAATATATTAATAAAAAAAGTTTGTAGCCAAAGCTCGTTGAGGAGTAAAAAATATTAAAAAAAAAGGCCGAAAGGAGAGGCCAAAACAAATTGTTCAACTCTATTCTAGTTCTATCTATCCAATTTGTAGTTTTTTCTCTAATAGGAGACATTACATTACAAAATTTGAAAGTGACTATTCTGTAGAAGGTACCCATAATACATATGTATTTAAAAAACATTAGTTACCTAATGTGATATGGTCTATATGGTCTGGTTCATCCATTTTGTTGTTCAATCGATGGGGAGGAACCATTGGTGGAGGGATCTGCTTCAACTTTCATGAGAACTAGTGCAACCTGCAACTGCAAAGTTTCCACCTGAGACCAAATGGCATCGACCTCATCATGCGATTGTCACATGGCCATCCTGTGATAAATGAGGATGTTCAGAATGAAAGAGACTTTGGAGGATAAACCTTGATAAACAATTTGGAGATGCTAGAGAGCCTTCCACAAAGCATCATAAGGGTCCTCCAGATTCTGAGGTGGAATTCTATTTTGAGGCATGAGGGCCAATGAGAAGTGACTAAATGGAAAGAGCCAATCGATGCTGAACCACACTTTTCCTTACTGAATTTAAGTATTTTCCTTAGTTGAACTTCTTGGTGCCACACGGACTCAACTGCATAGGGAAGACTAGTTGACCGAGAATCCCAATTGTCACTAGATAGCTACCGGATGATTTCAAGCTCCAAATGAAAAAAAAGACCAATCCATTGAGAATATATGACTCCTATTTCAATTTCCTTGAAGGTCCCAAATATGTTGTTTGCAAAATTCCCAACGAACAAGTCCTGATGCTTAGGATACAAGATCCTATATTCAATTCTATCCGCCAAATTGATAAGGAGAGAGAGAAGCCCTCTTATGTACCCCTAAGTCCCCCAAGAGCCATCACATTCCTCTACAAACTAGGCAAATAATAAACTCAGAATTGCTTGATGTCATTGAATGTTGATTCTCCAATTCTCTAGGGACTCAATTCTATAACGAGGGGTGCAAGGGGAATTCTTGCACGTTTTGGGAAATCCACACATTTTCATAATAGTGACCAAGTGGTTGAATTGTCCAAACACTGAATTATACCCTGTATCCATCACATCTACTAATTCCTAAGCGATATGGTAAGATAGTGACATAACAAAAGTATTGTACATAGATAATATTATCCCACCTTACTCGTGCATGGATTGCACTCTGAAAATATGATGTTGAGGCCATGATAATGTTTCATGTGCGACGAGGGAGGGAGTCAATGCTATGAAAACTTTCTTCCTACTTGGGTGTGACACCCAAATGACATGCAATAAATTTAAGAAGACATTCATTGATTAAGGTATTGGGAAGACATTAATTGATTAAGGTATTGGGTGATGGGATAATCTCCCATTGATCCTAATGGTCCCTTTTGGGATCAAGGTGGCCAGGTTGTATTGTGAGTATTCTAACTTATTATTTTCCCTCATGACGTGGAGAAAATAAATTTGGGGTATGTTTGTTATCATATGATTTTTTTTTTTGATTATGTTGCTTAAATGTGCATCCCTTGGAAATGTCCCTTTAATCATACTTCTTATGGTGTTCAATGAGTCACCAATAATGATTATATGCTGGATTTGGTTCTCTTTAACATTTTGGACACCTTTAAGGAGAGCATATTATTTTGCTTGATTATTGGTGGTATGGCCTAAAATCCAAGAAAAAATTGTCTCAATACTCCCCCTGGGGTAAATAATGACCTCTCCCACACCTCTTATCCCAGGGTTTCACTTTGAAGCTCCATTGAAGCAAAGGATATGTGACTACTGAGAGGACACCCATTGCTAGAAATGTGAGGGAGGGATATGAAGATGCCAGAATGATCTTGGCTATGGAAGATATTGAATCTAGTAATTAATCTAGTAATTCAGATGGAATTTATCCAACCACCTCTATTCTTTCTTATTCAAACTCTGCAGTGAATTTATCTTTAGTCGACGGGAATTGAAGTATTCCATTAGTTGGGATTTGAATTGTGATATTACTCTACAAGCTATTACATCTTCTTCCTTGAACACACTTCTGTTTTTGGCCAACCAAATCTGCTAGCAAATGAATTTTGGGAGTGCCACCCAGAGGCATCTTAAAATTGTCTTATTTATGAAGGATCCTTGATAATGGATTTTCCAGTTTCCAAGGAGGATCTTAATTGATTTTGGCCACCGAACCCTACAAGATATTTTCTGTAATAAGACTTGCCAAATTTCTTTGGAAATCGTACATTCTAGAAGCATGTGCTTGATTATTTCCTTACTTTCCTTACATAGTGCGCAGTGGGAAGGACCTGCAATTTTTGTTTTGTAGAGGTTCTCACCAGTAAGAATTTTTTTATGGGCCAATGTCCAAAAAAATATATTTATTTTTGGGTTCCATCCCGATGCCAAACATTATTCCAGAAAATGTATTTAGCTGGGAGAACTGATTGCAACAAGAGGGCCTCATATCCGTTGCCAACTGAAAAACCTTGGTCCCCCCATCCCATCTCATGTTGATCCTCCAGATTCCCTGGAGACAAGACTTGCAGGGATGAAATCAGCTATGAAGCCTGAGCCTAAAGGGCCACATGGGTATTTTTGAGATTCCAACCTAGCCAGAGGCCCGAAGGGATATAGGAAAAGATGTCAAATAAGGTAAATTTATGTTGTCTTGCCAACCAATCTTTGATACGATTCAGGGAACCATCTTGGGATAAGGGGGGTTATTCTTAGAATGTTGTTAGCCCATATTATAATACTCTTTCCATTTCTAGGGATTCATGTTAGTTTTATTTGGAGGAGGGGTAATGATTCCTAACGCAACTTCCAAATTGGAGAACCATCAGGGTGAAGGTGATGATTTTCTAGGCCTATGTAGCGATCCTTCTAAAAATATTTATAGACTAGAGATTTCTTCCACCAATCAAAATTGCATGTTATCATTATACAAAACATTTTGGATCCATGGGATGAATTGGCCAGGATTGCTTCCTTCACCCCTAGACCCCCGTGTGTTTTAGGGGCCCACACCACTTGCCAGTTGACCAAATGGAATCACTTGGTGTTATATTTTCCCCTTTATGAGAGGAATTTTCTGATAAGTCGGGTGATTTATCTCTTGATTCTAATCATGGATAACATAGAGGAATATTGAAAAACTGGGATACTATATAAATGAAATACTTTTTGATAGTGGTTAAGTCCTAACTAACAAGAAAATGGCATTTTAAAAAAAATGTTAATTTTGACATGCATGTCATGGAAGTTTTGGTGGCGCATTCTTGGCAAGTGATAATACATGGGTTATGCGTTGATTGATGCAATCAGTAGCCGATATGCATATTTTATAAACCTTGGTGGCTTATGGAAGTAATGTCTTTGCAATTTTTTATGGTGGTTGTGCTATTGGTGATGTTCTGTTGTATAGTGGTGAAGCGATTCATTTGAATTATAGCATGGGTGGCACATGTGGCAAGGTAACGAAAAAAATGGTTGAGTGTGGAACTTGGATTATGCTATGGTTTAATGAGTTGATATTCTCGATGCATTGGTTGATTGATGGTGTTAATGAAGGCTCGTTGGCATGTATTATGGAGTAAATGTGATATGGGTGGAGGCGACGTGCATTTACTGCACGTCACCTTTACCCTTCCCGTCGGCCACCACCCTCATCAGACTATTGTTTGATCTAGCTGTTGTGCTCGTGCTCTGGATTTTTAGTAGGGTGAAACCGCTCAGCCGCTTCTCGTCTTAAGGTTTTCGATTGACAGGTATGTCTCTTTTGGCCATTCTTGACTTCACTTTGGTTATGAAATGTTTTTGGCTTAGTTGTATGGGTTTGTGTTGTCCTGAGTGTTGCAATTGTGTGGTTTCGACTTTGAATGGAAAATCAATGGTTCTACGTAAAATTGTTGTGAGTTTATCAGAGTTGGTGGTCTTCCTAGGTGATAGTTTTGTTACCACTACATTTTTTCAAGGGTTTTTCTTTAAAAGGTTGACTGGATGATTGTCTTCGATGTTCCTTGGTTTAATTAGAACCCTGTTCAACTCTGTCAAGGAAATGCCTCCTTTTCATGAGCATCGTGGTCCTCCTTGAGTGCATGCCTTTAGCCCCGAAGTTCCACCATAGTCTGTGCCCCATCCCTCTTGCGATGGTTACTATGAAAACCCTTAAACCCTCCAGACTGGAGCTGCATAAGAAGTCTATTGAGCATGCTAAGATTATTGTGGCATGTTACTTTGAATGCGGGCTCACCCGTTATTCGTATAGAAGTCGTGTTAGTATGGCTTTTGGCCAATACATCTGTGGAAATGGCTTGAGCCCCACATTGCCAATTGCACTTCTAAAAGGTTCACAGGCGCAACCTGTTGTCAAAAATTAGTTTTTTTTTGTTATGAAAGGGCCTCTGTCGTTTCGTTTTGGTTCGTGAGTATACACCGTTATCACACTTGTTTGGTCGATTGTTTTCCCTTACCAGGGTGCTAAATTGTTGGTTATTATACAACCGTTAGATCGATGCTTATGGTGTTTGGATAATGGTTGGCATTGGTCACAGGGGTTTGGTGTTGTTCACACATGTCGCATCCTATAGATGATTTGTTTTTTGGGAATTAGAAGATTGGATTGGATATTTCCACTGCATCTTTTGTCGTTGGGAGAATACACTTGAATGTGTGCAGCCTGGTCACTCACAGGAGACTTAAAAAATATGTGAAAATGAGGTTTTTGAGTTATATCGTGGCCATATATTGCTGTGTGGTTATGGGAATTATTACATTATGAAATTATCTCAGTTGTGCACCACGTATAATATGGGTGGCTTGTTTTGTATGCCCAGTAATACCCCCTGAATTCTAAGTGTGTTGTCTTTTTGCAAGTTGATCACTGTAGATGACAGTTGTGTGGGATGTTTGGCTCATTTTTAAGTCGCACTAAGATACTTGTCTTATAGTGGCTTGGTTACATGGTTTCAGAAATTTTCTCCTGCATAGCATGTGTCTAAATGATGATTGTTGGTTATAGCCAATTTCCTTTCAAGCGTGGCATGTGAAGTCTTGATTATTTTGATTTTTCTACTGCATATATATGTATGGAAACAAATATCATTACAGATCTTGATTGGCCCTATTAATAGAAGTAGAGGCTTCATTATTATTTTTTTGGAAACACTACTTTCAAATATAGACGTGGATTGGGGAAATGTATGGCAATGATGGATGTTATTGGTTACAGATTGAGTGTTGTTGTTGACTGTTTTTTTTTTTTGATGAAAACGGTTATAGATCATATTAGAGGGGTGGCAAAGCCACAGATTCAATTACAAATTGCCCCGAGTTTCTTCGGGCCTTCAGATCAAAATACAAAATATGATGCAACACTGTTTCAGCATAAGATCCAACTCTGTTTCAGCATAATTTCCAGCACTGTGTTTCAACATCTGTTCCAGCGTTGTGTTTCAGCATATTTAACAACTGTGTTTCAGCAACTGTTCCATCCCTGTGTTTCAACATATGTAAAAGCACTGTTACAGCGCTGTGTTTCAGCATAAGTTCCAACTCTGTTTCAGCACTGTGTTTCAGAATTTGTGTTCCAGCATCTGTGTTTCAGCAGTTGTGTTTCAACATCTGTGTTTCAGCAGTTGTGTTCTAGCTCTGTTACAACACTGTGTTTCAGCTTATGTTCCAGCTCTGTTTCAGCACTGTGTTCCAACATCTGTGTTCCAGCATTTGTGTTCCAACATCTGTGTTCCAGCATCTGTGTTCCAGCATCTGTGTTCCAGCATCTGTGTTTCACCCTCTGTGTTTCAGCTCTATTTCAGCACTGTGTTCCAGCTCTGTTACAGCACTGTGTTTCAACTTCTGTTCCAGCTCTTGGTACTTGGCTGATCTTGCTTGCCAATCAACCCAATTATTCCTGTCTTCAAGCTCGATTTTCTTAGATCCTTTGTACCTACTCGATTCAACATTTGGGAGAGAGCGTAGGGTCTGCGTGGGGTCATGGGATTTCCACTCGTTCCAGTGTGCCATTCACTGATAGAGTACCTTCCTCCATTAGCACGCCTTGATTGGCTGCTTGGTCAACACTTCCATTTTGGTCCCTTAACACATGATAGAAATGACAAGAGTTCAATTTACTTGATAGGATTTGGATTTTGTCAAGGAGGCTGTTTAGTTTTACACTTTGAGAATTGGATCTCTTGACCATGGCCTGTATTATAATTCTTGAGTCACCTATCACTGTTAAGTCTTGGATTTTGAGTTTTAATGCCAATTGCATTCCTTGCCAGAGA
>ML796534.1:92666-107264 GCA_009831015.1 Picea engelmannii
CTTAACTAAAGTTAGTTAAAGCCTTATGTTCGCTTAACTAATAAGTTAGTTCAACTACTCTAACCAATTCTAAATTGTTAAAAGCTGAACTAAGGGGAGGAACAAGAGGAGGATAGAAGCACAACACATGCTAAGGTTTGCTCTTTGAGTTTATGTTGAGATAGTTTGGTTTTCATTCATTCATATATTCATCACAACCTAATTCACTTTTGTGATAGCAGGGTCTTACTGTAGACAACAACATTCAGGGCTGAATCAAATCTTTCAGACACTTGTTCTTTAGAGGTGTTGATCTATCTTTGATAGTCTATGTAGACTTGTCTGTTTATGAATTAATTTTCATGACTGATAAAGGATATTGTGCAGAGTCGAGTGGGAAACAATATGTGGCAAGCTGATCCAACTTTTAGAGTTCAGTTTTGGTTTTCCGTCAGAGGTATTTTTGTATGTTCCATCATGGATTTCTAAGTTTGACTTTGGTCCAAGATTTCTGTGTGAAGTTTTGTAAAGACAATGGCTCTTTGGTGAATTGGAATGAAATAAAGGATTGCTTTATGTCTCATATATTTTGATTATCATCTTGGTGTCTCTACTTCTGTTCTTACATTTATTTCAACAACTAATATGTTCAAAAAAATACATAAAAAGTGAATTTCCAACAAGCTTTTGTTGATAAAAGACTAGCCTAAGCACTTGTAATTAATACTTGTGAGTTAGGATATACATTTTTGTTGGCTATAAACATAGGGTGATATTCCCATCTACTTTACTTTAGCTAAGTAAATTTTGAAAATACTTGAGTAATATCAAGTCATATATTTTCCTCACCATTTAATTTGGCGACCACACTGGGGAGATCTTCGATATCTCTCCGGTTGATTTTTATACTCGATTTTCATCGATACATCTTTATTTTTCTGTTTTGACTCTTGGATTGTTTGCTATTAATGACTATTCCTATCGTAAGGCAGCCCAATCTTGAGCCTGGTCTCCAAGACCAGACCAACATTGCTTTAAACCCATTTCATACCATTTTAGACATTGCTAGGACCTGTTTTGGGCTTAAACGTTCTTGGAAAACAATTGAGAGAGATATTCGTGTCCAAGAACTATTGGAAGCTAGACGTAGGCGACCCAGAAATCAACAATAACCTTTTGTTTTTTTAGTTTTGGCCCTTCTTTCACGTCCTTAGATTCTCGTGCTTCTAGAAGAAGAAGAGGCTTGTCACCCGAAATCATTCCTATCGCTGAGATATGAAGGAGAAACATTGTGTTATCTTGCCAACAAAGTGCTCTAAGGAGAAATTTATCTGATTCATCCAGCTTGCCTTTCTTTCCCTCATCTATCATCCACAAGATGGCATCTAGTGGTGTCTATGGTGGCACTGGAAGTGCTCCATACTCCCAATCTTCATCGTCATCAGTGATTGGTAGCTTGTACAACCACCATATCCTTGTCTAATCTACTATAAACCCCACCAAAGTCATTAAAAAGTATGGCCTTTTTCATTTCGAAGAAGATGCCATGACCACACCATGGCATGTGTCCTCTCCTCTTAACCTAGCACCTGCTACTCGCTCACTTCCGAAGTTTAAAGAAAATTTGCCTAATTTTTCGGGAAATAGCACTGTCAGTACTAATGAACACTTAGTGGCATTTTCGAATGCTTGTCATAATATAGGGGCTAACGACAATGACACTTGCATGCACTTGTTCGTCAGTTCCTTGGAAGGAAAGGCTGCGGTCGACTTTTTTGACCTTCCTCCTAAGATCCTGTCTGCTTGGGAGGAGTTAATTTATTGGTTCTGATCCACTTATGGGCAATCCAAAAGCCCTGCTGAGAATTTAAGGGAGTATAATAATGTCACTTACAAAGATGGTGAGACCATTAGGTATTTCAACTTGTGATTCACCAAGTTGTATAATCAAATCCTCGAACTTATCCGCCCTCAGAACCAAGCCACCTTCATGCATTAATACAATGCATTGCCTTCTCCTTACTTTCACGGGCTTGAAGAAAAGGCCATTGATAATCTCGGTTCCACTCTGCACACTTCCTCAGAGTATGAGGAACAACTTGAACAAACTGGTCTACCCTAGGGAGAATCAGTTAGATAGACGGATATGTCCACTCTCTTACAATTGGTACAAGATATGAACAACCATATGTTAGATTTTGAGCGGAAAGGTACTGTCAACCCTATCACCCTTGGAGGTTCATCCTCTTCTGCCACTCCTTTTAGAGGTCCGATTGAAAATAATTTCCAGCCAAAGGCTATCCTACCTCGGAGTTGGTGTAACTTTTGTGAGGAACACCACGAAGAAATCACATGTGAGGTAAGGAAGAGTGCCAGAGACAAGATATTTGGTAAAAGACCAGAAGCCATTATCGTTGTCCTAGGTTTTTCCGAGCTAGAAGATGTCATGGTCATCAACACTAGAAACAAAGCCTATGCCCCAAAAGGAAAATTTGACCTTTCTCACAGTTCTTCTAGCTCGATTTCATCCTCAACCGCTGCTGCATCCCAGGCTCCTAAAATTCCTAAGAGTCAAAAAATCAATCCCTCTTCCAAATACAATATCCTGAATCAATTGGCCAACATTAAGGCAGATGAAACCCTCTTAGACATGGTTGTCATCCCTGAACAATAGATGCATCTGAAACAATTCATGGAAGGAAAAAATTCCGTTGTAGCCAATCTTTCCGAAGAGGTAGATGAAGAGGATTCTTCTGTAAATAAAGTAGGTGTACATAATTTTAGATACCCTGTAAAAATCCCCCCCTTTTTTATTTCTGTAAAGATCATGGATAAAATTTCCCATTGTTGCCTCATTGATGGCGGTTCAGGCCCAAGTGTGATGTCGAAGATTATTATGGAAGAATTAGGCTTGTCTTGTACAAATGAAAATGCTAGAAGCATGTTCTCCTATAATAGTCTACAACAAACAACCATAGGCAAGATTAAGGATGTAACCTTGGTTTTATGCGCTCATCTTGAGATAAGGACAACCCTCAACATTCAGGTGATCGATATGCCTGTAATAAATTACTCAATTATCTTGGGGAGAGATTGGCAAGCCCTAACATGTGGATACCTCTCGCTTGATGGGACACATTTATATGTTCCTCAGAATGGAAAGAACATCATAGTCCTTAGAGAAGGAATAATTTCACCCTACATAGAGAGTGTTCCACAATCTAGTGTAAACTATATCGAAGAAGACCTAGGAGTGTATTCCATATTCGTTGAAGAGGATAATATTCCTCTGGAAGGAATTGATTTAGAGGATGAATTGTGGCGTATGCACTTCGATGGTTCACACTCAAATGAGGGTAACGGGGCTGGTATTATCTTGGTTTCCCCTACAGGAAAGATTCATAATCTGTCATACAGGTTGGAGTTTGCTTGCTCAAGCAATGCCATTGAATTCAAATCTTTGCTATTAGGAATTGAGAATGCCCTTAATCTTGGTTGTGGTCACCTTTCGGTTTTTGGAAATTCTGAGCTTGTTGTGAACCTGATACATAAGACATGCTTTCCTAGAAACCAACTGATGGAACAATATTCCCAAATTGTTTGGGCACTTGTCTTGAATCTCCTATCTTTTAACATCACTCGTTAGGAAGAAGTTGAATTCTATAGCTGATCGATTAGCTGTCTTCGCAACCTCTCCTACTCATCAGCTCTTGCCTTGCTAGCCTGATTATGCTTTCCAATATCTACATCGTTCATACATTTATGAAAATGAAGAATCATGGAAGGCCATCCCTAACAATGAAAGTAGTTGTGTTGTCACTCACAATGAACCCCTCAAGCCTGAGGAGACTATATCTGTATAAAATAATGAATTTCCTAAAGGCCTGACTCCTCTCGAGAGTTCGTTTTCCTTGAGTGTTGTAGGCAACAAAGATAAACATGAAGAGGAGGATCTACAACTGAAGGTGGTTGAAGCCATCTCCACGAACATTAGGACACCTAGATCTTCATTGAACGTTAAAATAAATGTCCAGGGTTCTGATAAGGAAAGATTAAATTCTGCTGAATTATTCGATAGATTTCAAGAGGTTTTTGCTTGGTTTGATATGGATCTTCGTGGTTTTGATCCAGGTCTTGTTCAACATACTATGAAACCAGTTAGGAAAAAATGAAGACTTGTTAACTTTGCATTGAAAGCAACTTTTCGTGGGGAGTCGAGGAATTACTCAAGGACTGAGATGTTCTTTTTAGCCCACCCTAAATGGGTTTCCAAATGGGAACCCACTTCGAAGACCATTAATAATATTAGAACCTGCATTAGTCTTCGGACTTTCAGGCAAGCAATTATGAGAAATCCTTTCCCCCCTCTCAACATAAAATTGTTTATTCAACAGAATGTAGAGTTACACCTAGAGCCCTTACATGACGGTTTGTTTGGTTACGATAAAATCAAGGTAGAAGGGGAAAATATCCACAAAACAACTTTCACTACTAATCGTGATACTATGTCTTACAATTGCCTACCCTTTGGCTTATTTGATACAAGTATCGCCTTGAGAAGGCCTATACACACAACTTTTGATAAATTGGTTAGTCTTCATGCTTATCTTGATGATTTAATCATATCCTTCAAAGTGTTGATAGCTACATCATGATTTCAAGTGTTAGGCCATTTCTAGATTACTTTTGTCTTGAGCACTAACTCAACAATTTTAAAAGAATTACAGAGACAATAGTTTTCCCACACCATTAGTAGTCCTCGTTTGAAATATTGCGAGGGGCCAACGTGAAGATCTTTTGATAACGATATTCTTCTGTATACTAGTAGTTTAGCTCTGCTTCCCAATTTTGTGCTCCTTTTCTGCTTTACAACACTTTGATTTCTAGTTTCTGAGTTGAATTTTATTTTATGCTTTCTGAATGGTTCTATCTTTACTGCTGCTGTTTTGATTTCTGCATTATTATTTCTGTTGGATTTTTGGTCTTTATCATCTTTTAGAGTGATTGAATTAGAATTTTGGATCATGTTTGCCACAATGACACTCTTTCAAGCATTGTTAGTCTATAACAATCAATCTTACACAACTGTTATGATGTCGTCTCTAAAGGACCCTTGGAAATTGCTATATTTTTTTTCACTGCTGTCATATAAAGAGTTGGTTGTTTCCCTCTTATTCTTGCCATTTCTTTCCATTTCTTCATCCATCAAGATCTTAAGAGAAAATATCTAAGTTCCCCATTTCAAGTTGAGAGCATTCTGCAGTCAAATGATTATGCATACGGTGGTAAAACCCCTCATACTTAACACTTTTCATGAGTTATTCCCAAATTCCCGGTCATCTTTCTATTAAATCTGCTCACTTCCCCTTGTTGCATAATCATTCAAGTTACGTATTCTTGAGATTACTATTCTTGATTCCTGAAACCATGAGTTCAGAGTTCCAATCTGTTGAAAACAAATTTCCCTGTGGAGTCGCCAGTTTGTTGACGATTGAAAACGTCAACGTAATTTCACCCGCAAAGTGTTGCTAAAGCCTATTATTATATAAGACTAAATAATGCTAGCAGGTGGGACCCCCTTGAACTTTTGAAAATCAGGTCTGTTCATTTTCAATGTTATGATGATGTGCTACGAAGTTTTACTTGGTTGTTTTGAAAATATGGTTGTCATTGATATCAGTTAAGCTTTGCGATGTCGTTCCTTCATGATACTACAACTTGCTATTCGTTTATGAAATTTGTTCTTCTTGCACCTGTAGAACAAAAATATTAGTAAAAATTGCAAAAGGGCATTTTGAGGAAAAGTAAAAACTGTATCTAAGAAAAAAAGGGGAAAAAAACCTAGCTCTGTGATACTATATAAATGAAATACTTGTTGATAGTGGTTAAGTCCTAACTAACAAGAAAATGGCATTTAAAAAAAAAATGTTAATTTTGACATGCATATCGTGGAAGTTTTGGTGGTGCATTCTTGGCAAATGATAATACATGGGTTATGCGTTGATTTATGCAATCGGTAGCCAATATGCGTATGTTATAAACCTTGGTGGCTTATGGAAGTAATGGCTTTGAAATTTTTTATGGTGGTTGTGCTATTGGTGATGATTTTGTTGTATAGTGGTCAAGCGATTCATTTGAATTATAGCATGGGTGGCGCATGTGGCAAGGTAACAACTCAAATGGTTGAGTGTGGAACGTGGATTATGATATGGTTTAATGAGTTGATATTCTCCATGCATTGGTTGATTAATGGTGTTAATGAAGGCTCGTTGGCATGTACTATGGAGTAAATGTGATATGGGTGGAGGATACGTGCATTTACTACACGTCACCTTTACCCTTCCCGTTGGCCGCCACCCTCATCGGACTATTGTTTGATTTGGATGTTGTGCTCTCGCTCCAGATTTTTAGCAGAGTGAAACCGCTTGGCTACTTCTCGTCTTAAGGTTTTCGATTGACAGGTATGTCTCTTTTGGCCATTCTTGACTTCACTCTAGTTATGAAATGTTTTTGGCTCAGTTGTATGGGTTTGTGTTGTCCTGAGTGTTGCAACTGTGTGGTTTCGACTTTGAATGGAAAATTGATGGTTCTGTGTAAAGTTGTTGTGAGTTTATCAGAGTTGATGGTCTTCCTGGGTGATAGTTTTGTTACCACTACGTTTTTTCAAGGGTTTTTCTTTAAAAGGCTGACTGGATGATTGCCTTCGCGGTTTCTGGGTTTAATTAGAACCATGTTCAAATTTGTCAAGGAAATGCCTCATGTTCATGAGCATCGTGGTCCTCCTTGAGCACGTGCCTTTAGCACCGAAGTTCCACCATAGTCGGTACCCCCTCCCTCCTGCGATGGCTACTGTGCAAACCCTTAAACCCTCCAGAATGGAGCTGCATAAGAAGTCTGTCGAGCATGCTAAGATCATTGTGGCCTGTTACTTCGAATGCGGGCTCACCCGTTATTCGTATAGAAGTCGTTTTGGTATGGCTTTTGGCCAATACCTCTGTGGAAATGGCATGAAAGGTTCACATGCACAACCTGTTGTCAAAAATCATTTTTTTTTTTATGAAAGGGCCTCTATCGTTTCATTTTGGTTCGTGAGTATACATCGTTATCACGCTTGTTTGGTCGACTATTTTCCCTTACCATGGTGCCAAATGATTGGCTATATACAACCGTTAGAGTGGTGCTTATGATGTTTGGATAATGGTTGGCATTAGTCATAGGGGTTTGGTGTTGTTCACACATGTCGCGTCTTGTAGATGAATTTTGTTTTGAGAATTAGAAGATTGGATTGGATATTTCCACTGCATCTTTTGTCGTTGGGAGAATACACTTGAATGTGTGCGGCCTAGTCACTCACAGGCGACTTAAAAAATAGCTCAGAATGAGGTTTTTGAGTTATATCGTGGTCATATATTTCTATGTGGTTATGGGAATTATTACAATGTGAAATTCTCTTAGTTGTGCACCGTGTATAATATCGATGGCTTGTTTTGTATGCCCAGTAATACCCCCTGAATTCTAAGTGCATTGTCTTTTTGCAAGTTGATCACTGTAGATGAAATTTGTGTGGGATGTTTGGCTCGGTTTTAAGTCGCATTGAGATACTTTTTTTACAATGGCATGGTTACATGGTTTCATAAATTTTCTCCTGTGTAGCCTATGTCTAAATGATGACTGTTGGTTATAGTCAATTTCCTTTCAGGCGTGGCATGTGAGGTCTTGATTATTTTGATCTTTCTACTACATATATATGTATGGAAATGAATATCATTACAGATCTTGATTGGCCCTATTAACAGAAGTAGAGGCTTCATTACTTTGTTTTTGGAAACACTACTTTCAAATATAGACGTGGATTGGGGAAATGTATGGCAATGGTGGATGTTATTGGTTACAGATTGAGTGATGTTGTTGACAGTTATAACATACATAATGTAAGAATAAAAGGAACAGAACCTCTTACAAATTGTGTGAAGTACTTATATTTTGTAATGACACTGTGTTGGATATTAATGGGCAGTGAAATTAAACAAATGCACAAGAATTATTACTCAGTCATATGATTGTTGGTCGATGCATATTTGTTTTACTGCAAAATATGTTATGGATTGCTTGATTAATCTCATGAATAGTAAACATTTGTTTTCCCCCTCATTATCTCATTTTCTGATAATTATAAACCCCTCACATATCCCATTTTCATTTTGTTCACCCCCTGTTCTGATATTCATCACAACTAAGGAAAATCCCGTGTTAGATTGGATAGAAGTGGTAGAATTCTGTGTGGATTGCAATAATGTTTATTGGTTTTCTTACAGTTGGTTGTTGTTATCATTGAGAAGTGACCATATCTCTCCCCTTTCATTATATCATATTTTCGCTAATTACAAACCCCTCATGTATCCATGAACATTTTTTCCACCCCCCTGCTCATTGATTAACATTAGAACAATTTGTATGGATTGGATTGCATGAGCCTGATACATTCTGAGCCAAATCTATTTCGTATTTTTAAGGAGTTGTCATGCATGGTTATTTAAAATACTATTTGATAATTGTTAACATATGCAGGATGATTTTTTTCATAAGGGGAAGCCATGGCCGAGGAAACATAGGTAGAGGTAACTAGAACCGAGGCCCAAGAGGCCTAGGTTCTCAATACATTTTGATGTTGATTCTAAAGAGTTTGGCCAATTGTTCCATGTTGGGTTATTTAATTGGATTGGATAGGGAATAGTCCAACTGAGGCCTGAAAGGCCTCCCTTACAAGCCCCTTAGGCCCCCAATATACCTGTGCCTCCTCATGTCTCTTTATGGCCTCAAGTCACGGAAAATGATGGGTGGCAGGAGATTGTTCACCCGACAGTATCCCAACACCGTGGCTGGCCAAAATTAACATTGCCTACTCCCCCACCTTTGAACCCCATTGCCCAAGCTACCCCTAACCACTCACCAATGAAATCCTCCCATGCCAACAAGAGATTGAATACTGAAGCCCACCATGCATTTGATAAAGGAAAAGATTTTGCTGCCCCTTCCTCACCCTTTGATGACTCTGACATGATCAGTGAGATAAAGCCTAAATGCTTTGCCCAACCCAAGGCAATTTCAGGGAATTTAGGAGGTGACAACAACAACCAAGGAAGGGTTTCTTCATAGACTGGAAAATATGGTTTTTAAATTTTATGTTATTTATTGTTTTATGACAGTGGACTCCATGGATATATGAGTATTAGTTTGAAATATTTTCAAGTTTATGAGCTAAAATTGTCAAAGGAAAATATGTTTTGAAGGGGGGCACAAGGGGTGTGTTTGCTTAACAAATGGATTATGTTATGATGTGATGATTGTTATCACTAAATGAGTCATAAGGGGGTCCCGCCTATTAGTTATTATTTAGTTATAACCCTATTATGATTATTACTCCCCCCCGTCCTTAACTAAATTTAGTTAAAGCCTTATGTTAGCTTAACTAATAAATTAGTTCAACTACTCTAACCAATTCTAAATTGTTAAAAGCTGAACTAAGGGGAGGAACAAGAGGAGGATAGAAGCACAAAGCATGTTAAGGTTTTCTCTTTGAGTTTATGTTGATATAGTTTGGTTTTCATTCATTCATATATTCATCACAGCCTAATTCTCTTTTGTGATAGCAGGGTCTTATTGTAGACAACAATATTCAGGGCTGAATCAAATCATTCAGACACTTGTTCTTCAGAGGTGTTCATCTATCGTTGATAGTCTTTGTAGACTTGTCTGTTTATGAATTAATTTTCATGACTGATAAAGGCTATTGTGCAGAGTTGAGTGGGAAACAATCTGTGGCAAGTTGATCCATCTTTTAGAGTTTAGTTTTGGTTTTTTGTCAGAGGTCTTTTTGTATGTTCCATCGGGGATTTCTAAGTTTGACTTTGATCCAAGATTTCTGTGTGAAGTTTTGTAAAGACAATGACTCTTTGGTGAATTGGAATGAAATAAAGGATTGCTTCATGTCTCATATATCTTGAGTATCATCTTGGTGTCTTTACTTCTGTTATTACATTTATTTCAGGAACTAATATGTTCAGAAAAATACATAAAAAGTGAATTTCGAGCAAGCTTTTGTTGATAAAAGACTAGCCTAAGCACTTGTAATTAATACTTGTGAGTTAGGATATACTTTTTGTTGGCTATAAACATAGGGTAATATTCCCGTCTACTTTACTTTACCCTAGTAAAGTATGAAAATGCTTGAGCAAGATCAATTCATATATTTTCCTCAACACCCTGGTAGTCTTTAAAAACCTCATCGGGCAGCCATTGAGAAAATGTGTGATCCATGGGTTATTGATGTAGGATTCTATCCAACGAATGAAAGAAGAGTGGAAACCAAACTTGACCAGGATTGGAAGGAGGAAGCTATGTTTGACCCGATCAAAGGAATTTTCCATATCTAT
The DNA here is from genome assembly GCA_009831015.1 of Picea engelmannii. NCBI lineage: Eukaryota > Viridiplantae > Streptophyta > Pinopsida > Pinales > Pinaceae > Picea > Picea engelmannii. The sequence goes on from ML796534.1 coordinate 103,079, forward strand.
ATGGATTATCATACCTCAATCCCCTTTGATCTTGTTGGAGTGTGTCACCTCTTGTACTAATACTATGATGTCTTGGATTTTTGTTTTTTCCACGAACCCTCCCTGATGGGGTGAGATAAGTTTTGAGAGAACCTTCTACACCCTGCATGCAATAATTTTAGATATGGCATTGTATGATACATTGCAAAGTGATATAGGATTGAACCTTGAAAATGTGTAAATGTTGCATTATTTGGGAATTAGGGATAAGAAGGCCTAGTTTGTTTCCCCCTCAGCCCAATCTGGATGTTTTCTGGACATATTGTATCATTCTAACCAGATCAAATTTTATGGTGTGCCAACATTTTTTGTAAAAATGGGCAGTAAAGACATATGGATTATGGGCCTTGTTAGGTTCAAATTGCATGACAACTTTAAGAATATCCTTCTCAACTACCTTCTTCATAAGTTCATTAGTGACCTTCTTCATAAGTTCATCATTATCCCTTTCGTGGACTAGTTGATTAATGAAAAATAATGCCTGATATTTGATCATTTTATCTACCATTCCAGATTCCATGTACATGGATTCAAAGTGGGAATACTATACTCTCTTGATGTATTCAAATGAGGTGAGAGTGGTCTCATCATCCATTTTGATATCCTCCACATTGTTTTCCCCCCTTCGAACCTTACACTATTTATGAAAGAACGATGTGTTTTTGTCACCCTCCTTGAGCCACAAGCATCAATATTTCAGTCGCCAAGATTCTTCCTCTTTTCTAAGGGTAGATTAGAGTTGATTATGTGTTTGTTCCTCTTATTTTAAAAGTGTGGGGGTGATAGGCCCTTTCTAATTCTGAGTCATAACCTTTCCCAAATGTTCCTGAATTCGAATTATTTCTTTTTGTGGAGATTTGAAGGATTTTTTAACCCATTCTTTGATTCCTTTTTCCAAGGATACGAGTTTCTGTTCCCAAATGTGGATAGGGGATCCAACCACCCACTGTCTCCAAATATAGGAGACTTATGGATGAAAAAATGGGTTCTCCAATCAAAGGGGGTTAAAATAGAAAGGAATTGAATCCATATTTTTGTCATTTGAGAAGGAAAGAGAAATAGTTCTATGATAAGAGCTAGCCTAGGGTAGAATGTGGGAAGAGGGGAGGGATGGCTCAGCTAGGATGGAGCTACTTAGAAGGAAGCGGTTTATCCTAGATACTATATGGATAAGACCAAAACGACAATTAGAACATGTGTAAAATCCATTGGAGGGATTGATATCCACTATATCTAGGGAGGAAATAAGGTCTTAAAGGTGTTCACGACAAGAATCATAGACATAGGAACCCCCCCTTTTTTCCTAGTGATGAATGGTGGTGTTAAAATCCCCTGCAAAAATGAAGTTGTCTAAGGAATCCGCCTAGGATAAATCTATTAAGGTTTACCAACAATCTTGTTTTTCACGATATTGATTGGGAATATAAATATTTATTAATATGTAGTGCTTATTAGTAAGGAGGTGAACCAAATTGACCAAGATCTAGTGTTGGGTAGCTGTACTTTCCTCCATTTGGAACTGCTGCAAATTCCATAATGTATAGAGGCCTCCTAATGCCCCCCTTGAACTAACTTCTAGTCCTATGTTGTTTTTCCAAAATGAGTTACTTTATTGAAGGACAATTGAGTCCTTCATTTTTGTCTCATGGAGTAGTAGGATTTGAATTTTTATTTATTTTATCAATTGTCTCACTGATTCTAATTTATCTTTGTTCCCAAATCCACCAGGTCATCTATTTCCTTTTACATCTTTATTTAAAGTTTTGTCTATATTTGTTTGTAGTTCCAACTCCTTCTCCTTGTCCATTGTTTCCTCTCTCTTTCTACGACTAGATTTCATTCCCACTTTTTTTTTACCAAGATGGTCACTCTTGAGTCTTTACTAGACTCATCTTCTGACTCCCCCTGAGAGTCTTCTTCTAAGATGACTAGTATTCCTGACTTGGGTCGAGATCCCATGCCAAGGATTGAGAGGATTTACTTGCCTAAAGAAACCACGGTATGCATTTTCTTAGGATTTTGAGTGATCTCTATCTCTTGTCCATGATTTTCAACCTCCTCTATCATATTTTTCTGTATTTCCTAAGGGGTTTCATTGGGATCTGAGAGGGATACGAACTTGTTGCTACTTGTCATCGGGGCTCTTCCCTCCCCTTTCAGAAATGGGAGGGGGGTGATCGAGGGTATTGAATATGGCTAGGTAGAAGGGCCCCCTTGAGGCTATTGGGTTCCTAAATTACATGAACCACACTTTTTCTTCTGAGTCTATCGTTTTTCCTACTCTCTTGGTTGCGATTAAATATCTTGGGTTTTGAGGTATCTCTTCACAAAGTGTCCGTAGTCATGACACACCTTACATTTGAAATGGAACATAGTATATCTAATGATTGTAAGGTAAATCATCTAGGGTTAGATGAATGGCTTAAGGCAACCCTTTTTCTAGATCCACCTCCACACAGATACACACACATGCTTGGAGACCTTCTCGTGGTTTGACTCGATCAATTTATCTTCCCAGGGTATTTCCTATGCTTCTAATTGTCTCATCATTCCAAAAGTGGAAAGGAAGGAGGGGGAGATAGACCCAAACCAAGAATGCAGAGGGGATGTTGTTCTCAAGTATGAAGTATGGGTTCCAACGATTGAGGTACATGCCTATGGATTCCATGAAATATGGTCCACTTCTAAAGATGAAATCCCTATCAAATTTGAGTTCAAATAATAAAATCAAGAAACCATTACCACATAAAGAAGATGACACCTTCCCTTTCATGTGAGGTTTCCAGTTCTTCTCGACCCATATGGACACAACCCTCGAAGATGGCCAGATACCCGTGAACTGGCCTATTAGTCCATTTTATACAAATTTGAGAGCCAAGTTCCTATAAGAGGTAGAATGAATGGTGAGCTGTGGAATCTCATCTAACTTGATGAATTTTGATGGGAGTGCCCTTGTGGATCGCTATGCTGATGAAACCAATGCATGAAAAGATTCAATGTTTGAGAGTTGGGGGGGGGAGATAGATCCCCCCCTATAGAGGCCACCACCATGCAAGAGTTATGGCACTACTGCATTTGGGTCAAATTCCGACGGCGCGTTCGACGCAATTGCCACTTTCTATTGTCGGAAGACCGACAAACCTCGGACCCCCTCAAACGTCATTTCACATGACGTCGTTTTTTCGACGACCTAGTTTTCGTCTATATAGCGACGTTTCAAACGTGGCAAGAGAGACGTTGCAAACGTGGCAAGAGAGACATTGCAAACGTGGCAAGACCGACGTTTCAAACGTGGCAAGAGAGAAGTTGCAAACGTGGCAAGACCGATGTTTCAAACGTGGCAAGAGAGACGTTGCAAACATGGCAAGAGAGACGTTACAAATGTGGCAAGACCGACGTTTCAAATGTGGCAAGTGAGACATTGAAAATGTGGCAAGTGAGACGTTTCAGACATGGAAAGAGAGACGCTTCAAAGGTGGCAAGACCGACATTTCAAACGTGGCAAGAGAGATGTTTCAAAGGTGGCAAGAGAGATGTTCTGAAGGTGGCAAGACCGACGGGCCACCGTTTTTGAACATGTGACACCAATGAACATTCATGAATGACAATATTCATAACCCAAAGAACTAAGGACTATACCCAAACAATAAAAAAGAACCAAAAATACTTTAAAAAATATTTCAAGGGATGGCACTAGTATCTAGAATTAAAACATGATCTAAATGTCTTATGAGGACAAGCCCAGGACAATAATTCTTATATTGTTACCCTTTCCATAGGAAGGAAATCATTCAAGTTTGTCACATGTGGAGCTTGGGGACATAATAGATAATTGTATTTCAACATTGCCAGAAAAATGTGGTGTTACATATATGGTCATGATACACATGATGCAAGGGTCTGTCTTAGATTGAAATATTTGAAACATAAAAATTGTAATAGGATTTAGATAAAACACAAGATCGCAAATGACGAGTAGGGGTCGATGATGATTCATAGGGTCGGAAGCAATGGTCCTATGGAAAATATGTATTCAGAGCGACCCAGATCAATGGACGAGACAAAAGGGAGTATTCAAGAAAGTTAAATTTATTGACGGTTCTGATTAAAGAGAATGAATTAGAAGACAAAGCCAGAGATGAGATAA
>ML796534.1:107920-155199 GCA_009831015.1 Picea engelmannii
GTGATAAGAAGAAGCTGCCAAAAACAAGAAGTAGACAGGAAAGGACAAAAAAGAAGAAATGCATGAAAGGGACCGTGGATATGAACAAATATTAGAAATCAAAGGCACTGAGTAGAAGGTTCCTATCACTAATGAGAAGGATATCTCTTTCCAAAAGAGACTTGCTTTTCATAAAACAAGGAAAGATGAGAGCATTGTTTTTTATTCTAGTAGTTTGAACTCTTCTAAAAATTATGGCGTTGATTATATACCTAGCACTAATAATAAGTATCACTTCATATAAATGGTGATGAAGCATGAAGGAGGTCAAGTTGTAATTGAGGAGGTGTTGGAAGTTGTCCCAACCCTTTTTGAAGCGTCGTTATTATAGAAAAATTGTCGCAACATCCGTTAAATGCAACATATTTATAGATTTTATAACGTTGCAATTCCGACGTAAAAAAGTCCTAAGTGACTGTTGGTATTTTGACTTGGTGAACATACTAAGGTGACCATTGGAGGGGAAAACCTAGTTTCCAAAACATCGCAATTGCGACATACATCTTCACAAACGTCGCAATTGCGACATACATCTTCACAAACGTGGCAAGAGCGACGTTCCAGTGGAAAACGTGGCAAGAGAGACGTTCCAGTGGAAAACGTGGCAAGAGCAACGTTAACGTGGCAAGAGAGACGTCAACGTGGCAAGACCGACGTTATCGGGCAACATGATTTTTTTTTTATAAATTTCCTCTATTTTGCGACAATATGAACAATTTTGTCCATAACACCGCAAATAAAACGTTGGAATTTGACCCAAATGCAGTAGTGTGGTTTAGATAAGTTTCAAAAGAATTATAGGCGAGGGGAAAAAAAAAGGCTTAAGGAAACATTAAGAATTCCTAATGTTTTGATTTGGAAAGTGATCCATGTGGATATAGGTGGCTACCCACTTCTATCACCAAAAACCATCCTATACCTTTCTAGTTCTACAACAATTTTGTAGGTATTGAAATTTTGATGCATTTTTTGGGCACTTCCCATCCATTTTTGGCAATGGACACAACTTGGAAATATATGATCACCAAGTTGGCTTGTAACATACCCAATACCCTTTGTTAACTATTGAGGATACATGTACTTCTTGGAATCACAATTTTTTTCATTTCTCTCTTGAAACCAAAAATTTCACCCATCTTATTTACTCTCATATCATTATCCTCATTGTCATATTACCAAGTAATTAAGATATGCATAAATGAAAATCCATGCTTAGGAAGAAAAAATTAATCAATTATAATAACATATGTAGACTCATGCATGCAAATAGAACATCATTCAATTCATAACATTAGCAACATTAAATCAACATAATGCCACATAAACATTAACACTTACCTTTATGGGAATAAACACCATCTGGATACAAGTGAAGGACATTCCACCCAATTGTAGGATCTTTGTTTCCCCTATTATTTTTGCAATAGGGCCACCCTCGAATTGAGGCTATGAGTCCACAAGGAAAAATTGGCCTATGTTTATCTCTATTCCTCTCACACAACCCAATTTTCCCAAAATTCATAGGTTGTAAACTTTTACAAGAATTTCAATCCACTAGCTCTCTTTCCCCTCAACATGCACAACCCAAGGAATGAGATATATTTATTTACCATATATTCCCTCTATCTATCCCACTTCCCTCCAGGGCTCTTGCATAGGTTGGCTAGGAAATGTCTCTGCTTGGAATTCAAGGAATTCTCAGCTGTAATAAAGTTGTCTCAATGGTAATACTTCTCCATACACATGGAATAATTCTCACATAGTATGCATACCATACATACTCCTCTTATTAAAGGTAATAGTGTGGAATGGTCTCTCCCAACAATCCTCAAGGAAGAATCAATGGAAAAATGTCCCCCACATCAACCAAAGTCAATGATTATATTTGCATGTCCCCAACTCTCCACTTGGAAATTCACTCCAAGGTCATAAAGGATAATATATGAGATAAAATAATTAGGTTAAAATGAGATAAATATTTGGGATAAACAATAAAATATTATTATTCACTTTATCCCATCTTGAGCCCCTAAACCCATTTTCATTCCTCTCTCATGGAATCATAGCCCCTCATGTTTTGTCCTTCTTCATCTGTAGCTAGTGATGTATTTTATTATTAATGTAAAATTTAAATATTTACTTTGCTTGGCCCCTCAACCATTCATCATATGCACATATATACATTGCTAATTTGGGGATCAAAGAAGGGGTGTTACATGGCCAATCACATAGAGATTGAAGTAATCTTTGTAATGATCCAAGAAACACCCAAAATGAAAGTCGTATCCAAAAGTTGTTTCCTTTAGGAGTTGATGTATCAACTAGTCTCCTTGAGGCTCACATTCCTTTTGCACCTCATCTCCCAAGGTTAGGGTTTTTTCCACGTAGTGTTTTAGACTTTATGTTAAAGGGAAATTTCAACCTTTTGTAAGGTTNNAATGAGCATACCAAGCACATATCTTTCTAAAGATAAGCTATGGCCATCCTATCTAGTTTGTTTTTCTTACATATTATAGTGTTTTCACTATTTTGTTCATTAATAAAGTTTTTCTTTCAATATATTATTGTGATATTTTCAACATCTCTATGTTATTTCACTTGCTATCGCTATATTCATTTTATTCTCAACATAATTCATATCAATGGTATCAAATAAATCTACTTTTTATTTTTATTTTTTATGAATGTCCCCGATGAGGTCAGGGTATAGGGAGTAGGGCCTCAATTTAATCGAGCTCGGTGAATACTTCCCTCACAGGCCCAAGAAACCTCCCATGGAAAATGAAAACAAAGATGGAGTAGGATATCCTATCAATATCTTTCTTGAGGAATCTCTTGTGCCATAGAGGAACGTGATGATGTATAATTTTTCCTAGATTCTTCAACACCATTCAAGGTACAAATTAAATTTAACATTGCTTTTTTTGAAGGAAAGATAAATATAGATGCTTTGAATAAATGGTTCAATTTTCTAGCGGCTTATTACTCATTTAAAAAAAAAATCAATAGTGAGAAGATCACCTTTGTGCTCCTTAAGTTCCCTCCTTATGTCAAAGATTAGTGGAACACTTATTATGTGCAACATGTTGAAGATGAATTTGAAGCATTGTTGGCACAGGGGCAGACCCAGGGTTCAACGCTCAAGAGCACACCAACAAATCCCTAACTACCAGTCCTTTTGGCAACACCTGCGAAATAGATGAAGTCTCAACTGAGGTAGAGGCAGGGGTGGTTGCAAGACTCAGGTGTCTGCAACCTTAGATGGGACACAGATATGTGATTATCTTTCCTATAGCACACTTCGCATCAATTATTCCTTAATATACATTCATTAATCAACTTCACAGAAGGCACAAAGAATCGCAGTGAATACTTATACTAAGTACTTATCCATAGAAAGATAGGTTAGATTGAACAGATCAAGCACTGAACATCTCATATATTAGATATAATGTTCATTCATTCTTCAACAACAAAAATAATACTAGATCTACTTAACCACATCAAACACTTAGCCAAGAAAGAGATAAATACATAAGAGTGAAGCACAAAACACCATACACATAGTTACCGTGGTTCACCCCCACCCTAGGGCTACGTCCACAAAGTTTTATTTATATTATCTTGGTCAAGTAGTTACAACACAGAGCTTTAATGAACCTTACTTCGCATAGGACAAAAGATATGCGCAACTCGCTAGATCCTTCTTCCTTACTCTTCAACAAAAGACTATAACAATCTGCACTTAGCTCTCCTATATCATGCACAGAGCGCTCTAAGATACATCTAATCACACAGATTCAAATACTAGCACTAAGCTTCCATTCATACATCACATAGATGTACTATATTACTATCTCTCTCTTGTCTTACTATTTATATTTCCTATTTATAGATTACAAAATAGGCCTAAACGTGGGTAAACCCACGGGCTAACATCCCTTTCCTGTTACATCAAACCAAAAACCCTAAAATAGACCCCAAAATAGATCTTGCTTCCTTATTTTCTGCTTCGCATTGTGCTCCTTCCTTGTTAAGTTGTTATAGTCCCAAAAGTGGTCAAGTATGACCAAGTACTCTTCAAATCTTGGTCAAGGGCCAACAAACCCCCAACACTCACCTGTGACTCATCCCGAGTCACTCAGGTCTGATCAATTCCGCTTCGAATTCCTCGAGCTTGGCTCGAGCGGCTTCGACCTGCTGTAGTGCGACAACCTCTTGTTTAGTAAATTCCTAGATTACCATGTCATTGAGCGGTCCTTCCATGTGTTGTTTTGTGGTGATGGCACCCTATTCGAGTTCAACTCCCTAGCTTTCAAGTTCAGCGATAAAGTTGACATGCCTTCTCTTGGAGTGGTTGCAGTCGCTGAGAAATGTCCATTACTTTACTTTGCAGTGTGTGTACTTGTTGTTGGGTTGTGCGTTGCTCTGCGAACCTCTTCATTCTTTCAACTGGGGTCATGGAATTCAGATGCGCTTGTAGCACATCTGCATGCTTCTTTGCTTCTTGGAGTTGTGCCTCCAATGTCTGCAATTTTGGATTCTCTGCAAGGGTTTCATAGGTCTGGGCACTTCTAGTGCTTAGCTTCCTACATTCCGAAGCGAAAGTTTTTAATCGGGCAACTGCGCTTCGAGCAGTGGCCTCTCTTAGATCTCTTATATCTTGGGGTGTTTCAGGCACGGTGCAGAGCTCCAAGTCCATGATGCGTTGTTGAAGTTGCTGGATTACTTCTTCCAGTTGGGTCACCTGTTGCGAAAGACAATCTCCCATCTTCACTTCTATGATTGTCATGGAGTGAAGTGCCTTATGAACTCTTTCTTGTGTTTCAAGTTGCTCTGCTAGCAACTGGTCCTTGCTCTGCTGTAACTGGGCTTTTTCCTCCTCCCATTTCGCTTGTAAGTCAATTTGCTCCTGTGCAACCTTTCTCTGTTTCTCTTCATGTGTGCTCTGTGCTTACGCCAAAGCTTGGGTGGCTTTCACTATGTCTTCTTGAGATCGTCGAAGGTGAGCTTCGACTTTCTCGATGATCTGGCGTAACTGTGTGGGCTCATCACCTGTTTCTGATATTTCCATTGCTATCGGTGCCATAGGAACTGCTTGGCTGGACTGAAGTTCTTGCTGCACTTCTTTAAATTCGCCCGTGATCCGGTGGAATAAATCCTCCTGCTTTGCTTCTTGATTTTCTGCGAGATCCAATGAAAGATCATTCAGTGTGGCAATTAGGAAGTCAAAATCATCTGGGGTAAGCGTAGTCTTAAGCGTGGTCTGGGTGGCCTTAGTTTTCTTTCTGGATGAGGGCCTCGGTGGGGTAGTCTTCCTTTTCTTAGAGGGATCTTCCTCATCCCTATGTGGGGTAACCTCGCCTTTGCTCTGTTCAAATTATGTGCCCCCTAGTTCTTCATCATCACCTCCCTTCGCAGGTGATAGTGAAGTAGTCTTCGTGGATGTGTTGTGGATATCTTGAACTTCCACATCCTTCTTAGGCTTGCGCGGTCCTGGTGTATCTGGCATAGCTTCAGGGCTATCTACATCAGACATCTCTGCGGGATCTGTTGCAACCAGGAGGTCTGCCAACCATTCCTTGGTAATCTCCTTCAGGTCATCTTCTGTTAGCTTGTAATATGACTGGAGTTTTTGTTTGTGCTCGTCTGCGCGTGTCTTGATGTAGGTGAAGTGACGATCTGCGCTGAATTTCATCAAAGGTCGAAACCTATGAAGAGTGTTGGGTGTAATGTGCGGTGTAGACTGAATGGCATTCCTCAACTGAGTGTAGTACGCATGGAAGATGACATTGGACTACCACTGTTTTTTCATGTCGCCGGAATACCACAACGTACAAAACTTTGTGGCCAGAGGTTCGAAGGGTTCGATCTCTAGAAACATGGCTCCCTCGGGTAGTTCCCACTTGATGAAGGCAATGAGTATGAGCAACTAGCTAAAGTGGAACTCATACCCTTGGTCCTGCGCTTGTGTACAGTAAAGCTCTAGCTGATTTACGAGGTATTTCACCCAGTTCATTTGTAGTCCCTCAGCGCACTTCCCTGCGAGGTCAACTACAAATCTGGTCACCTGTGTAGGTCTGTTTTTTCAGACTAACTTACCTGCGATCAGTTGGAAACCAAAGAGCACTGCTGCATTCTCAATGGAGGCTACCTTGTAACCTCACATGCCTTTCTCCAGATCACCATATGTGTCTTTTATTCATTGAGCAAGAGCACGATCTATGGTCTTTCCAGGGTAAAATTCCTGCGGGTCAAGGCCTTGCATGCTTAGCCCAGTGATCCAATTGATCATAATTGGATCCACATTGATGCACTGGTCCAACCATAGGTATCCTCCGTGGTAGTAGGACAAAAAGAGTCGGACAGAGGCATTTACTTCCTGATGCCTCCCGAAATGTGGAATCTTCATGATGTTGAGGAGGGTTGACTACGCAAGGTTATGGGTCCATTGTTGCGGTACAATCTTGGGGTTATTTCCTTTTGTAATAGTCAAATACTTGTGCGGGGATAGCACACTATATTCCTTGCGATATCCAAGGTTAAAATCACTGAATTTCAGGGTGGTGAGCTTCTCCTGGTCAGCATGAACTGTGCGCACCCCTTTCGGGAGGTATGCAGTGACTACAACATAATCGAAGTCTCTAGGTATAGAGTCTTGGTTTACGGGTCCGACTAGTGGTGGGATATATTTAGGTAAGATGCTTGGGATCATCTTCATAGTGGCGAAGTCATTTTCGATCTTAGATCATCTTTTCGAAGGTGGTCGGGATGGTCCTGCTTGGGCAATGGAAGGGGAAGCTGGCAGTGCACCCGAGGATGATGCATGTACACCTGTAGACATTCCGCGTTCTGACATGACTCTCTTAGTAATTAAATCAATTAGAACTTCTTCAACAATTTTCTCAGCAGCGCTGAGGTCGTTCGACATACAAATTTGGGTTAGCGGGCTCAGGTGCAACATGAATTCAAAGATGACAGTGAATAGTAAGGTAATGATCTCAGGGTAAGTAAATCTCAGGGTTCGTGCTTAGATTCTCAGTTGGAAAAAATTATTCTCGGTGCGTGGCACGACATGTTAACTAGGCAATCTCAGCAACGGTCTACTTGCAACAGGCCTGTGGCCTTCATTAACTTCATTCTTATCCGTTCTGGTTCTATCCAACAGTCTAGTGGTAACCCATAACTTATTTCCGATTCATTTGGAGTGGTGGTCGAACAGGTATATCGGTTCCAACGACTATATTGCTTCGTCATGGCGAAGTACTCTCTGTCGTTGTTCTAATATCTCGATGAAGCTCCAATTCTGTAATTCTTCTTGCTGTGAAGTGTCCTCTAGAACCTCTTGTAACCTTACAGTATTAGCCCTCTTCTTTCTTAACTTCCTAGCCTTCTTCCCAGTGAGTTTCGTCTCAGTAATTCTTTTACCATTCTGATGTGTATCTTTTGTGGTCTTAGTTACTTCGCGTTGTGGAAAATATTTCTTATGGTTCCTTGATAATACCTTTTCTGTATCAAAAATAGGTAACTCGATCTTCTGCAGATCCTCAATTGTTCTCTTATCTTCGACACCGGAGGTATTGATATTAAATATTTGCAATCTGCTCTTCTGTTCTTCAATCAAGTGTGCGATCCTTCTAGTCATAAAGTCTTTTAACTCCTGCTTATTTTGTTCCAAAGATTTTTCTTCTTCTCTTCGTCTGGTTTGTTCTCTATCAATCCAAGGTTTTCCTATGAGCATGGTAAATAGGGCAGTGTCTTCAACAAATTTAATGATCTCAAAGTATTCCTCTGTCGAAGTTCCATTGACAGTCATAGGTATCCGAGCGAGCCTTCCACACAGGGTTACTAGATTTCCTCTGAAGAAACTTGTTCCTCCTAAGGAAGGAATCACGACAGGCTTTCTTATAGCCTCCCAAGTTCTTTCTGGCATACTGTTCACTTGCACTTCTTCATCAAGAGTACAGTCAATGTCAAAGTCCCCTATTCTTGCTTCAATTTGCTCCTTTTCTTTGAAGATCTATGATAGCATAACATGTCAGTGGTCATTCAAGGTATCCTTCATCTGTAGCAATATCTTGTCTAATTTTTTCCGGGTTTCTGTTATAGTCTTGGTCTCTTTATCTCTCTCAGGGTTGGCTTGTTCCATATTCAACTTCTCAAGCCTAGCAATCATTCTAGGGAAATCTAATACTTCATGGTCCATAGCCTTACAACAGAGGCAACTAAGTCTTCTCCCAGGTCATTCTCTAGCAAGATGTCCCGGTCGTCTGCAACTATAACAAAGGGTTAATCCTCTCATCCTTTTAGATGTTCCCCAACTCCTTCTGGACTGCGCACCAGAATCATGGTGGCTAGCCTGCAATTTTTTTTTTCTAGGATCCTGCATCCACTTGTTAGTCCAGACATTCTTTCGATGCATAGGTATAACATATCTATCACTATATTTATCAGATCTATTCATATCAAATTTTCTTTCATCTATTAATGCCCTAGTTTTGAAGCTAGGAAAAAATCTATCAAACATACCTAGATCCATGCTTTAGAAACAAAAATAAAATAAAATAAAATAAAATTCACTTATCTTACTTCTGCAGAGCACAAAGCTTCCAGATCTAAGACTTTTAACTATTCTTACCTTTATCAAGGCATAGTGCTGACAGATCTTACCTTTTTCTTGCAGATCTGACCTCTTTCTTCAAAGATCTAACTTCTTTCCTTCAGATCTGACCTCTCTTTCTTCAGATCTGATCTCCTTTCTTGGCACAAATCTTCACAGGTCAAACATAACACTGCGCACTAGGGCAACAGATCTACACACAGAGCTTATTTCACACGAAGCTTCTTCTTCTTCAGTTCCCAACAATCACAGTTCCAGGTCCTGGCAACAGAACCATTTGTTGGCACAGGGGCAGACCCAGGGTTCAACGCTCAAGAGCGCACCAACAAAGCCCTAACTACTGGCCCTTTTGGCAACACCTGTGAAGCAGATGAAGTCTCACCCGAGGTAGAGGCAGGGGTGGTTGCAAGACTCAGGTGTCTGCAACCTTAGCTAGGACACAGATCTATGATTATCTTTCCTATAGCACACTTAGCATCAATTATTCCTTAATATACGTTCATTAATCAACTTCGCAGAAGGCACAAAGAATCGCAGTGAATACTTATAATAAGTACTTATCCACGGAAAGATAGGTTAGATTCAACAGATCAAGCACTGAGCATCTCATATATCATATCTAATGTTCATTCATTCTTCAACAACACAAAGCATACTAGATCTACTTAAGCACTTAGCCAAGAAAGAGATAAATACATAAGACCAAAGAACAAAACACCATACACACAGTTATCGTGGTTCCCCCCACCCTGGGGCTACGTCCACAAAGTATTCTTTATATTATCTTGGTCAAGCAGTTATAGCACAAAGCTTTAATGACCATTACTTTGCACATGACAGAAGATCTGCGCAGCTCTCTAGATCTTTCTTCCTTTCTCTTCAGCAAAAGACTATAACAACATGCACTTAGCTCTCCTATCTCATGCACAGAGCACTCTAAGATACATCCGATCACACAGATTCAAATACTAGCACTAAGCTTCCATTCATACATCACACAGATGTACTATATTACTATCTCTCTCCTATCTTACTATCTATATTTCCTATTTATAGATTACAAAATGGGCCTAAACGTGGGTAAACCCACGGGCTGACATCCCTTTTCCGTTACATCAACCCAAAAACCCTAAAATAGACCCCAAGATAGGTCTTTCTTCCTTATTTTCTGCTTCGCATTGTGCTCCTTCCTTGGCAAGTTGTCGCAGTCCCAAAAGTGGTCAAGTATGATCAAGTACTCTTCAAAACTTTGTCAAGGGCCAACAAGCATTTGAGATAGAAACTTCTTGGGTGGATTTTTTTTTTTCCCTCAAGGAGTAATTGTACCTTGTTGAAAACAACAATGATGAATACATGAGACATACAACTTTGTGCTAGGAGAAATACTATGTAGTGATGGAATACAAGAATACCTTCCATACCTTAGATTCAAAGATAGGTATTAGGGACTTCAAGTGGCACTTGGTTCTAAAATACTACAATGGATTACATAGGTACATCCAAACATAAATGCAGGGTTTCAACATGTATCCATTAGGACCCGCTTACCAGTATGACGTTAAGATCAAGAAAAAGTTTCAACAAAATATTAAGAGAGAGTTTGGGTCTACAATAATCCATAAAAAAATAATGATAAAGTTGACCCTAATTGGTAGAAGAAAGGATAGAGCAAGGGTAACCAACCTTGGGAAAACTAGTCCAAGTTGTATGCAAAGAAAAGTAATGATAATATGAAGGACATTTGAAAGTGGTGTGAGATCCACAAAGGATTTGACACTACACTCATGAATACCATTCCAAACAATCACTGTTTCCAATGAAAGATCGAAATATAATTTTGGATAGGACTTTAATCATTGAAACAGAAGCTACTGTTACCATCACTATTGCAAAGGTCCAACTAAAGGGACCATATGAGAACCTATTCCATGCATAGATGTGGGTGAAGGAGACTCAATTACATTTCATTATTGACATCAATAACTAAAAGATTCTAGTTTCACTAGAGATCATTGAGAAGTTGAAGACATCAATGACATTACACCCCCAAACAAACACTATTGATTGGATCAGCCATGGATGAGACATCCATGCTAGTAATAAATATCCTCCTAGATGACATGATATAGGGGGAGTGGGTGAGATACCACTTGGTTTTTCATCTTACCTATTCTACCTTGTATCGATATGCACCCATAGAACATCTACATAAGGTCATCATCCTTCCATGATATACCCTCATATAGATGACCTTATTTTCATGTTCCTCCTCCATGCATTAGATCCTTCCTATATGTACCTATCGATGAGGTGTATGAGTGTCCTAATGAGATATCTCAACCTTTCCATCCTTGATCATTGAGATTAAGTGCCCCCATAGGTGGGAACCTCTCCTAGGTCCATGTGTGTAGTATAGAAAATTGGCTTAGCTACATATTTACTTCTGTCCTCATTGTACTTAGCTTGTTATCTAAATGAGTAAATACATATATTCCCTAGTTATAAAGCCATGCTTTCTATACTCCATCTACTAAGACAAGTGTATATAATAGTAGTATCTTTTTAACTTGCATGAGTAGAAACATCCCTCCTATTATCACCACAATCACATTTCATAGGTGACCACAATCATATGGTCATGACCCACCAAACTCATCCCCCTCCTTTCGTTTAGATAGGCTACACCCTTGTCAAAGCCTCCTAGTTTTCATCTCTATCCATGTATCTAAAAATATTCTAAAAATCTCATGTATCTTAGAATATTCTTAGGTCCTTGGGATTTATAAATGGTACTTTTGCTACACCCTTACTTAATCAAGGTCTCCATGGCATCATATCCTCCTATAATCCATATCATATCCATGGATTCTTACACCCCTTGGGTACATGCTTATTTTTGGGGTATCCCCTCTTTTCCCTTTATGTTTTTCTTCATGTCGATTCATTGAATTTTATTTTTTCTCTTTTATTTTTTCCCTCCATGAAGGGGCCTCTCTGATTTATTTCTTTTTATGCAAGTTCACTCATATATGAATGATATATCCACTCACTGTCTTGTTGTTTTTATTACAAGGAACCTAATCGTTTCCTTTATTATGGGATATCTTTTCCAAAGAGACAAAGACCTCCACCAAGGATCACTAATTAAACTAAGACAATCCTATGACTAAGTTCTATCAAGATCACCTTTTGGCATCTGAAGTGAATAAGTGATTTTGAATAGATCTTATGAATTGGGATTACATTAAGCATGGATTCAAATTACCCTACTGTGATTAATGAATTTGTGTTTAGATAGATGGAGGGATTTAAGAAAACTTGATACCTTCCATAGCCACATCAATATTCAAGGATCAGTTCTAGTGCTTCATTTCAAATACAAGATTCTTCATACCTCAAGGATCCGATAACATGTAGAATATTCAAAATTCATTAAGGCCTTGGATGATTCCTTTACCTTAAATTCCACTCATGTCACTCTCTTTCCATATTCCATCTTAATTGTATAAAAACTCAATAAAATCTAGCAGATTGGAAATGATGCCCTTGAGCCTTTTTCGCCTCAGCATGAAATATGGCCTCATGTTTTTCCTATTTTTAGATCATCATATCCCTGGGGAATGGAACAAAGAATCCAATGCACTAGTTCATGTCATCTTCAATATATTCTTTCCCCACAACAATGGTAAGGTACCAAGTGTATTATAATAAGAAGAAACATAAATATTACATAAAATACCAACAAAACAACAAAATATAGAGGAAAAAAACACCAACAATTATACTTTTATTGATAAAAATCCAAGTTCACTTGCCTCTTTGAGGGGGAAACCTCCAGCAGAGAAAATATCTATTACAATAATTTGCAAGACACAACTTTCTCATGCCTTATACTCCCATTTATACTAATTCAATCTTTTAAAGAACATTCTAGAGGAAGATATTTCTATAAGTGGAAGTTTCTATAAAATATTCTTACATTAGACTTGGTCACATTATTAAATAGGCCTTATTTACTAATGTCAAAATTTATTACAAGGAAACTATATTATTCTACCTACATGAGGGGTTAGGGAAGTTAATTCCCTAACATGCCATCCCCCTTGAAAAAAAACCTTGTCCTCAAGGCTTGAGATGAGGAAATTGTTGCAGAATGGTGGCCAACTTCCAGGTGGCATCTTATGGTAGTGTATCCTTCCACTGGACTAAAAACTTTGTGATGGTACAATGACAGAGACAGTGCTTGCGCTGGTCCTTGATTTCTTCTGGCTACAACCAAATGGAACCTTCTTCATCCAACTTAGGGAGACTAGATTGAGTCTGGAACTTAGTTCCAATCATTTTCTTTAAGCATTAGACATGAAAACCATGATGGAGCTTAGAGTGAATGTGTAGAGCTAACTGGTAGGCCACATGCCCCACTCACTTGAGAATTGTATAAGGACCATAAAATTTTGGGAAAGTTCCTAATAATGTTGATATTTGAGTGAAGTCTTCTTATAATGTTACATGTGAAGAAACACCCGATCCCTTTTAGAGAATCGACATTCAAAATGAGCATGATCTGCTTGTTGCTTCATGTGATTCTGAGCTAGGACCAAATTTTATTTGAGGGTATGGAGCATGGCCATGTAGACTATAGGATTTTCATCAACCTCCTAAACCTTGGAGACACATGGTATGTATGAGAGAACTGACAATGGCATTTTTCTGTAGACTGCTTTAAATGGAGTCATGCGAGTGGCAATATGGTAAGATGTGTTGTACCACCATTCAACTAGGGGTAGCCACTAAGCTCACTGATTTTCTCTATTGGAAGCAAAAATCCACAAATACATTTCCAAACACTTGTTGACAACTTAAATTTTTCCATTAGTCTGGGGATGATAGGTGGTGCTGAGATGCAATTGGGTTCTGTGGAGCCTAAACAATTCTTGCCAAAAATTGATGGTGAAAGTTGGATCATGGTCAAAGACAATAGAATGAGGTTTTCCATGGAGTTTGAATATATTATCCATAAAATAATGAGCCATCGTGGATGCGGTGAACGAGTGATGAAGACAATATAATGATCAAATTTGGAAAGAAAATCTACTACCACCATGATGAATGACTTATTGCCCGATTTAGGTAATCCAACAATGAAATCGATAGAAATATCTGTCCAAATAGCAGGTGGAATTGAGAGTGGTTAGAGTTTTCCTAGAGCTTTGAAAATTTCTCCCTTATTGTGTTGAAATATATCACATTCAACCACAAAGGTGTGTATGTCCTATTTCATACCTTCCTAGAAAAAGAACGTTTGACTTTTTCATAGGTTTTGGTAGATCCTGAATGTCCAACTGTGGGTGAAGCATGAAACTCATAGAGCATTGTGGATTTAAGGTTTGATTGTTTGCTTAAATACATACAACCTTTATAAAAAAATATCTTCATTGTGCCAAGAGTACCTCAAAGAAACTTGAGGATCCTGTTGCAATTTTTGGATAAGGATAGAGAGTTTGGGGTCTTGCAACCATTCCTGTAGAATGACCTAAAGCTAGTCTGCTACAATGAATGATAGGGAAAAGATGGACCCTTCTTCTTCATGTTTTCTTGAAAGAGAATCAACAATCACATTTTATTTTCCCTTATTGTATATGATCTGTTAATCATATCCAAACTACTTGGTCACCCATTTTTGTTTCTCCAGGGAAGAAATTCTTTGTTCCAGAAAATACTTGAGGATACAATGATAAATTTTAGTTTGGAAGCATTGCCCTAATAGATAAAGATTCTAGAGATCCACTGCATGAAGAACAACCAACATTTCCTTTTCATAGGTTGATTGACCCAAATGTTGCTCCAATAATTGTTTACTAGTGAAAGTCAAAGGTCGACCATCTTGCATGAGGACTTCCCCAATTCCTTTCCTTCATGCATCATATTTTAAGACAAAAGTCTTGGTGAAGTCAGGTAGTGCCATGAAATGATTCATGCACATATCCTCTTTCAGGGATTGGAAGTATTGATCAACTATTGGATTCCAACTGAAAGATGTCTTTTTAAGGAGACCAATGAGAGGAGCTACAATTTTTCCATAATTCTGAACAAACTTATGATAATATCCCATTAAAACTAGGAAACCACACAAGATTTTAAGGGTTTTAGGGTGAGGCTAATCCTTCATAGCTTCAATTTTCTTAGGATCCATCCGTACACCATCCTTACCGATAATATGACCCAGGTATTCAACTTCATAGGCTCCAAATGAACATTTAGACTATTTGAGAATTTTTTTTTTTCTTAGACAATAGATGGAGAAATTGATCCACATGGGTGAGATAGGCTTGCCAAGTTTTACTACAGATGAGAATATCATTAAACAAGACTAAGAAAAAATGATGAAGGAAAGGACGAAAGACATGATTCATGAGACTTTGAAAAGTGGAGGGGGGAATTATAAAGTCTAAAGGGCATGACCAAGAACTCATAGTGGCCCTCATGAGTTCTAAATGAAGTCTTGGGAATGTATTCCTCTTTCATATGTATATGGTGGTAGCCAGAATGGAGATCAGGTTTGGTAAAGTACTGATCACCACTCAATTTATCCAAAAGGTCATCAATGATAGGAATGGTAAATTTTTCTTTGAATGTGAGTTTGTTGAAGGTGTGAAAATCATGACACATGCTCCAAGTGCCTTGTTTATTGAGTACCATGACTGCAAGGGAGAAATAGGGGTTAGTAATAGGATGCATAACACCCGGTTCTAGCAACTCTTGAACAATTTTCCCAATTTCATTTTTCTCGGTAAATGGATAAAGATAAGGGTGAACATTGGGAGGGAGACTTCCCAGTACTAGAGGAATGGAATGATCATGTATGTTGCGGGAAGGGGGAAGTCCACGGGGAGTGTTAAAAAAAACTTGGTGTTGGGAGAGTATAGATTGGAGGTTGGGATGCACCGATGGTTTCTAAACTTATTGAATGGAATTGAGTTGGACAATAATGCCAAAATGACCTTTTTTGTGTACTTTTCCATGCGGTGGGAACTGATGATATCAAGAGAGCCTGTTGCGATGCCTTTGAAATTATATTACTATCCCTCCTATTGGAATTGCACGGTTAAGTATTTAAAATCCATGTTGATGGGGCCAAGAGTGCATAACCATTCAACACTAAGAACAATGTTGCAAGCGCCCATGTCGATAGAAAACAAATGAGATTTCAGGTGGTACTGACCAATTTGTCGGTGCACATTTTCACAAGGCCCCCCACATTTCATGGAATCACTATTGGCAATCATGATTTAAATTTTTTTGACTGCACAAATACAACAATTGATTTCTTGGGCAATGTGGGGATGAATAAATTTATGGGTGCTACAAGTGTCAACTAGGATGATGACTTTCCTATGCTTAATGTAGCCAATCAACTTAAGGGTTTGGGGATAAGAGAAGCCAATGAGGGTGTTCTCTAAAATCAGTGGTTCAACTTCTGGAGGATCAGAAGGTGGAGTATGATCATATGCTTGGGGTGTCTCTTCAATAGGGGAAACATCAACATCCTCATCAAAAACATCCTCAGAAATGACCATAAATTTTTTATGTTATTTACACGTGCCGTAGAAAATATTTATCATCACAATTATAAAAAAGACCCTTGAGTTGGTGTTCAACAATTTCTACCTGAGTTAATTTATGAATCTTGAGAAAAGTGGCCTAAGGGTTAGGACTAATGGGTCTAGGGATAAAAATACAAGATGGTTTTCTGCTATGTGAAGAGATGACCTGTTGTGCCTCCTTGGCACGTTTAGTATCTTCCATCCAAGTCTGGGGTGAGCCATTAGGACCTAGGCTCAGATTTCATCCTTTAGGCCACCGATAAAACATTCCATGAGGAAGGCATTTGGAATTCCCTCTGTTCTAAAATCTAAGTGCTCAAAGGTGACTATAAAGTCTTCCACTATGCCATACTATTTCAACATGGTCAAATGAACCAAATGGTGTGTATTAGTGTCAAAGCATTAATAAATCTTGGCCACAAAATGTGTCCAAGCAACATACCCTTGGCGTGAATTCTTATGCCATTTCAGCCATTGACAATGTTCAACATACATATAGAGGAGACCATAATGAAATTTGGCCAATTTATCAGTGATGCCATGCAAGGATAAATAATGCTCCATTTGAGTGTCCCAGCTCGTGGGACTTGAGCCATCAAATTCTTTCACCTTGAATCTGGGAGGATGCATTTCATGATGAAGGTGATTGAAATGAGGCTTTTGGAAATGGGAAGAGTCAATGTCTTCTTGATAGGAAGATTGTTCAAATGAGGGGTTCATGTATCGACTTGATAATTTTTCAAGTGTGTCTTTGATGGTGTCATATTGGTCCTTGAGAGTATCAAGGGAGGAATTGAGGGAGACAATGTTGAAATTGATGTCCGTGGTGTCCTTCTTATTCTAGGTGTTGTCTGCAATCAAGGCAATGAGTTCTTGGTTGCGGGTGAGAGCCATTTTTGACTAATAAAAAATGGGTAGACGGGTCCACAAAAAACAAGGATTGAAAATGAGGGGTATCACGACAGATAGGGCGAAGAGAGGAAGCCAATGTGATGGGTGGAAAATAAGGGTGCCGAGAAGGGTGGGTGGGTCCATAGAAACAAATTCTTACAAGTGATAGGTACCACAAAAATCAGGGAGAAGATAAGAATCCAATGGGTCAGGTACCGATGAGACCACTATACTTTGTTTTTACTCCCGTGGAGTTATAATTCAGCCTGAAGAATACTGTGGTGACAAAAAAAATTTAACAGGGAAATTGTGTAGGAATTTCACAACCAGGATGCAGGATGCAAGGTTGCATGAAAAAATATCCCTTATGATCCTTTTTTGTTCTGTTCCATTCCCAAGGTTTAGTGTATATAGGGTTCCTATAGATAAGGGTTTTCCCTATGCTATAACTCTCTTATATACGTGCGAGGTCTAATAGTAGTACTTGACCCAATATCTTAGGGAACCAACTAAGGTGACTCGACCATACCCTTAGTTGTACTACCCAATTACCCATGTACCAGGGAATATCTTCCTGAGTACTATTCTCAGTGTCACCATAACAATCTTGTGACCGATCGATTGATTTAGAGATAGTTTCAAGAGACCTAGGGGACTCTTTATATACCTAACGATATGTGGGAGTAATGGCCATGTACATATTTTATTTGATGAGATACTACTTGAAGGGGTACCAATAGGGTTATAGAGGTTTCCAACAAGGTGAAACGTTTGTATCAAGTAACCCCATAAAACCATTTTTATTTCCTGCGTATAGTCTTCCCTAGCCACAGTTTTCCCTGTTGAATGATAGATCTTTGTGCTTTAAAGACATCGACAATACATGTCTCTACCTTGAAAAAAAATTCCCACAATTTATGCAGAAGAAAGTGTTCTGATACCACTTGTAAGGTACCGAGTGTATTATAATAAGAATAAACAAAAATATTAAGAAAAATACTAGTGGAACAACAAAATATAGAGAATAACAACACCAACAATGATACATTTGTTGATAGAAATTCAAGTTCACTTACCTCTTCGAGGGGGAAACCTCCAATAGAGCAAAGTTCTATTACAATAATTCTCAAGACAATAATTTCTCATGCCTTCTACTCCTATTTATACTAATTCTATCTTCTAAAGTACATTCTAGAGGAAGATCTTTCTAGAAGCAGAAGCTTCTATTAAGTCTTCTTACATTATAATTATTCACATTATTAACTAGGCCTTATTTACTAATGTTTGCCTTTATTACATGGAAAATATATTATTCTATCTATGTGAGGGGTTAGGGAAGTTAGGTCCCTAACAACAATTCTCTACCGACATCCAGGTAAGTCTAGGTATTATCAAACCTCCCACTAGTTGAACCTTCTTAGGATGGTTAGTGGTGGTGTTGACCCTTGAAAAATTCCACAATAGGTGGTTTTACAATTTGAATGAACTCTTGTAACTTAAGAGACCTTTGTGGGGTTAGTTTAGAGAGTTTAAGGTGGTCACACTTACTACTTCCTACCTTAAGAAATATATTCCATATCTTACTTTCACATATAATTTTAATTATGTTGGATGTTTGGCACCCAACTCAAGGCATGGTACAAACATCCTTCTCAGGAATTCATGAGCTTCTCATACCTCCCTTAGGACCTCCGTTGTAGGAAATTATAAGTATCTTCCTCTCACCCTTGTTCTCACTAATGATTATGTAGTTTTTTTTCTATTATTATCACAACCTTACTCATGCTTTATTACATGTTCTAGTTGTTTTTCACTAATATCATAGTTAGAGCTTTATTATTTCTAATCTCATAATTTAGTTATCGTATGACCTACATGGTCATTAGATCCATTTCTCACTATCTAATATATTCATTACATTTTCATGGTTCAATGGATATATTTATTGCATAGTAGTTAATACTGCTTGCTCCCATATCATGATATTATTGCATGCCTTGCATATTATGCTTCTCATATCTTTCTTTTCCTCCCTAGTCTTAAACATACTTGAATCAAATTCCTTGCGTAAGTGTGTTGTAGTTTCTCTCTTTTCACTGATGATTAGGGCATGGGGTCTCCATGCAAGGGTCAATAATTTAAGTGAAGTAAAAAAATGGAAACTACCCCCTCACCATATCTGGACATTATCTCACACTACACACACTAGTGGGCCAACTCCCATTCATCATCACTTTGCTATTATTGCCACTCTTCTTTTCACTTTATCTTATTTTTCTTTGCTTTCTTCTCTCCTTCTTTGCAACTCGCTATTATTTCTCATCTCATGGATAATAGCTCTTGCAAGGGGGGGAAATGAAACATATGAGATTCACATTTGAGTACTCACACATGTCTACCCAACGAGAGGTATGATGTGTGGTCCACTATTGTGTTGCATTCATGTGTGAATGATCCGAAATCGGATCCAGAAGCCTAATAGGGCTTGAAAAATGCTCAAAAATGAAAGTGCCCGGAACACGACGAAACCTATGCCATTGCGTCTGTCTCGTCTTCCTAATTCCGGTGGTATATTTACTTTGTCAAACAGAGTCCGTATGGAGAAGATATCGCATTCTGTCCGAAAAGTCAAACAGGCAAAAAATTTTGCTGACTGTGCAGTCCGTATAGTCCGTACGGATGCTGACGTGGCATGTCCATACGCTGACGTAGCAGGTCTGTACAGGTGACACATGGCAGGTCCATACAGGCGACACATGGCAGCCTCAGGGAGTGACACGTGGCAAGCAGATTTGGACTTTTGGGCATACAGTTGGGCCAATCCCAAGGTGACACGTGTCACCACTGAAAGGGTGACACGTGGCATGGGTGACGTCAACAGGATGACGTGGCAAGATGACTGGACAGTACGACGAGTGACATGGCAAGGTGACTAGACAGTACGGAAGCTGACGCGATGAATTGATGTGGCAGTACGGATCTGCACGTGGACCAATAGACGATTGGCACGTAGCAAGTTTGGGTTGGTTGTAAAGGTGCCACGTGGCCCAGTCAAGGGCTGCCACGTGGCACCTCGTAATTGGCTGTCAGTTTTTGGTGTAAAAGTTATGGTTTGGATTGGATTCGAACCGGTGACCTCCTCCACCGGCGTAAGGTTTAACAATGGCCGCCCTACCAACGAGCCATTCATTGGTTCTTATTTGTTAAATGGATTCAACGATATTTAAGTTTGTTGATTGTTTAAAACGGAAAAGGGGTCGGGTCGGGGCTTAGCCCCGACCCGTGGTTTTATTATATATTGCATATAACCATAGTGTAAACTATATGTGTACGGTTAAACAGTTATACCCGTGAGGTCCGTGGCCCTATGGGCATATGGAATATGTCATGCGACCGGGTGCTAGTGCGCGAAAGGGCAGGGCCAGCGCATAGCCCAAGGGCTAGCGCTTGGCCATATGGAGCCATGCGACCATGCAAAGGGGGCGCGTGCCCAAGGCTAAGGGGCTAGGCCCGATTTATATTTATAAAGTGGGTTTTCTAACCACTTTTTGGGTTTTAATTATTGTTTAGCCCATTTTTAATTGTAATTAAGCTTTGTTAATGGTTTTTGGGAGTTATTGGGTAGTTTTGGAGCCTAACTTCTTGGAGGAAGTTGGAGATGAGAAACTACCTTCCCAGCTATATAACCCAGGCCTGCTTGAGGCCAAGGGGACAACATTGAGGGCATTCAGAGCAGAATGATGCTGAGGAGAAGCCAAGCCAAAGACATTTTGAGGCAGAGAAACTTTTGAGGAGGAGACGTTGTCGGACCATTTCTAGGAGCTCCAGATATCCGTTTTACGTGTCGTTTTCTTTGTTGGGTTCTAGAGATCTGGACGAACATAACCAGATCAGTCTTGTATCCATTTGGCATTGCAACGATGTACTTTTGAGCATTTGAACAGAAATAAAGAAGCCTCCCCCACAGAGAAAAGGCCCGGAGACGTAGGCAAAGTTGTGCCGAACTCCGTTATCAATCTACATGTTATGGTTTGTTGTCCTTTATTGCATTTCAGATCTGCACATATGCATATGGTTGTTATAATTCCTCTTCTTTCCTCATTCTTCACTAAGTTTTCTCAAATGGTTAATTAACGCATGCAAAATTAAAACTCAACCATAAGTCATTGAAAAATCCTGACAGATCAAGTGGTATCAGAGCTAGTTGACGTTTGGATTTGAGTTTTGCATGTTAGCCAGGGAAGAGCTCATCTCAAGGAAGAAAATGGCATCTACAGGAGGACGTTCTCAAAATGAGAAGGAGTTAAGAGATTCGGTGTTTTCCATGGATGAGATGGTGAAGGTGTTGTATGAAGACTACTTGGAACGAAAGAGCACGGTTCAAGTGAAAGATTCAAAGAACAACAAAGGAAAAGAAGGATTGAAGGAAGTTCTTTCTACATCTGTTTCAGAAAACATATCTGAGGTATGCAGTGAAGGTTCCTCATCAAATTTTCCTCATTCTCATCAAGTTGGTTTTGGTGCATTCAAAAAACATACAAAAGGTGTAGTTTTGAGAATACTAACCAAGATGGGTTATGAAGAAGGAAAGGGCCTTGGATGTAGAGGTCAAGGCATTGTAAATCCTATTGAGGTTGAGGAAAGGCCTCGATACTTAGGATTGGGATATGGCAAAGGGGACCTTGGAGAGTCTTCCAAGATAGGTTCCAAAACTTCAGAAGCAAGTAATGCTTCAAATGGCCAACTTAAGACATTGCGAGAACACTTCACAAAAGGAAATGGCGCATCACTTCAGGTTTGTGGTAGTGAATGCAAGTCGTCTCCGAAGAAAATTGAAGATCAGCATGGAATGTATAATGGTCATGTTTTTATTAATTCTCCTTTTGATTATAACACGCATAATCAAGTAAACCGAAACTTGTGGAATCTTTATCCATGTACTTATTGTCATTCACCTAAGCATTGTGTTGCCAAGTGTTGGAAGAGACAAACTTTGTACAGGAAACCTATGTCGAACAGGAAGGAAACATGACATAAAGGCTCAAGTCCACAATGAAAGAAAGAGAAGGGTAAACAGGTCTGGATGCCAAAAACTCATTGCACGTTTTGCAACAAGAGTGGACATCAAAAGGCTAGTTGTTGGAAGCTTAATCCGGAGCTTCGTCCAAGGAAGGACAAAAGTATTTTGCATGTACTCACGAAGGAGGACGGATTACCAGTGAAGCAAGAGGAACATCGTGAAGGAAAGAAACCAGTCACTTGGTTATGCCAGAAGTGGATGTCTCAACTTCATTGTATTTTGCTTCCATTAATGTAATCATTTTGGTTGGAGACAAAGAGCAAGCCGGGTGGCCTATCCCGAGCTTTTTGATTGGTCAGTAACCTTTTGGGGACCAAAAGGTCTTATTGTGGGGAGGTGTGATCTGAAATCGGATCCAGAAGCCTGATAGGGATTGAAAAATGCTCAAAAATGAAAGTGCTCGGAACGCGACGAAACCTATTCCATTGCATCCGTCTCATATTCCTGATTCTGGTGGTATATTTACTTTGTCAAACAGAGTCCGTATGGAGAAGATATCGCATTCTGTCTGAATAGTCAAACAGGCAAAAAAAATTGCTGACTGTGTAGTCCGTACAGTCCATACGGACGCTGACGTGGCATGTCCGTACGCTGACGTAGCAGGTTCGTACAAGCGACACATGGCAAGTCTGTACAACAGACACGTGGTAGTCTTAGGGAGTGACACGTGGCAGGCAGATTTGGACTTTTGGGCATACAGTTGGGCCAATCCCAAGGTGACACGTGTCACCACTGAAAGGGTGACACGTGGCATGGGTGACGTCAACAGGCTGACGTGGAAAGATGACTGGACAGTATGGTGAGTGACGTGGCAAGGTGACTGGACAGTATGGAAGCTGACACGACGAATTGATGTGGCAGTACGGCTCTGCACGTGGACCAATAGACGACTGACGCGTGGCAAGTTTGGGTTGGTTGTAAAGGTGCCACGTGGACCAGTCAAGGGCTGCCACGTGGCACCCCGTAATTGGCTGTCGGTTTTTGGTGTAAAATTTATGGTTTGGACCGGATTCGAACCAGTGACCTCCTCCACCGGCGTAAGGTTTAACAATGGCCTCCCTACCAACGAGCCATTCATTGGTTCTTATTTGTTAAATGGATTCAACGATATTTAAGTTTGTTGATTGTTTAAAACGGAAATGGGGTCGGGCCGAGGCTTAGCCCCGACCCGTGGTTTTATTATATATTGCATATAACCATAGTGTAAACTATATGCGCACGGTTAAACAATTATACCCATGAGGCCCGTGGCCCTATGGGCGTATGGAATATGTCATGCGACCGGGTGCTAGCGCGCGAAAGGGCAGGGCCAGCGCATAGCCCAAGGGCTAACGCTTGACCATATGGAGCCATGCGACCATGCAAAGGGGGCGCACGCCCAAGGCTAAGGGGCTAGGCCCGATTTATAGTTATAAAGTGGGTTTTCTAACCACTTTTTGGGTTTTAATTATTGTTTAGCCCATTTTTAATTGTAATTAAGCTTTGTTAATGGTTTTTGGGAGTTATTGGGTAGTTTTGGAGCCTAACTTCTTGGAGGAAGTTGGAGATGAGAAACTACCTTTCCAGCTATATAACCCATGCCTGTTTGAGGCCAAGGGGACAACATTGAGGGCATTCAGAGCAAAATGATGCTGAGGAGAAGCCAAGCCAAAGACATTTTGAGGCAGAGAAGGTTTTGAGGAGGAGACGTTGTCAGACCATTTCTGGGAGATCTGGACGTCCGTTTTGCGTGCCGTTTTCTTTGCTGGGTTCTAGAGATCTGAACGAACATGACCGGATCAATATTGTATCCATTTGGCATTGTAGCAATGTAATTTTGAGAATTTGAACAGAAATAAAGAAGCCTCCCCCATAGAGAAAAGGCCCGATGACGTAGGCAAAGTTGTGCCGAACTCCGTTATCAATCTGCGTGTTATGGTTTGCTGTCCTTTATTGCATTTCAGATCTGCACATATGCATATGGCTGTTATAATTCCTCTTCTTTCCTCATTCTTCACTAAGTTTTCTCAAATGGTTAATTAACGCATGCAAAATTAAAACTCAACCATAAGTCATTGAAAAATCCTGACGGATCAGTGAACCACCCAATGATGATGTTATATCTATCAATGATGATTCTCTTATGTGATGGACCACCTTCCTATAGTTTTCCTCACCTCAACCTAGATGTATGACCTCTTAGGGAATTCTAGACCCTTGGATGCCTTCTCTTTCTTGGTATCTAGCCCCTAGTCATTATTTTAGTTTGTTTCCATCCCCAAGGAACTCATTTAGGGTATTTCCTAACTTGATGGGTTTGATTAGGGGTGAAAACCCCCCTTTGAGTCCATAATAATGTAGGACACTTCATTGTGGGTCCATGATATCCCAAATATATTTTGGGTTGTGTTGTTCCCTCACATCACCCTCCCTAATTTCTTCACTTGCCTCTTCCCCAAGAGAAGAAATCCCCCCCCCTCCCACTAATATTTTCTACTGAACATCCTTTAGGACTCTCTCGTTCAAATGGAAAAACCCAAGTTTTTCTGCCCATTCTCCCTAATTTACCATTTGAAGTTTTATTCAGATCACTATGACCCACTGACACACAAATATTTATTGTCGACAAAGTTCACGAGATTAGCGCCGACATCGGAGATGTTTGCATGATTGTCTCTGATGCACACAACCTTACACTGATGTACTTCCTCTTAGCTTCACCATACATCACGTATTGGAAAATTTTCTTCCTCTCTCTTTGATGCACTGCTTGTTGATGAGTTTTCCCTATTCTTCCACAAAAGGATGTCGACCCCTCATCAACACTGAATGTATCAATAGTGATCTTCTTCCTCTCACCAACATCAATATTGACAACAAGATGTGCCTTCCTCTTGAAACCTATCCTATTATTCTCCAACTGATATCCTTCTCTCTGCGCCCATCTGTCAAGCTCCTGTCATTTCCAATGATCAAGATTTTTATGCCTGACTAGATAGCTGAACACCGATTGCCTACCTCACCTGACCTACTTCAACTTGCTTAATTTGCGCTTCTTGATTTTATGACTAACCATGATCATGAAAGTGTCTTATATCAATAGGTGGGTTAACTGAAACATCTATAATACTTGTGTGGGCTCCAAATTTCATTTTAGAAGAAAATTGGTCCTCCCAACTCACAAATAGTGTCGAGTGCTCCGAATGTCAGTTGGTTATTTTCACAAATTTATATTTCTCTTCCACTGACATGTTACCTTAGGTCCAATAGATGAATCAAGAGCCTAAACAACACAAATGACATAGGAACTCACAAAATTAAATTTGGGAAAAACTACAACAAGAACGAGACTCAAACTTTCATTAAAAAATTCCTTTGAGTGCAATTTTTCGGTGTTCATCAAAGTGTACTTTTCATCACTAAAACATGCCATCTGTATGAATCTCACGATTATGATTCCAAATCAAAATTTGAATCCAATAAGTTCTAAAATGATCGCTAGAAAATTCTCACCCAAAGTAGCCTCGTCGACCATGACACTGATAGAATGTTTGAATGGCATGGTAAGTTATCTCGTTGGAAGTATCTCCCAACCCTCTTTGTAGTTTAAAAAGAGACACTCCAATCGGAGAAACTTCACCGACTCACCGGAAAATTTTTGAGCACTAACGCCAAACCCACCCGGAGGAGTTGAGAGGGGGATCTCTGGTACAACCAGAGCACATGTGAACAACTTTCTAAAGAGCTTTGTGTACAACCAGAGCACACAGAGTTGATAGGAAGAGCTCCAATTCATACAAGAAACAATAAGAATAATTATGTTGATGAACCCAACAACCGTATGGTCTATGTGAAAAATAATCAGAAAATGATTCCTTTATTTCTGTCCAATTATACAAACCAGAATTTACATCCTCAAATCCCTTAAGATAAAAGGGGAGGCAACTATATGGAGTGAGACATAATTTTCTGATAATTTCTGATGACTGTGGAGCTAGATGGTGTAATTTATTCATTGGGTGGTTATCAATACTTGAAGACTGTTGAGCAGATAGATCCACACCAGGGTTCTTATACAAGTATATCATCAATGATCAGTCCATGAGGAGGCATGTTTGTTGCTTCCTTCAATGGGAAGATTTATGCCCTTGAAAGTTTTAATGGTCAAAGTTTCTTAAATAATGTAGAGGTTTTTGATCTATGAGCTAATAAGTGGGAAGAAGTAGTTCTAATGAGATTACAACGAGCTCATGGAGCAACACTATAGACTTGTGAGCAACCCGACCAAACACACCTAGCACCAGAGTAGTTTTTGACTTTCTTGCAGAAACAACAGTTAGTGACTTTCTTTCCGAAACATGAGTTTGTGCTTTTCTTGTCGAAACAAGAATTTTCTTGTTGAAACAAGAACATGACCCTATCAAACTGCCTTTTGTATTTTGGCCATAGTGTTTTATTCGAATGCCCTTTTTGCACATTCCTTATACCGTTGGAAGGGAACACAACACATCAATCGTGAGTAGAGGAACCAAGAATCGAATTCAGGGAAGCTTATATGGAATTTCAATTAATTAATGTTTCAGTTCTATGGGTTCGAAATCTTGGTTTTAGTATTTTATTTTGAGATTACTCTGATTTCACTCATCTATTGCATGTTGAATGGTGCCATGTACCAATACCAAAGGGAGCTCATACTCAACATCCTCACAATGTGATCTACAACCAAGGACGATAGAGCAACAACAACAACAACACTTGTCACAAGAGTGAAGGGAATCAAAATCAAATGACTAAAGAGGGAGTATGAATCCTATGATGATTGAATCTCCCAATGTCCAAGCCAGTCATTATGGTGGGTGAGGTGCACTATAGCCAAAATCTATGATGGCCCACTAGCGCTAAAAGACAAATCCAAAATGTAACGGCTATATTTGTTCTCTCATCATTACAAAGAGAATAAAGACAAATGTTGGTAAATGAAAGGTCATGGAGGGAAGGAAGAAGGCCAAGAGTCAAGTATAACTTCAATAAATACAAGGATTGTATCCAAGTAAAGGGGATTTTTGGCTCTTCAATCATTGTACATTTTCTTAACTATTTTGGAGAATCAAGTGTTAACTAAAATTTAGAAGCCTTCCTTGAATCTTTCGTGTACTATTACATAAAATTTTAATAAGGAGAAGCTTGTTTGGTCCAAGCTATTTGTAGAAAATCTCTGATTCTTGTGTTGGATGTATTGTGGACTATTCCTTTGTGTTTTGTTAAGCACTTGGGTTGTGTAAGGAAGTACTTCATATTGTAGTCTAATCTTATGCATGATGGATACATTATTATTTTTGTTCTTCGGATAATGTTTGTCTAAATTTGTAGGTGTAGAACCGTAAATGATTGTTTAAATTCTAGACTATTTTGTATTTGTAGTTGTATATTCATATTGTCATCTCTGCTTCGTGAGAACTATTGCCTGGACCCTTGACAGGAGCATGGTTGGTTCTATGTTTTATTTTTGGTTACCTTAGTTTCGTTCGGACACATGATTCTTAGATTAGCTGCATTTCATTCTTCAACTTACGAAACCTTCATGGGTGGACCGAGACACAACCTATAAAATACAAACCAAAAATGGTTGCTAGGCCAGAATCTGGATGGGTTCCCTATTCCAAATGGTGAGAGATCTAATTGGGACTTCTTATTGGGGGTAATCCCTGTTGTTGACTAAGGGAAATTTTTCCCGCGTCAACAAGTTGCTATTAATGGAAACTTTTGAAACCCTACCAAGTCTCTTGGTGAAAAGTGTATTGCAATTTCCTACGAGGGTACCGCATATTGTGGTCTACAAAATGTGTAACAAAGATGAAATCTGGGCCTTAAAACATGTGGCATGGTCTTGACAAAACCATGGTACTAAGTTAACACATCTAGTACAACTGTTTTATATGATTCAAACCCTCCAATGACTTACCTAACCTACACCTATGATTTGATCTCATTTCATTGTCTACTTATACCATTCAATTCCTCTTTGTAACTGTTCTTGGGATTTTTTGGAACTCTTTTGGAAACCTATCTCAAAAACCCTACTTTGCAGGTACATACTGAAGTAAGCAACAAATCATGGTCTTCCATCTCTTTCATGCTCTTGGTATGCATTCAGTTATCATATCCAACACCTCTACAAGGACCTCTTGTGACTAGCTTGGATACAACCTTGTGTAACACCCCTCTCAATGTTAACCTTTCAAAGTATACCATTGTGAAAATCACGTAATCAAATTAACCTTCATAAAATGTGCAAACTGACTATTTTATTTTTATTTTTATGTATGCCCAACAACTCTAATTGATACTAAGGGTGCCATGTTTCATCATACCCCTCAAGAATTACCTTTTAGTAAGTACCAAGGGTTCCATGTTCATGTATGTGCTTCAAGCATCTAACTTTCTTTGGTGGGGGATGTAGTATAACAATTGAGACCATGCTAACTCAAATTGTTACTATCTTGTTGAGAGATTGATAGTTATTGAGGAATACATATGCCACCTTATTTCACTCCCCTTAGATAAACCTCATGAGTGACTGAATCTACAACATATCCTCATGACAACACGAAAACTATTGGTAAAAGTATCATGAGTTTTTCAACGTGGAACACATAAAATGAGTACTGGTAGGTTTGGAATATGGATTTTTTTCTTCCTCTCCCGGTGATTCCATGTACACTTCCATACAACCCCAATACTCATGTGTGGGTTAATTGCAAAGCATGCTCCATGTTCTTGTACACCCCCTCTTCAGGAAACTTAGTCCCAAAGTTTTAAAACAAACATGGAAACTATTGAGGCATCTCACTTGCATCCTCCCAAGTAGTTGAGTTGGGACTATAACTATCCCATTGGACCTTTATTTCATCTACCAAATGATGGCAAAGTTGTCAAGTGCACCGATCCAGAATGTAGATTGGTTTGGCTCTCGAGGCCCCCTCGCCCAACATTTGCAAATGAATAAACTCAGTAACATGATAAGGGTATAAAATATAATGACACAAAACATATACATGAAAAAAATCATGCATATGATCTAGTGATGATGGCAATTCAAGATGATAAGCAATCAATCCCTTTTTTTTCAAGAATTTTAAATGGTCCCACATACTGTGGAAACAACTTAGTTGATTTTCTAAATTCAATGGAGATATTTTGCAATATAACACATAAAAATACCTTATCCCCAACTTTGTAACTTATATTGAATCTATGAAAATTCATATAACTCTTTTTTCTATCTTGTGATTCTTTTAACCTTCCTTCAATTATTTTCATTTGTTCTTCCATCTCTTAGATTATTTCTGGTCCAACCTGGACTCTATCCTCTAGCCTATCTCAACTAAGAGGTGTCCTACATGGTCTAATATACAAAAATTCAAATGGTGCCATCTTAATCGAGCTTTGATCACTGTTATTATATGAAAATTATATAGTAAGTAAACATTCTTCCAAACAATTCTATTGATCCATTACATACATGTGCAACACGTCTTCTAATATCTAATTTATTCTCTCAATCTATCCATCAATTTTTTGATGGTACGTTGTACTAAAATTAAGTTGCATTCCAAATGATTCTTGAAAATTTGTCCAAAATCTTCTTGAAACATTGACCCTCTATAAAAAAATTATCTTCTTTGGAATTCCATGCAACCTCACTATCTCATTGATAAATACTCTTATGATCTTTAGTGCTTGATACATATTATTTACTGGTATAAAATGCACACTTTGAGTCAAGATGTCTATACGTACAAATACAAAATCATGTATTCTCAATGTCTTAGGTAATCCTACTTTAAAATCCATCAAAATAGCTTCCCTTTTCGATTTGAGTATTACACGTGGTTGCAATAATCTTTCTAGGCATTGATGCTTAACCTTCACTTATTGGCACTCAAGGAATATAACTACATAATTAATTATATAACACTTCATTCCATTCCAAAAGAATAGTGTTTTCAAATCCACATTCATTTTCTTTACTCTTGGATGAACCATATAAACTACTTAATGGGCTTCTCTTAAGATTAAGTTTAGAATCTCAGATATCTCCTTCACATTTCAAATTTTTCATCACTTCACTTTTTAATTCCAACTTAATGTCTTTATAACATTCATCTTCTAATTGTAATTTCAATATCTTTTCTCACAAATTTCTCTTCAATGAAAAACTCGAGAAAATATATGGACTGCGACTTAAATCATCTTCCACTCTATTTCTTGTTCCCTTAATGTATGGTATATCAGAATGATACTCACTCAATAATTCTTACCACGTCTTTTGTCTAGCATTCAAGTTACTTTTCATAAATATGTGTTGAATTTCATGATGATTAGTCTTCAATTCAATTTTCATTTCAACTAAGAAATGTCTCTAAATTCTTAATACATTCTACCTTCTTCCATTAGTACTCCTCCCAATCCTTCTTTCAAAGTGTATGTACATACCATAAAATATTGATCCATATCCAATACCTTTAATATATTAGCCATCACCAATATTTCTTTAAGTTTTTAAAATGCTTCCTCACATCACTTTGTCCACAAAAAATTCTTATTCTTCTTCTATAATTCACTAGTAGGATTTGAAATCTTCAAAAAACCTTCCAAAAACTTTCTATCATATCTACCCAAACCCATAAAGCTACATAATTCGTGTACACTAGTAGGTGCCAACCATTCCATAATAACCTCTATCTTGTCTAGATCCATCGCAATTCCTTTATCACATGTACCCAAAATGAATCCTTGATATATAAAGAAACACTTAGAGAGTTTAGCATATATCTTATGCTCTCTAAGACATTGCAACACTTTCCTTAAATGTTCTTTGTGCTCCTCTAGTGTTTTGGAATATATCAGAATATCATCCAAAAACACTAGCATGAAACTTGTCAAGATATTGTTGAAACATTCCATTCATTAAACTCATAAATACACCAAGTGAATTCGTCAATATGAAGGGTACTAATACAAATTCATAATGACCAAAAATAATATTAAATTGTGTCTTAAGAACATCCTCTTCTCTTATTCTTAATTGTTGATATCTAGACATTAAATATATTTTAGAAAGCACCTTATCCCCTTTCATTTGATTGAATAGATCATCAATTTTAGGAAATGGATAGTGACTTCTTATCCCGGCTTCATTCAATTGTGAATAATCAATACAAATTATCCACGATCCATCCTTTTTATTTACAAATATCATTGGTGCTCCCCACAATGATATACTCCAATGATTAGATCCCAAATCCAAGAGTTCATGGATCTGCATTTGCAACTCTCGCAACTCCGGTCATGTGGTAAGGAGACTTTGCGATAGGTTCTACTCTCAGTTTAAGTTCAATTCTGAACTCTAACTCTCTCTTAGGTGGTAATCCAGGTGGTGCAACAGTACATCCCTATAATAGGTCTAACACCTACAAGATTGTGCTTTGCCTTCAAAATGCACAATGAAACTCACAGCTTGAACATTTTACAGAAGTTTTATTTACTTTTATTTAAATATTGAAATAGAAGAATCTGATTACAATCAAAAGAACAATAACATGCTATGTTTCTTTGCCTTTACTATTTATTGTAGAAATCCTATTATTACAATGTGGTTAATAGATATGATTTTTATTCACATGACTGGCGCTGATTCACTTCTTCCCTCTATGATCAACCATTTCAACGACTTTCCTCTTCTCTTTTATCCTCAATGCCTCCTTGTCGATCCATTTCCATCTTTTGAGGAGATGAAAAATTATGGCGGTTCACTGCCCAACTATTTCCCAATTTATAATTTGTTCCCTCCTTCACCAATGATTGTCACTTGGTGCTTAATCTTCATGAGACATGTAGATTTAATTTGGAATCGGAACATTGAGTAGAAGTATAAAATTGCAACATAATTCCTATAGTGATAGCAATGTCATTCTCCATTTGGACTTGAGTCATAGCACTGCCATTTTCCATTTGGACACAAGTCACAACACTATAATTTGTAACAAGGAGTAACAAAAAGAGCTGAAGAATAGATTTGTATCCATCATTATTCATCCTAAATTGACTTGTACATAATTGAAATGTTTATGGGTGATGCAGATTGCCTGGAACCAAAGATGTTCTTGCATAAGACATCCTTAGTAAGAAAAACATGATCTCCAACTCATGTGGTGACTACTCCAGAGGATGAAGGACTTTGTAGGTGTACTAGTTCTTCTTTGGAAAGCCATGATGAATCCTCAGTCCCTCTGTTTTTCCATTTGATTAAATATTCCAGATATTCCTTGTTGCGAGTTTTTCTACCAATCCTTTTGGCCAAAATTTATTCCACTTCTTCAGCTTGCTTGACTGGTAACTGTTGTTTCCATCCATCTAGAGTACCTTCATCATCACCTTTGTCTCCTTCATGAAAATCGTAAATATCAACAAAATTGAATGTTGGAGATATATCAAACTTGCCCCAAATCTCCAACTGATAAGCATTATCATAAATTCTTCTCATTATTATGCATGGTCCTATTTTCTTATATTTAAGTTTGTTATATGTACCTATGGGAAATTGTTATTTTATCAAGTGAGCCATGACTAACTCACCTTCTTCCAATATTTTCTTCCTTCTTCATAGATCTATCCTTTGTTTGTATTTGTTATTTCTTTCCTGTAGCTTCTGCCTTAGTTGCTCATGCAGTTCCTACATACTATCTGCAAAATCACTTGCATTGACACTCCTTTGATCTCCTAGATATGGTAAATCAACCAAATATACCACCCCTTTAGGTGACCTTCCATAAAAAAAATTGAAATGGGATTTTTCATGTAGATCTATTCACTTAATCATTGTAAGCGAATTTGGCTTGTACCAAAACTAAATCCCACTGACTAGGATTTTCACCACTCAAACTTCTCAATAAGTTTCCTAAACTTCGATTCACCACCTCAGTTTGTCTATCTATTTTTGGATGATAGGATGAACTATATAGCCACCTAGAACCCAAATTTTTCCAGAGTGTCCTCCAAAAGTGACCAAGAAATCTTGTGTCTCTGTTTGAAGTAATACTCCTCGGAAAACCATGTAACCTTACCACTTCTTTGAAAAATAAGGCATCCACTTCACTAGCATCACTTGTCTTCTTACATGTTACAAAATGTGAAGTTTTTGAAAACCTATCTATCACCACCATCACATAATCATAAAATCCATACTTACATATTTCCACGGTCTTTCAGGGATCGAAAATGGAGTGTAAAGCCCTGCATTTTGACTTCTACTTTTGGCTAGTTGAAAAACTCTAAAACACTCAACAATTTTTATGACGTCTTTGTTGATGATAGGACAAAAGTATTGTTCTTTCACTAACATTGTGGTCTTTTCCATGCCACAATGTCCTCCTAAACCACCACTATGTAATTCTCTAATGATATTCAATCGTAATGAACTCTGTGGAATGCACAATTGTTGGTTCTTAAACAAGAATTCTTCTTGAATATGGTAATCCAAGAATGGTTTTTGCTCCATACTCCATGGTTCCTTGCACGCTTTCCAAGCCTATGAAAAATCTGCATCCTATTCATACAACCTGTTCACACATTCCAAAACTTACCACTTCAACTAACATGGTTTTTAGAAATAATGTTCTTCGACTCAATGCATTAACAACCTTGTTTGATTTCCCTGACTTGTGCTTCAAAACAAACAAATAACTTTGCAAAAATTCTACCCATTTAGAATGCTTTGATTCAATTTACCTTGGTTGTTAATGTATTTCATCACCTTGTGATCAATAAACAAGGTAAACTCCTTTGGAAGCAAGTAAGGTCTCCACTTATTCAAGGCATGGATGATAACATAAAACTCCTGATCATAAACAAAGTATTTATTCCTTGCTTCATTCAACTTCTCACTAAAAAATGCTTTCAGTCTACCTTATTGGCTTAAAACCATTCCAATTGTTGTCCCCCTTGCATCACAGTCTACTTGAAATACCTTATTGAAATCTGGAAGTGCCAACATTGGTTGTTCTATTAACTTTTTATTTAATTCTTCAGATGACTTTGTTGTTGCTATTATCCACTGAAATGTTCCTTTCTTCATTCATTCCGTAAGAGTCGCACAAATGGGATTGGAATTTCTAACGAACTTCCCTTAGAAACTCACCAAGACATGGAAACTTCTCACATCAAAAGTTCATTTAGGTAGAGACTCACCAATCTAAAATAACCTTTACCTTCTCTAAATCCATCTTTAAACCTTATTTGGAAACCACAAAACCCAAGTATACCAGTTCCTTTTCCAAAAACATACACTTCTTCAGGTTTATCAACAATGTCTCCTCTTTCAATCATTGTAGCACTTTCTTCACATGCTCCAAATGTTCCTATTTTCTACTATTGAAAATCAATATGTCATCTAAGTATACAACAACAAATTTTCCCAAAAATGGTTTCAAAACTTTGTTCATCAGCCTAGTGAATGTACTAGGTGCATTAGTTAACCCAAATGGCATAACTAACCATTTGAAAAACCCATCTTTTGTCTTGAACGTTTTCTTCCATTCATATTCTTCCCTTATATGAATTTGATGATAACCACTCTTTAAATAAATCTTCATGAAGTACTCAATGCCACTCAAACATTCCATAATATCATCTATTCTCGGTAAAGGAAACCCGTACTTTATGGTAATATTATTAATTGCATGTGAATATATGCACATCCACCACTCACTAGTGTTTTTTGGTGTCAAAAATATTGGTACTTTGCAAGGACTCAAACTCTCTCGAATTAATCCTCTGTCAAGTAACTCTTGTACTTGCCTATTTTTTATAGCACAAATTGCCACATATATGCATTTGTGACATGGCCCAACCCTTTTCACTATCTTTCTAATCATCATCCCAACTTCCCTAATCAAAGTCACTTAAAAAAAATGACTTTTTATTATATCCGTGGGATTCCTTTGTGCAACATGCCGACATCCATGCCTTGCTATCTTGAAACATGCGGATGCCCTAAAAAATGTGAAAAATAAAATAATTCCACATTTTTCAGGCGGGGATTTAGGTTGGGCTCATTTCCCAACCTCCCTAGGCTCGTGCCAAACAAAATTAGACCTCCTTAACCTCTCAAGGATGGTATAAATTCACCATTGGGGGAATGGATGAAAGGAAGAACTGAGGTGAAATATCATGCTGGAAAATTTTAGAAAGCTTCCCTATACCCCTTCATTCTCTGAGTAGCATCCCATACCTAGAAACTCCTTTTCTGGTGATCCTTCCTTGTCTTTATAACTGCAGGGTGCATTCCTATCCCCGTTGAGTTATCCAAGGAAGAGCCTCCCCGTTAAGTTGTTTCTTAAAGGTATTTGGAGGAACCTAGGGCATTTGGCTCCAAACTAGTACCGAAGGTTGAATCAGGTTGTAACTACATTTCTCACATTGTTGTTAATAGAAGAGTTCTCTTTCCCTCCTACTATGTGTTTATTGGTGCATTGTGATGTCATATGCTAATGTATTTCCTATATATTTGAATATATGCACATGATATATGTTATTTTAATATATAACTACCTTGTAGTAGCTTATTCTTGGTTTCCCATTGTAGGCTAGTTCTGATAGACATCAAGAGCACTTCAAGAAGTGAGAGCGTTGATAGACATCAAACGAAGGATCCAAGGTGTGAGGAATTTCCTAATTTCTTTCTCTCTCTCTCTCTCTCTCTCTCTCTCTCTCTCTCTCTCTCTCTCTCTCTCTCTCTCTCACCTTATAGAAGGTACTTATTTCTTGTATGCATTGATATAGATGAGGATTGGTTCTATCTTATAAATACGGTCTTTCTCTGTTGTGACTTGACCCAAGGTCATGGGGGAAATATCTCTTAAATAGAATTGGCTACCATACTGGGGATTCTCCTAGATTGGCTCAATTTTAGGGTTTCTTTGATTGTCTTAGGGTTTTCACATTTTTTCATGTTTTTGGACTTTATTATCGAAGTTTTCATCATTTAGAAACTTTTCCAAAAGTTTTACAATCCCCTCTTTTGGGTTGACTTTTATTTTTCAAGTGTAACTAACTTATCCACACTTTGTTCTTCTGTAAGGTGCGGTCATCTGCATTTTGCACTTCTATGACCTGTTGATATCCATGTATTGTAGTTAACACGGTCGTAGACCTATGTATTTGGCCTTAGATTTTGAGTCTTTTGCTCAGATTTGGTTGGTCTTAGTGGGTTTTTCAGTATCTACTGAGCCCCATGAATCTGTTGATGCTTTGGATTGTTGGTTACAGTCTGTGAAAACTCTTACTTTGCTTAAAAAGATCTTTCTTTCTTGTAATCTTGTCTTTGAGTTTTTAGGGCGGTTAATGTTAGTTGAAAACTCAGTTGTATATCAGGGTTGATTTCCAGATTGATTTCCTCTCTAGTGGTTAGTTACTGTTTCTTTTCTTCTTGTTTTCCTTTCTCCTTTAATTTTTAAAAAGAAAAATAAAATTTTCCTTGCTTAGTTGCATGTTCATTTCTTTTTAACGAAAAAACAAAAGTTGCTTGCTTGCTAGTTTTCTTTCCTTGTTTCCTTTGCCTTTAAATTTATCAAAAAAATAAATTGTTTTCTAGTACTCATGCATGTATGCTTTCTGTTTGTTTTGATAGGTAGTTACTTCAATTAAAGTTATCCTTGTTCAAAAGAAAATAAGTTCAGTGTGTCAATTTATTTCTCTATGTTCTGCATGATTGTTTACAAAGCATTCTAGGGTTGCAGTGCATAGTAGTTTAAATATATTGCATACATTCAAACATGTATTGCTTTCATTTTCAAAAATACAAAATAAAAGAGTTTGTTTTTCTGAAGCGTTGATTAACACTTCTTATTTTCAGTGAAGAAACCACATTTCAATTTTTCTTTATGTTATTAAAGTGTTTTCTTTGAGTCCGTCAAAACATCACATAAATTTTATCTATACATTTTGAGTAACAAAAGCCCCATAAAATGAATGCTTAATAACATTTATTAGAAACTTTCATTTTGTAGGGTGAACAAAC
The DNA here is from genome assembly GCA_009831015.1 of Picea engelmannii. NCBI lineage: Eukaryota > Viridiplantae > Streptophyta > Pinopsida > Pinales > Pinaceae > Picea > Picea engelmannii. Next base: position 145,213 of record ML796534.1, read on the forward strand.
TACTTACAGGCTAGGGCCTTGGTTTAGGTTGGACATTAAATTTTTCCAAGGCCATAAAACAAACATAGGAGTCTGAGCTAGGGATATCCTAAATCCAACTGTCATATAAGTATAACTAAGAGCCTCCTCTAACACAAGATATAAAAACAAGGTCGTGTGAAGGAGAGTCGAGGAGATACCCCTTTGAAGCTTAACTAAATGTGGCAGAGAGATCGTATATTGGGGTTTCCATTAGTACCTATACCTCTGTGAGAGGCGGTGCTTTTGAGGCTTCAGGATTAGCTAACCTACTCATATGTTCAATCCTGACTGTTGACTATACCCCACATAAATTGACTGTGAGTTGGTAACCTTAGTGGCCATTCCTAGGGATATCAAAGGTAACTACATGGGTTTGCCATGGTACCTGGGACAAATTTTGCATCACAATTTTTAGTACTGTTGGAGGGTGCCTCGCGAAGCATGGGTACATGCACCAGATATGGATGGTTAGTAGAGGTTAGGATAACCATTTATCATTCCTTCATTCATTGTTCCATGAGACTAAGTCAACCCGTTCCTTCATCTAGAAGGTCCTTACCCTACTTTGTGACTATTGCGATCTCATGACCTAATCCAGCTGATTCGATATATTAGCAAGGTCATTTTTTTTTTTTTTTCCTTTTAGTATTTTTATAGTGGTGTGCTCCATGATTGTAGACTTGCTTAGATAGGCGTGTATGTGGTTGCTTGAGAGTTGAAAACTCAAAGTGGTTAACTAACCACCTCGTAGATCGAGTAGAATTCAAGGTCTACCTCATGAGGAGGAAATCCGAAAAAATTATCCCCCGTCTCCACTAAGGCATCGTCTTGATCAATATGATGCTTTTGTGCCAACTGGTCCAGTAGAAATCACAACTACAGAGCCCTCATAGATTCATGCCTCAGAATCAGAGGTTGTAACGGTTGAAGATATCAGAGCTGAAGAATATGCTATGGATTATAACCCTCTTCTAACTGGAACTTTCTCATCATATGTGGTGCAAGTTCCCCCTCCTAGATCAAACTTTACTGATAGTATCCCTATTCACTCAGTCACTATGGATGACACTTCGCAAGTGTCTGGGTCAGAATTCCCTACAACTCCCACTTCAGAAATAGTCACCGGTGGGATATTTCTTCCTAGTGTGTCCAACGTAACAACTAGTGTGGGTAATTTCACCATAGTCATGCTGATAAAAAACATTGCTCCACTAGTCATTGGTTTTGATCCTTCCATAAGTGGAGCCATGTCATTGCCATCGATTTCAAACACTTTTTTGTTCGATATGCCTTCAATGGGCATGCTCAATGCGTTGGTTGCTTCCCAACCAAAGTCCCAAGTTTCTAACATTGGTGCAGGGAATTCTTCAATTCCCTACAAGGTGATCCCTTTGGGTGGAGGTCACATTCCTCTATCGTTTCCATCCATTGGGAGTGGGGATTTCCTGTCCTTTGGTCCTGATCCCTTTGTATGTTGGGGAGTTTCCATGGGTGCCACTAGCATGCCTTCAACTTCCACTCCATTCACATTATACAATGGATTCATGAGTAATACTTTCACTTCTTTTGTAGTTACGGTAGGGGGGAACCCATTCCAAGATTAGTGGAATACCATGAAGGGGTCCTTCCCTTCAAAAGGGATGTCGTTAGGGGGGAACCCTCTCTTGGTCAGTGTAACCCCATGCAAGGACTAGTTCCTTTGCAAAGTGATTTGGCAAGGGGAAACTTTTTTCTTTCATCTGGGAATCAGATGGGTGGAGTTTATCCTTCATTTAACTAGAGCCAACATAGTTTTACCCAAATATTTGTTCCATCGACAAACTCTTATTGGAAACCTGGTGCAAGTTACAATACAACACCCTCTTTTGAAGCTGCTAATCAGTTGATGACGTAGCCTGAGCTACCTTTTTTGGAAACTGCCGATTTTCCAGACTTATCTAAGTTGATGAATGACCGAATTCGTGATGACCTAAGATGGCCTCTACCATTGGACATCCTGAAGTTCAAAGGAAAAAGCGGTGAATATCCACAGGACCATGTCATGACATTTTAGTTATGGTACTTGTCCAACTCTTTAAACAATGACTCAATCTGGTTACGTTTATTCCAACGTACCCTCACTAGGGTCGCTGCGAAATGGTATATAGAACTGGAAAGGTCAAAGTAAGTGATTTTTGGAGAAATTTCCATGGTTTTTATCAACCACTTCCAACTCCTTGTTCGGTACGACATCGGTACATATATTTTGTCCAACTTTGAACAAGATAATGCTACGTGCATTTATGATAATATTTTGGAATGGAGGAGACGAAAGAGCTTGATTAAAGCCACAATTCCACCAGAATTTCTCTTAGAATGGTTCTTGAAGTCGTTGCTTCCTTACATTTCTAAGTATGTGGCCACTTCAGGGGTGTTCTCAAAAGAGCAAGAAATATTCAAGGCACAACAATGGGAATTGATTTAGTCTCAATCGAAAATTCTCTACGCGATCATGCCTAACACACCTCGGTCAACCCTTGACTTAGAGGAACCAAATTTGAGACCACATGTTGATAGCATTGTCGGTTCCTCTCAAAGCAAAGTCACAAATATGGTCTCTAACTAGATGAAAAAATTGTCAATTCAACAAACTACAACCAATCCGACCTATGTCTCGAACACTCCTGCAACCTAGTCCTCAGATGTACACACTATGCAATTGAAGACTTAGAAGGGTCCTCATCAAACCTGAGAGAAAAAGAAAGGAAAAGGCAAGAAGGATAATGGGGGAAATGAAAAAAATCCTAACAAGAATGTTGAGGGGGAAAAGGGTGAAAAGGGGAAAGTTAAGCTTCCATGAAATATTTGTGGGGATGATCACCTTACTCATCAATACCCCAAGATGGAAGAGGACCAATTCTTGATAAAGTTGCAAAAACAACAAAAACTTGTTTATTGCAAAATCTGTTTCCATAAGGAAAAAACATGCAGGTTGGCTCTTCCACTTCCAATCGATAAGGGCGAACTTCTGGTGCACCTTTGTCAATGGATATTTCTTGTTCATTAGCATGATTAATTCTTCAAAGTTAAAATAAGAGGAGGTAGATTTGTCGACCAGGTCTCATGATTATAGTAATCTAGAGTTGACAAAAAAAGGCAAATAGACTTCTGATCCCACGAGACCTATTCACATAGAGAGACCTGAGAAAGAAATGATGAAACACATACTGAAAGGTGTGTACAAAAGAGAATTGCACAAACCTAACACCAGATCCACACCCAACTACTCTATTGTTTAGGATTTAGCTCAAATTCGATGTGCAATGTTTTCTCTTGAGGTGCTTCAGAGTTTCCCCACACAATGCATTGCATTGTTATCCGTGATTAGAGCGACGGATTCTCCCAACCCACTCACTATGAATTTTGATGTTGTTGAAGTGAAGCCCTACATTCGTTATCATGTAACCTTCCATATTGATGTAGTTTACGCAAAACACATCATCAAGACGAGCATTGTTGATGAGAGAGATTCAATTGCATCGTGTCTTTCTCCTGCTGGAAAGATATCAAATCTCCAAAACTCGCACCTTCTCCCACTTTATTGATTGTGTTCGATGGACGATCTTTTAGGACACATAAGCTTATTTCCTCTTTTCTAGTCCAGTTAGGAGGTAAGTCTGTTTTCGTAGAAGTAGAAGTATTCGACGCACCGCTCGACTATAACTTGTTATTGGGAAGGAATTGGACTTACGCGATGATAACTATCGTCTCATCGATATTTTGAATTTTATTCTTTCCTGATGAGTGAAGAATTGTGAATACTGATCAGATGGATTTTAACCATTCTAGCTCCACGATGAATGAAGGATCCACAATTCTTTAGATTGAGAAATCTCACTCGAAAACTAAGAGAATCGATGTTGGAATTTATCCTTCACTTATGGATACCTTTAATTTTCCATAACCGGTGTCCTACATTCGTGCCACCCCGATCAACTATCAAAATTTGAGTTCCCTGACTCCTGTTACAAGAGTCATTTCTTTCAAAGCATCGTATCTACAAGATCCATGGGTATTACCCTCGCCATATGATTTGGTTGAGGGCCGCACACATACTAGGATGGATATTTCATTGTTTGCAGCGGAAGTCGCTTATAAAGATATACAACAAGACACTGCAGACCCAGATCAAGCTCCTTCTTTGATATATGAGGACAATATTTTTTCTAGAGCCTATTTGGGCTGATAATTCTTCAAATTCCCAGGTCTATCTTGATACCATATCTCCTTCAGACAAAGCTATTATTGAGGAAATGATTGGAGTTGAAAGGCCATGGGAGCCACTTTTCAGCAGAAATGATGTTCTCTTTCCACGAATTGAAGCATATATCGGAGGCTTATTTGGATGATCTCACATCTCACTCTCACAAGAGAGCTCAACATCTGTTACACCTCCTCCTAGTCTTCGAGAGATGTCGTTACTATGGAATCGGGTTAAATCCATATAAATGTTTTTTTGCACAACTTCATGATGTCTTTTTGGTTTTATATTTTCAACTAAAGGGATCATGGTTGACCCTTTGAAAGTGAAGGCAATCACTCAGTTGCCTCCCCCACGCACAATTCACCAACTTCAAAGTCTACAAGGAAAGGAAAATTTCCTTCGACGCTTTGTACCTAACTATTCCAATACCGATTAAAGGATTTATGCGTATTTTGAAAAAGGGGGTTCCATTTCATTGGGAAGAGGCAACAAAACGTTTGTTTGATGCATTAAAGAAAGCATTAGTTTCAACTAAGTTATTGAGTCCCCCAAATTATAATCGAGACTTCCTGTTGTATTTGGCAGCAACCAAATCGTCGATTGGCATGGTCTTAGTTAAGGAGGATGATGATCTCCAAGAGCATGTCATCTACTACTTAAGTCACACTTTATTGGGTCTTAAACTGAAGTAATCTCATGTCGAGAAATTGGCCTTAGCAACATTTCCTGTTGTTCAACAGCTTTGACACTATATTATGTTGTGTAAGAAAACCATCATCACCAATGTTAATCATTTTCAGTATGTTTTGACTCGGAAAATAATTCTTGGGAAGTATAACAAGTGGATTGTTGTGCTTCAAGAGTTCAATTTGGATTTTTCTTCTGCAAAATCCAAGAAATATTTAGTCTTCGTCGAATTGATGTCGACATTCCCAGTAGAGAATAAGGAGAGTGAAGTAATTGAATCGTTCTCGGATGAGAATATCTTCCTCATATCTTCATCCGATCATTGGTATGGATATATCCTTATATATCTCCAAAATCTGAAGTTCCCTCTACATTTTTCATGGGATGAGCGACAATGGATTTGTCACCTAGAGAAGAACTATCTCATTATCACTGACACTTTATATCGACGAGGGGTAGACTCAATTCTCCATCATTACCTCACTCATGAGGAAGCATAGGTCATTTTAAATGACTTCCATGGTGGAGCATGTGGAAGTCACTTATTAGGATTTGAAACAACCCAAAATATTTTGCATGTCGATTATTTCTGGCCTACGATCTTTAAAGATTGCATAGAAGCGATCAAGAAATGTCATCCTTGTCAAATATTCACAATGAAGGTGCATGCACAACCTGCTCCTATGTTTCCCATCATCATTGTTGGCCCCTTCACCAAGTGGGGGGTAGATTTCATGACATGCCACCCAACCTCATCTAGGGGGAATTGCTACATTATAGTGGTCGTTGACTAGTCTACAAAGTGGGTAGAAGCTATGCCAATGTTTTCTAATGATGGTGAAACCACATTGCTTTTTGTGTTCAATCAAGTCATCGCTAGGTTTTGGGTTCTGAGAGAGATTATCAACGACCATGGAAATCACTTCCAGAACCGCATGATGTTTGAGTTAGCATCAAAACTGGGTTTTAGATAGGATCTCTCATCTCCTTACTATCCTCAGGCTAATGGTCAGGTCAAAATTGTTAACAAATCCTTAAAAACTATATTGAAGAGGACGGTTAACTCGACTAGGTAAAATCAACATTTGATGTTATATCCGACATTGTGGGATTATGAAAGCTCAGTCAAAATGCAACATGATTCTCTCCTTTTCAACTTGTTCATTGAGTAGAAGCCGTTTTTCCCATTGAATGCGAAATCCCTTCACTTAAATTCGTTGTCGAACTCTTACCCAACACAACACAGCTTGAATAATTCCTCGTTTATCTTGAACATCTTGATGAGCAACACCAAGCTGCATCTTTAGCAAATGAATCACATAAGAAATGCGCCAAGTATTAGTACAAAACATTTGTCTACCCAAGAATATTTTCTAAATGAGACCTTGTGTTTGTCTACAATCATGACAAGGATGCCCTGGTGGTAGGCAAATTTAACCCCGTGTAAAACGGTCCATACCTCATGCGACGGGTGTTAAAAAAAGGGTCTTATGAGTTAGAATATTATGAGGAAACATGTTTTTAGAGCCCATAAATGGTCTCTACCTTAAGAATTACTATGTTTGATCATGGTGGCTCGAGTACTAGTTCTTTTTTAGTTATCATGTATTGTTGTATATAGCTTTGTGTAGGTTTCTTATTTTTTCCTTGCATTTTTTACTGATGTACTTCTGCTATGTGGCATATGCCAGGGGAATTTTCAATCTATTTTGGATTTGAATATGTTTCCAGTCGTCACACTCAAAACTTGGCTTTCGTTGCCTGGGTGATTCATTCACCCACTAACCAACAAGTATTGTTGGAGATGTTTGTCTCGGAGCAACTACAAATAATGTTGTTGAGTATAGCACAGTCATCAAGATTTTGCGAGATGCTCTGTCACACGGTATTCAACACCTTCATGTGTTCTTGGATTCTCAGTTGGTTGTGTCACATTTGAATGGTCTATACCATATTCATGATCCAGTCTTTTTACAACGATTCCTTAGGGTACGTCTTCTAGAATGATCATTTGAGTTTATTACCTATTAGCATGTTCCTAGGAGGGATAATATAGTTACCGATGCATATGATAATTACGTTTTATATTGGAATTTGTCACATTCATAACATGAGAACACACATTTTACACATGTAAATATTTAATCATTTGCAAGTAGAATATAAAAATAACGCACAAAAAGATATGTGTGTGTGTGTGTGTGTATAAACAGTCTAGGCCTGAGGCCGATGAACTCTATCATAGAAAAGTGCAATATTTTATAAACGTTAGAATAAATGGACCCATGTCTGAGGTACTCCTACTACATGACACTGCATCCCTATGGGCATGTCATCTATAGTGGCCATCGAAATAGAGCGTGACAGGGCCTCCAAGTTCTTTCCCGTGCTCCCTAAGTTCCCCGTCGCATTTTTGTTGGGCCCTACTTCCTCTCTCCCTCAACGACTATGTTTGGGAATGCCTGTTGGTGTCAATGGTACTCTATCTGCACATTAAAAGAGCATGTGTTAATATTATGTATCTCACCGAAAATAAGATGTCTTTTCCCGTTATATGCATATATAATATATAATCCAAAAACAAAAATCAAATAAGATAAAATAAAGGTTAGCTATGTCTCAAAGTGCGTCACTAGGATGAATGATGACATCAGGATCTCCCCAAAAGTTGATCCTAGTGTATGGGAAATCCTCAATAAAGGGAACCTCACGCTCCCACCAAGAAAAGTAGTCATCGTCATAAGGGTTGGATAATTTACCTCCTACTAAGCGGGCCAACAACTCAGTACATTGTACCATCATAGACCATGGCCATAAGTTTCCTTGGATATGATCTCTCAGGCTCATCATTAGCACCCTCTCGAAAAATAATGTATAGAGGATGCTTCCAAACCCAAAGTTCTTTTTCTTCCATAACTTGCAGTCAGTGAGCTGAGTTTTCATGCAAGAGAGCATCAAAGTTCTCAAGACAAACATTGTGGGTCTTAAACACTCAACCCCATGTTGCATTTGGGAGTGAGAATCCAAGTGAAAAGATTTATATCCCATGATGTGCACTGTGGTAAATAATATCATCTTGAGACTCAAATTGGTGAAATGCTTGATCGACACTTGTGAACCCATCTTTTATGTGCCATCCTTGTAGTATTTGTTTATGTAATCATTAATGGTCCGACCACCTCCACCAGGGGTGGTGAATTTGGGAACTTAACCTCTATAAGATAACCCAGTGATGAAGTATATGTCCTCAACTATGATTATCAAGGACTACCCACCCAACATGAATTCTTATGCGTCAAGATGCCAATAATCAATAAGGAGGTAGATTAATCTCTTTTGATCTTGCATGCCACCAATTTGGAAAAAAATATACATGCCACATTTCTAGAGAGATTCTTTGGCATCATCGTCATCAAATACTGCACAATCAACTTCCTCGTTCTCACGTTCCCTCCAATTAACAAACATCTTGTTCAAAATCCACATGAAAGAGAGTTAAAATTTTATTTTTTCAAAAGGACTCTGGGAATCCACGGGCTCCTTTTATAACAAGTGCGGATATCTGTGACTGATGTTTCTACTAGGCACAGACATCCATAGGCCCCTTTGAGAAAAACTGTGGATGTGCAGAGTCCTGAGGAAAAAGAGAGGGTTATCCCTCAATTTTTCATGAACAATAAAAGTTGAATGGATGAAAATGAAAATAATGGTTTGAGCACTTACTTGGTCTAAACAATGTGTGGTTTAGTTGCTACAAGCTCCCACAATCTCCAAATTAAGTTACAAGGCTTTCTCCAAATTTTGCTAATGTTAGGAATATGGTAAAAATTATATGGGAATATGGTAAAAATCATATGGGAATATGGTAAAATCGCCTTATATATAATTTTTTGAAAACACCACTTTCCATAGTTTCTTATTTTTCCATAAATTGAACTAATTCCAAGATATATTGTAGTTTTGTGGTTGCCATTGCAGGTTATAGAGTGTTATTTTGGGTACTTTTGGTCTTTACATCGATTGACTGAGTATTTTTCAAGACTTTGGAAGGTGATGTTTTCATATAATTGGAATTTAGAATAGGTCTCACACATCTTCAATATTTTCATTAACAATTTATATTACCCCCTTAACCCAGGGTCAATCCCATTAACAAGATACAAATCCTTTCAGTCTGCTCAAATTTTGTTCGTTGATGGTAGAGCCTACCTTCCATGGGCGCCCTAGTTTAGAATCCATTTTTTATTATGACGCTCATGCTGCAAGTTTTTTTAGGCTTGGGAGTCCTAGTTAGTCCTGCCATGACATTGGATTCAAAATTCATTCTTATTGCTCAATCTTGTTATGGCTATTACCTATGATATTCCCCCATTATATGTTGCTCACAACAACATTTTTTGTGAATCTTCAGCAGGTATTGTATTCCTTATTGGCATATAATGTAGGCGTCATCTCACTTGCATAATGCATTTATCTATATCGAACACATATTTTCCATAGTTTCAACCCCATTCATTTGTGACATTATACCTTTCCATTTGATTCAAGGTGTCTCTTAAGGATGGTAGATCTTACCTCCTCCATGGGTGTCCTAGTTAGTACCTCACTGGCATTTTTGACACCTATGTTGCAGTTTCTCCGTAGGCTCAAAAGCCCATTTTAGTCTTGCCATGTATTTGTGTTTAATCCTCATGAATTCCTCTCAATCGTTTTTTGGTTAACTCACCTTCAAGGGCTTCCAAACTGTGTTGAGTTGTAATTGCATTACATGTTAACCGCTTGTGCTTTTAGGCCTAATGTCAGCTTCAACTTGCTCTTGATGAACCAATTTCTTATGTATTCCTATCAGTTTCTAGCCTTAAATTTATACCTTTGCGACTCGACACCTTAACCCTGGAGGAAACATTCCCTGGGTTTCCTTATCTTGCACATTCTTCCTTGCATTGATCATAGTGTTGTGACAACACAAAAACTACACCCAAACTATCAGTCTTGGTGGGGGCACACACTACCTTTTTTCTCTTTATAGGGAACTA